>JARHVA010000010.1:11847500-12237500 GCA_037957365.1 Torreya grandis
AAGGTATTGGATATGACACTGTTCTTGCTCTTTTCATCATTGATTGTCTGAATTGTTGCTGAAAGTTGTATTTACGGCAGATTCTTGCCTCTTATAAGTATATCACATTATGTGAATTTCATGTTTGAACAAATCATGTGTGTGACACGTCCTTTTGGACATCCACAAAAGCATGGGAATGTAAGTTTACATCATTTATCTTTCGTAGTAATTGTTAATTCTTTACTGAAAATAAAAATGTTACATGCATTTGTTTTACATTTTGTAAGTACTTGTATTACAAATAATTGGTCTTTTTTGTTTGCTGCAATCATGGGCGAACTGTGAATATTAGTAATTTTCTTTGGGAAATTTTGACAAAAGCTCAAAGGGATACGATATGCTGAAAAACGAGGAACCAATATTACTTTTTTAATCCCTTCTGAGACAATTATAATACATGGAAAATGGTTCTATGGAGGTGGACAATTATCTGTGTAAAATTGTTTTTATCCAAAGTTTCAGATCTCACAATTGGGTCCATCTTCAAGGGAATAGAGAATGAAGAAATCCAAAATAATTTTATTCATAAGTATATGCTATTGTGATCTCCACCTTTTTTTTAAAGGAAAAGGGCCAATGTTTGCTCCTGATTTCTAGCTAGGGTAACTTTAGGAGACTGGAGAAAGAAGACGGACAATAAGAAAGGAAAGCAGAAGGATCACAGCAATTTTCAAGGAAAGTTTATCTACTTAGACACATGAAGGACTTAGCAACAGTAAGACATCATGCCACAATACAAAATCATAAAAGCTTCACTTGTTGGAAAACATTTGAAAATTTTAAAGTTTTAAATTGGGTATTTTTCATTATATGACAAATCAACTATGTCAGTGTAAAATAGTCGGAAGTTCATGGTAAAGCCAAATACTACATAATAAAATGCACATCAAAATTAAAATCTGTCATAAACCACAAATATCTTGTAATAGACAAGGTCCAAAATTTATATATATAGAGGAAAACATTTATTTATTGTGGACTACAACATGAAATAAGGCACATAATCAAACAAAACAAGTTACATCACCTTGTCCTTATGGTTGAAGGTCCTAGCTGTCTTTGATTTTATGTCAATGATCCAACTTGTAGTAGTTCAACACATGGGCCTGCTCAAAAGAGAAAATGGAGATTTGTGTCATTGCAGTTTTTTAAAGCAAAATAACAGGAAGATTAGTTCATATTATCAAACTTCAAAGAAATTTGTAAGACGAAGATTGACGCCAGTGTCTCAATTGGACTGATCTACTAACTCCCATTTCTGAAACGGGGTCATAATTGCTAGTGCATGTTTGCATGTTTGATGTATTGCTTTGTCGGGCCTCTTGGGTCACTATTTGTGGGTGTACCTTGGGATACTTGGGGTTAGGGTTCATTCAGCCATTTGATGCACCGATTTGTCGTGTTCTTGGGATTATTGTTCACTGCCGATTGGATACAAGTTTGAGGTACCTTGGGATCCAGGGTTATTTTGGCCTGCATTGGTGTGGTAGAGTCACCACGGCCTACCTCATGTATAATGGAGTCAGATGTGTTATAACGACATAAGTGTAGTCAACTTTATATGTATAAATGGACGAATATTGTGCCTTATTTAGGTCATCTTGATCTATTGTGCTTAAGTGATAATTTGGTACACCGCATGCACCATTCATATCTTGTGTATCTCATGTTAATCTCTCTCTCACACTGTCACATCCATGTTTTTCAAGTATTTGAACTAATTGTAGTCCATATGACTATTAGATTGTTGAGGGATAGGTGCCATAACAATCACGTTATAATGTAAAGAAAAAATGAATTACTACAGAAAATGAGTCAAGAGGAGCAATATTGAGTATAAAAGGTATGCCCAATTGAAGACTGGTATGTACTCAAAATAGTAAAAGAACCTACTTAGATACACTTGTTGAAAGAACATACATTGCATGTGAGTTTGGTATTGACAAAATGTTAGGGGAGAGTATACCGGTTTAGCATTCCAACTACTACATAGGATTAGATATCTCGACCATAAAACACTTGGAATTTATCTTTTGTCTTAACATAGTAACTAGGAGAATTGGAGTACGGGGATGTGTTCTCGTCCTTGTACCTTAGTTTCTTGGTAAACGTGCTCTCAAATGTATGCATATGTTGGTGAAACAAATATGTAGATTAGGATGTGGTCCATTCTTTGAAAAGAGGTATCATGTAAAAGATTTATCTAATTGAATGGTGTTGATCACTCCCTTAAGATTTAGCAAATGATTTTTAATTTTTACTGGTTAATCTCGATTCTATTGAGGCCCTCACCCATGATATGAAAAAATGTTTACAAAAGAAGGTGGCAGAGCCACTAGACCAAGAGCAAGATGAACTTAAAATAAAGAACTGTTACAAAATGCACAATAAGATGGCAGCCATCCCAAGTAGAGAGAGGAAAGTAGTACATAAGTAACTAGATATAGCAAAATTTAGAGCAGAGGAGTAGCAAAGCATGGGCTTTGCCTTTTTTAGGAGTTTTGGCAAGTGGAAAGACCACCAGAGTGGTCTTTGGATTTGAAAAACACACCAAAAACTTGTCTTCTTGAGTATGGAGTTCTGGTCAACTGCCCCAGGTCGTGAAAATGAAGGCTACATTCGAAGCAAATGCGGCTGCCATTTTATGAGTTCAAGCTCGATGAAAGATCGAGGTGGACCTTGAGTAAGTCCGTGGTGGGAATGGGACCCTTTCCATCTTGAATCCATGTATTTGTAGAGATGCCATCCTCTCTCCTAGCTGGTTTGCCATGCTTGCCGGAGAAAGGCCGCTTCCAAGACTTCTTGATTAGAGCCCGCTTGTTGGTACCACAGACAAAATGGTTGCAGACAAACTTTTGACATTGTAAACAAACTTTTCACAAGCAATGTTGGAGAGATGTTTTTCAAATACAGGATTAATTGACATTCACCTTTGGCTCTGGTGGTGGACGCTAGTTCGGTACTTCCTCCTCTAAAGCAGGAGGTGTGAGGAAGTAGAGGTCCTTGTCTTGTTCATTGAAAAAAAGCAGCTTAAGCTGCTAGAATTCCTTTATAACTTTAAGCTCTTCAACTGTCGGCAATGCAGGAGGAAGAATGTGACAAGTAGTGAATTGGAAAGAGTGAAACGTTGGATTAATCATTGTAAGCCAACACAAGAAGTGATCTCTAACATAACTAGGGGATTTTTCCACAATGTTAAAGTCTTCATAGCTCACACATTCTAAAACTTGGCGAACAAAATCTTCTTCTTGACCATTCAACACAAAAATTACATGAAGAAGTTCAAAGGGAATTTGGAAAGCTTCAGTTGTAGAGGGATGGAATGGACTTGCTGATGCAAACATGGAGGAGAGTTTTGAGACCAAGAGCAGACAGGGTAAAGGAGGGGATTTGGAGAGGGAAGAAGAATAAATAGAACATCGTGAGAGGGATGGGACAACAAAATTGCAGTAAAGCCAAGTGTGTCACCTCGTAGGAGTGACTCATGGGAAACGTCCCAATTGGGATGAAATGTTCACCATGAAATCAAGAAGCTAATAAGGGACATGAAAAGCATGGGGCGACGGCCTTTTAACAATCATCATTGCCTTGGGTTAAGGCATGGGGCAAGGAAAAGTGACATAATTGAATCTCAATTGGGAGGAGACCTTGAGGATCTGCCCAATAGAGGGGAACAAATGTTGATGGATTTTAGGAAAAGGTAAAATAAATCTCTTTGTTTTGTATATTTTTATTTTTTTCTTATTTCTCCCCCTTAGGAGGTACAGTTCCTAAAATCATTCAAGAGGTGTCGAGCATATGTAGCTTAGTGAGACTTGACCACTCTGATGATAGAGTACTTTCAAACTTGGAGAAGATTCCGAGATCTGTCTTTGCGTTTGCTAAGAGATCGGATCTGCCCAATAGACGGGAGCAAATGTTGATGGATTTTAGGAAAAGGTGAAATAAATCTCTTTGTTTGGTATATTTTTATTTTTTTCTTATTTCTCCCCCTTAGGAGGTTCATTATAATCATTCAAGGGGTGTTGAGCATATGTAGCTTAGTGAGACCTGACCACTTTGATGATAGAGTACTTTCAAACTTGGAGAAGATACCAATATCTGTCTTTGCGTTTGCTAAGAGATCAGCCGGCTTGTTGATTTCACGGAAGCAATGAGAGAAGGAAAGTTGTTGGGAATTGAATGCCGGTTTCAAGAGGTAGTTCATTTTCCAATTTCGAGTTGATCTCTTAAGAGTCTTAATCATTACATTAATGACTTGCATTGAATCTCATTCAATTTGTCAAAATTTACTTTGGCCTTTCTTGGCTTGGGAAGTCTTAGCAACGTTTTCAAGAGAGGGAGTAACTCTTATTCCGTTAACAGGGGAAAGAGAGATGAGTGGCCAATTTATAAGGGTCCCTTTTTATTTCGGTTTTACTGGCAACCTAGAGGTTTTTAGAATAGTGCAAATCTATTCTAAGATTGCTACTTAAATGCATTGGATGAGTCTATCCCAAGGAAGGGATGAGCCTCTAAAAATGTGATGCTCGAGCCATATATTTCACATTACCAGTGTTGGCGCTGTTGCCCAGAGCAGACTGAGGGCTGATACCGAACGTGAAGGCAAAATAATAATCAGGTCTGCAACTTGAGGAGGGAAGACTCAAGAGAAGTTAAACTTTTTAAGATGTGTTTCGCTGACTCAAGAGTATGATTTGCAGAAAACACATTCGCTAGGGCCCTGAGATCCTGTTTTGGTTAATTTGCTATATGTTAAGATCTTTTTCTGTGCAGCTAACCAATGTAGTGCTAACTTTTGGAGGTTCTGGCTGGACCAATCTTGTGACTTGGCCAACCCAGACTTATACATGGGGTGCTTTGGTTCGCTTTAAACTTTTAACCCGGTTTGACCACATAGGAGATAGTTGGCGAGGCATTCCATTTTAAGATATCAACACTTGAACTAGCAAGCAAACATCTGTCTCGGAGGATGGTAGAGATATATTTGATCTAGTTTTTCCGTCCCAAAGTAAGAGAGTCAAGAGACTCACAAGGTTGGAGATAATTATCTAGCGTGGATTTGCAAGAGGTGATTACGATTTCACAGATATCAAAGTCTAGGGAGACCAATGGGGGAAAACCCAACTAGGAGTCATTCCAAAAATCAATGTTTGCACTTGGTCCAATTTCTGAAGTAAGAAAAGGGAAGATTAATGGGAAATTCCAAATGTGAGGGCCTTTGGGTAGGACATAAGTGGTAAAAAGACCATTTGGGGAGGGTGAGTCCCAAAATTTGGCATGGAAAATATGGCTTCAAAGTTGATCATCATTAGAAAAGAGACGCCAAAGTAGTTTGGTCCTTAAAGTCAAATTTTGTAATTTAAGATTAATAAGGTTTTATCCACTAAGGTGTTTTGGAAGACAAGGTTTTTACCAACGGATTAGTGAAATCTTTTTCTCAAGTTCAAGGCCTTGCCAAAGGAATTATTTCAAATTTTTGTTGAGGTCAGAGAGAATATTTTTCGGTATTTGAAGAACAAAGAGGATGTGTTTGGAGGACAAATTTAAAATAAAAATATGCCTAGAGAAGCTGAGCCACTTGCCCTTCCAAGAGGAAAGTTTGGGATCCATCTTTTCCTAAAGTTGTTTACATAGGTGTTTCGTGCTAGACCCTGAGAAGAAAGGCATTCCCAAATATTTGCTCGAGAGGAAGCCAATTTGAAAACCTAGGATGAGGGAAAGGGATTACTTTAGGCGAGTGGGCCAATTAAAAAAGAAGATTGTTGATTTCTCTTCATTGATGGTTTGGCCAAAAACTTCCAAGTAGGCGATGAGTATCCCTTTGAATGTAGTGGCTTCCCTTTTGTAGGCTCGACCCAGATTGAGCATGTCATCTACAAAATGAGATGCTAAATTGTAGGAACTCTTTATGCCAGTTCGAGTCCCTTGTAATCTGTTGGTGAAAACAATAGCTTGAAGGGCATCGTTGAGGGCTTCAGTCATGAGAATAAAAGGGTAAGGTGAAAAGCGGTCACCTTGTCTCAAGCCATGAGAGTTGGGAAAGAATTCGGTCGGGCTGCCATTTACTAGAATAGGGAAAGTGTGCCGAGGAAATATAGATGGTCATTAAGTCACACTAATCGGAGGAGAAGCCAAATTTCTCAAGAACTACTTAAAGGAATAGACGAATCAACTTTGTCAAATGCTTTGCTGGTATCTAATTTGATGACTATGTTTTTAGCACGGGAAGAGGATAAGGAGTGGAGGGATTCATTGAGCAAACTTACTCCATGTAGGATTTGCTTGCCCTAGACAAAACCTCCTTGTTCCTATGAGATGAGAGAAGGAATAATCACTTTGAGCCACTTTGCCAAAGCTCTGGTGATAATTTTGTAAAACAAAGGGAAATTGGGCAGAAATTCGAGGAGATTGCTGAATTTTAGGGATGAGAGGTATGAATGTGTAGTTGAGCTCTTTGAGGAACTCCTTTGATCTTTTGAGGATACCCTATTTTTGATCTCCTTAATGTGACTTCTTTGCTTACTACATCCCAAAATTGTTGGTAGAAAGCAAAGGGGAAACCATTCAAGACATGGTCCTTGTCACTAGCCATGGCAAAGAGGGTAGATTCAATTTATTCCATAGTGGACAAAGCTAAGAGCCTATCATTTTTCTCATTGGAGATTAAGGGGGATATTTGATCGAAACTTGTCAATTCTCTCTTGGAGTCGGGAGTAGCCATGGCGGAGACGGTGGATTCAATTTATTCCATAGTGAACAAAGCTAAGAGCCTATCATTTTTCTCATTGGAGATTAGGGGGGATATTTGATTGAAACTTGTCAATTCTCTCTTGGAGTCGGGAGGCGCTGACCAAGCAATTGTTGGAAAAAGCGAATGCTTCTAAACAAATTTCTGCTAGAGGTTATTAAAGAAGGATTATTTTGAGAGTTGATTTTATTGATTCTTTTCATGTGTCTCCTAGAAATTGTCGATCGGTGGAAGAATTTCGTATTGCGGTCTCTCGCAGAGAGCTAGGTTTCTCGGGATTTTTACTTCCAAAATATCTCTTGCATAAACCTCTTCGAAAGAGTTGAGAAGGCATTTTTCTTGAGCCAATAGGGAGATCATCCTCTAGGTTGAGCTTTTTTGAAAATATGATTTTGAAGTAACTCTGGTTCCAATCTTTAAGGCAACTTGTCAAGTATTTGAGTCTCGTCATAGAGCAACACGCTTTGGAACAAATAATATCCAAGCATACCTTCCACCAGGTTTTTAACTTTTTCAAAAAAAGAGGGAACTTAGAGCCCCATTAATCAAAACTTGAAAGGGCAACTGAGAGAAGAATTGTCTGCCTGATATATCAATCCATATTGGAGAATGATTTGATCTTGATACCTTTAGGGTGTGAGATTCTGAGATCCCTTCGGTGGTCATCCAAGGTTTGGAAACCAAAAATCTATTAATCCTTTCTGCAATACTACATTGAAGGAAACGTAAATCAAAGAATCATCCCAAAATCCAATGTGGCGGTTTGTCGAGGGAAAGCTATCTTTGCACAAATATCAATCAAGTTGCAACAGGAGACAAAGTCAAATTAATCCTTTTGAGTTTGAGTGATATTGTGGCTGCCCTCCGCCTCTCCCCGCCTCCCCCTCCCCACCTTTTCGTTTGAGGATAGAACATGGCTATTGCTTTCGAGGATGATTTTTTGTTGATCATTTAGTTCCGAAAAGGCCTAAAGTTTTGACCAGGTATGCTTTTTAAGCCCAAGGGAGTTAAGACCATACACATTAATCATTGGAGCCTTGATGTTTTCCCCATTGCAAGCAATGTTGTTGCAGATCCAATTCTTTGAGGAGACCACAAAAGAACACTAGACAACTTCACGGTCCAAAGAAAACTGAGCCCTCCCGAGGCACCATTTGCATCAATCCCAAGCACTTTCCATAAGGGCTTGAACTTTTTGATAAAAGACAATAGGCCTTTCGTCAAAATTTTGATTTCTTGAAGAAATACGACATTGGGGCGTTTATGATGTGAGGCCTATCTTTCGGAGGCCATAACTTTTGATCTATAAGTCTGTTTGAGCTCTTGTTCACGCCAAAATGAATGTATCATAGAGTTTAATTCAACCATAACCTGCTCTATCAGGTTAGGTAAGTTTTTAGAACTTTTCGGGGGCCATATGTGATAATTTAAGGGTTTGAAAATGCACTTTAATATGTTTTTTGGGATTTTTCTATTTTTAGAAATAAAATATTTTTGTAATTGGACATGATTTTGAGTTGAAATTCGTCCATTAGGTTAATTTTAGTGTTTAGAGGATATGTGGAGATTTTTAGGCATGCTCGAGCTTGCATGCAAAACTTACTAAAAATAGCGGTTGAAAAACTTGCTAGAAGATGAAAATTACTAAAAATAACAATTGCTAAAAATAGTATGGGCGAGTTAGCTTTAGGTAGCTTTTTATTTATTTAGTTTTTTTAATCATGCATGCCAACTCTAATTTCGAGTTGAGTTTTATTTAAAGACTCTTATGTAATGCTTTATTTATTCAATGAGAATCAATAGAGAAGATTGCTTTCATGCAAATTTTGAGTGTTATGCCTATTGATATTTTGTTTAGCTAGACTGTGATTTCATCATGTAGTATTAGAGCAAGTTTGAATCTTGAAGGTAATATCTTTGTGAATTTGTATTGGGTTTTGAAAATTATATTTTTGGAGGGTATTCTGTGATTGAATAACAGGTATAAAGATGACGAGGAGGAATTGCATAAATGAATAGGTCTATGCAAGAGCCGTAGAGGCAAGTGTAACAATTAATTGCAATTGTCGCAAATCAAAGACAAAGGCAAGCGGAAAAAAGGAAAAAACAGATTGTGAAGATGAAATTCAACAAGATGAGGAATGAGAACAAACACCATCAATAGAAGAGAGGATGGTTAGGGCTTTAGAGGGAAGAAACGAAGAGAAATCAAGGTTGATGTTCCAGATTATGAAGGCATTTAAAACCAGAGGAGTTGATAGATTGGATAAACATGGAAAAGTTTTTCGAATGGAAAACTCTACGAGAAGATAAGAAAGTAAAGTTTACATGCACGAAATTGAAGGGTCATGTAATCATTTGGTGGCATCATCTGCAGAAAGAGAGATAGAGAAAGGGTAAAAAAATCAACATGTGGAACAAAATGGAGAAGAAATTGTGGGAAAAATTTCTTGTGGATTATGCATAAATCCTATACAAAAGATTCCATAATTTAAGGCAAAAGGATCGCAATATATAAGAGTATATAGATGAGTTTTACAAGATTTATATACGAGTGGAGCATGACGAAACATAAGAACAGATGGCTGCAAGGTATGTGAATGGTTTGAAGTTTTCTATTCAAGATGAATTGAGCATGCATAGAATAATTTGCATGGAGGAGGCTTATCACTTAGTTTTGAAGGCAAAAGAAAAACAAAATAGACAGACTATCAGAAGATCAACTGGGCCAAGAAGAGGGCAATCACCTCCAGTAAGGGGACGAGGTGGGTTTAATTCCACTAGTGGAGGATCTCCTCATGGTGCAAAAAAGCAAGAAGATAATAGACAAGGGTTTTAATATCAACAAAGAGGAAGAGGATTTCAGAGAGGATGAGGCTATGGGGGTGTTAGAGGGTGGTTTCCAAATCAACAAGGTATTATATTTGTTACAGATGTGGAGAAGAGGAAAATAGAGCGTTTGAGACCCTGCACTATCATGAACAAGAAAGGAGGCAAGAGGACCGCCCAATAGTGAATTTAGTTGAGGTTGAGACGAAAGAGCAAAATACAAAAGTTGAAGCAAGAGACATCGGAGAAGTTTTCATGATGAGGAGAACAATGATTGTTTTAAGGAAAGAACATGTGCAAAATAAGGAAGGTGGTGATGCATGGTTGCAAACAAATTCGTCAAACAAGGTGTACTTGAGGAGGTAAGATATGCAAAGTAATTAGAGATGGTGGTAGTATGAAAATATGGTTTCTAAAGAAATGGTAGAGAAATTAGGTTTGCAATATGAAAAACATCCTTATCCTTATCAGAGATAATGGTTTAAGAAAAAAATGAAGTTACAGTAGATAAAAGTCGTTTCATCAAGTTTTTTATAGGGAAAATTTACAGAGATGAACTATTGTGTGATGTTATTCCAATGGATGCATGCCATGTGATGTTGGGAAGGCCATGACAATATGATAGAAAGACAATTCATGATGGAGCAAAGAATACATAGACTTTTTGGAAAGGTGGTACAAAGATAGTTTTATTACCTCTTAAAGAAGGGCAGGTAGAAAGCATGTTGTCCACAAAAGAATTAATAGCAAAAAAAGAAGACACATAAGTGGTGTAAATAGTGACAAAAGCAACATAAGTGTTGAAATAATATCTAAATGTTATATTGGATGAGCTACTAGATGGTTTACCACCAAAGAGAGACATCCAACATCATATTGATTTGATTCCAGGATCAACTCTACCCAATCACACGGTTTATAAGATGAGTCCAACATGTCATGCATAATTGAATAAACATGTTATTGAATTGGTGAGAAAGAGTGTTAGTAAGGAAGAGCATGAGTCCATGTGCAACACTAGCATTGCTAACTCCAAATAAAGATGGGACATATAGATGTGTGGATAGTAGATCAATCAATAAAATAACTAATACATATTTCCTATATCTCGTTTAGATGATATGATGGATATGTTTGTAGGAGCAAAATACTATCAGATTTGGATTCGTGGAGGAGATGAATGGAAAACAACATTCAAGACTAAGGATGACTTATATGAGTGGATGGTGATGCCATTCGAATTATCTAATGCACCCAACATTTATGAGGGTGATGAAAACAATGCTATGAGATTACATTGGTAAGTTTGCAGTGGTTTATTTTGATGATATTTTGATATTCAATAAGATTAAAGAAGAGCACCCAAGGCATTTGAGAATTGTATTAGAATTATTAAGAAAATAGAAGCTTTATGCAAATCTGAAGAAGTGCAAGTTTATGGAGAATAGTTTGGTATTTGTAGTTTCAACAAATGGTGGTAGAATTGATGAAGAAAAGGTAAACACAATTGTTGAGTGGCCTATTCCAAAGAGCTTCACAAAGGTGATAAGTTTTCATGGTTTAACTAGTTTTTATAGAAAGTTCATTAAAAATTCTAGTAGCATTGTTGCATTAATAACAAATTGCATGAGAGGAAAAAAATTTGTATGAACAAAATCAACAACAGAGAGCTTTCAATTGTTGAAGGAGATTACAGAAAAACCAATTTTAGCATTACCATATTTTAACAAAGTGTTTGAGGTGGATCGTGATGCTTCCCATGTGAGAATTGTTGTGGTGTTGAGTCAAGAAGGAAGGCCAATAGCATATTTCAGTGAGAAATTGAATGAGGTAAGAAAGAAGTAATTTACATATGATGTTGAATTTTATGCAATTGTACAAGCAGTAAGTCATTGAAGACATTCCCTGGTGCCTAACGAGTTTATCCTATTTACGGATCGCGAGGCTCTGAAGTATGTGAACATTTGAAAGAAATTAAATAGTAGACATGCAAAGTGGGTATTTTTTTTGCAGGTATATATTTTTTGTTGAAATATAAATCAAGAAAACAAAATCAAGTAGTTGATTCTTTGAGTAGGAGAGTGGCACTATTAACTACTATGGTGAGTGAAGTAGGTGGATTTGAAGTTAATGAATTATATGGTACTGATCTAGATTTTGGCAAGATAGTTGAGCAATGCAATAATTCATTGTTTTATTTTTATTTTTGAAAAACAGAAGAACTATATTATATAGAAATCAATTTGTACAAAGTCGACTCTGTCAAGGATCATAACTATTAGTGTTAAGCACACTTATACTGAGAGGGGGGGTGAATCAGTATAAGATATTTTTTCGCTTTCGACTATTAATCTTAAATCCAAAACCTCAAATTACTCCGCAATTAATATATTCAAAGCAATCAAAGAATACAATGCAAAACCACACAATGCAAATAGACACAGATTTGCGTGGAAACCCTTTCGGGAGAAAACCACGGAGAAATTCTCTTAATATAAATATTCGTAGGCACCAACCTACTGGAGCACCAACCCCAAAAACAATTTTGTAGGCACCAACCTACAAGAGCACCAACCCCTTTCATCGAGCACCAACTTAGCAAGAGACACCAATCTCTTCAAAACGAAGGCACCAACCTTCTCAGAAAAAATCACTCTTCTATCTCAAATTTGTTGTCAAAACAACGGATGATAGAACACTTGCTTTATCTCCTTTAGATTTGATCTACACTTGAGTGTTTTCGCTACTATACTCTTCCTTATACTTGCTGATTTTTTTTTTTTAATATTCTCACAAAAGTTTGCCTTTAAAAATTCTGCTCTTCTTTTATATATCTTCCACTTTTTAATCTACACTTTTGCCATTCGTTATGCACTTATTTATAACTCACAGAAAGCCACAAATTAAGGTCGTGACTCTTAAAGTGAAAAGGCCCTTTCAAACGATCACTACTTCTCCCAATAGGTCGGCCAAGGTTGACAATTCCGTTGACATTTCCGTCGACAATTTCGTTCACTTTCGTCGACAATTCCGTTTATTTCCATCGACGTTTCCGTTCATTTCCGGCAACAATTCCGTTCACTTCCGTCGACATTTTTGTTCACTTCTGGCAATCAATTCCGTTTGACATCAATGACAATATTCCAACAATTAGTCCGTCCTTGAGCATTAGAAACAAGTTTAATCATACCAACAACCATCATTAACTCATCAATATCTAAAATATGTCTAAGATCTTGTTGAAACTTTGTCGACCACCAAATTGGTAGAGGACCATAACAAAGAATATTGTCGTTATCCAAGGCCCAATTAGCTAACGCATTCACAACTTTGTTCATCCCACAAGGAACATGCTAGAAGCTAATATGTTGGAATTGTTCCTTCAACTTTTGAATTTTTTCTTCTCTCTAGCTATTTGCCTATTTCTGGACTTATGCTAAGAGTGGGATAAGAGGGTAATGATTATAAGTGAATCAAATTCTACCTGAATCCTTGACCAACCAATTTTCACTGCTTCTTGCGTTCCTTTGAAAATAACTCTAATCTCAACGAAATTATTTGTTGCATATCACAATTTTTCTGAAAATAAAAATGCAACTGAACTATCTAAACATCTACTTATCCTCCCATGCTAGCAATTCTTGAATTTTTTCTAGAAGCACCATGTGTGTTCAGCTTTTCGACTCCATTCAGAGGAGCTGACCACTATTTATTAGTCTGATTTTTCCTTCTAGACCAAGAATCAACCATGACCCTACTAGACAAATTTAGAGATAAGGCTTTTATAAGATTATTCCATTGCTCTGGGATTATCTGATGGAGATGTAACTTATATTTAATGGATTTAGCTACATTCATCTTTATCTTCTACCATACGATTAATACATCTCTACATTCCATACGATTTATCAATTTCTTTCCTTCCATACATTCCAGTTGGGTCTCTAAGAGAATGTTTATAAGAAAACTGCACAATGGTGGTTTGACTAGACATTTAAGTAAGACTAAGACAATAGCTTTGGTGGAGGAGATGTATTTTTGGCCAAAGATGAAGAGAGATGTGGCAAGATATTTTTCAAGATGCATGATATGTTTCAAGATGCATGATATGTTAGGTGGTTAAAGACCATCCACAAAATACATGGTTGTACATGCCATTTCCGGTTCCAAGAAGACTAGGGGCAGATTTGAGTATGGACTTTGTGTTGGGTTTGCTAAACACATAGATGTAATGATTCAATTTTGTTGTTGTAGATAGATTTTCTAAGATGGTTCATTGTATTTCATGTAAGAAAACCAATGATACCACTAGAGTAGTATAACTTTTTTTCAAGGATGATGTGAGATTGCATGGTGTTCCAAAAACCATTAGATTAGATAGGGACACAAAATTTCTAAGTCATTTTTGGAGGACTCTATGGAAGAAGTTAAGAACTAAGCTACAATTTAGTAGTGCATACCACCCACAAACAAATGGATAGACAGAAGTAACAAACATGAGTTTGAAAAATTTGTTGAGATGCATAGTTGGAGAGAAGCCCAAACAATGGGATTTGGCTTTATGACAAGCTGAGTTTGCATATAATAGTTCAATAAATAGATCAACAAGAGAATCACCCTTTCAAATTATTTATGGTAAAAATCCTATAGGTATTTTAAATTTGGTGTAGTTACCAATTGTAGAACTAGTTAGTAATGATGTAGAAGC
This sequence comes from Torreya grandis, assembly GCA_037957365.1. Classification (NCBI taxonomy): domain Eukaryota; kingdom Viridiplantae; phylum Streptophyta; class Pinopsida; order Cupressales; family Taxaceae; genus Torreya; species Torreya grandis. The sequence continues at coordinate 11,861,831 of JARHVA010000010.1, forward strand.
ATTTGCAGAGCACATACAACAGTTGCAAGAAGTAAGAAGAAAGCTACAAGAAAATAATGAAAAGTATAAAGCAATAGCAGATGTAACAAGAAGGCCAAAGGTATTTGAAGAGGAAGATTTGGTGATGGGGTATTTGAGAAAAGAAAGATTTTCAAAGGGACATACAACAAATTGAAATACGAGAAAATTGGTTTATACAGAATTGTGAATTAAATCAATGACAATGCTTATGAGGTGAGTTTACCATAGAATTTTGATCTCTCTCCAATATTTAATGTTTCAAATTTATATGATTTTCATGGAGAAGATGGTGAAGGGGAAGAATACGAAGAAGTGGATTGGAAACAAGTAGCAAGGAAGAAGAAAGAAAATATAATGCGGATTCTAGATAATAAGATATTGAACACAAGACAAAAGTTATAACAGGGATTTGGTATAGTGGGAAGAACTACAACACGAAAATGACTACAACTGGAAGATAACACTCAGATTATAGAATGGGAGATGAGAAAAATTAACAAGAATAAATGGCAGAAGTATAATCAGGGCAGTAAGTAGGAGTTGAGTTGTTTTCAACCAAAGGAGAATGATACAAAGACTTATCTTTCGGAGGCCATAACTTTTGATCTGCAAGTCCGTTTGAGCTTTTGTTTGCATCAAAATGAAGGTATCAAAAAGTTTAATTCAGTCATGATTGACTCTATTAGGTTAGAGATGTTTTTAAAAAATTTTGGAGGCCATACATGACCATCTAAGGGTCCAAAAATGCATTTTTATATATTTTTTGGGATTTTTTCATTTTTAAAAATAAAATATTTTTGTAACCAGACATGAACTTGAGTTGAAATTCATCTATTAGGTTAATTTTAGTGTTTAAAGGATATTTGGAGATTTTTAGGCCTATTTGAGCTTGCATGCAAAACTTACTAAAAATAACGGTTGAAAAATTTGCTAGAAGAAAATTATTAAAAATAACAATTGCTAAAAATATCATGGGTTAGTTAGCATTAGGTAGCTTTAGATTTATTTAGTTTTTATAATTATGCATGCCAACTCTAATTTCAAATTGAGTTTTATTTAAAGACTCTTATGTGATGATTTATTCATTCAATGAGAATCAATAGAGAAGATTGCTTTCTTGCAATTTCTAAGTGTTATGCCTATTGATATTTTGCTTAGCTAGTATGTGATTTCATCAGTTTTAGTTGGAGTTGGCATTTGACCAATCTCCTTTTACTAGGTGTATTCACTACCGTAACATTCCAGGGGAGGCACTTCACTTCAATGGTGGACTCTTCTCCCTTTGGTGTAGAAAGTACAGTTTCAACATTTTTTACTCCATTCATGAGTTTTCCAATTGATATTTATGTCCGCCAATGTTAGTTTTGTGGCCCCTGGAGTTTTTATGGATGTTGAGAGAAGATAGGGAACTTGGGGTTTGAAGAATGCCCAACAATTTAATAGGATGAGAAAGAGGTTCACAACTAGAGGCATCATATGAGTGGAGGACAAAAAGAGCATTAGGTGACGGTTGGGAATGGGGAGGGGAAAGAGGTTGGGGAGTGGAAGATGGGTAATTGGGGGAAGGAGAGGGAAAAGAGGAGAGGGAGAAGGGCTCAAGGTGGGTGAACATGGCTTAGGAGTAGGGTGATAGGGGAGGAGGGGAAGTTGTAGGAATTAGAGATCGTTGCTAGAGGGGAAAAGAGGGAACTCTTGGACAATATTTTACCAAGTGTCCCGCTTTGTAACATTTAAAACAATAGAAAAGGATGCCATATAATTTAAGGGTTCAGTCTAGATGCCAATGGACGAGTAGATGCAAATGTAGGCAGGGGGATGGGAGATGTCCATCTTGATACAATGCCAGGCATAAAAGGCCATAAGATCAACAAGAGGAGGAGATGAATTCACCAATCTAAGATCCAATTTTCTCAATTATTGTGGGTTTATAATAGATGGGGGAGACCAAAAAGGTGCACCCAAACTAGGGTGAAGAGGCTCTCCGTCTTTTAGGTATCAAAGTGAGGTTCTTAGGGACGAAGACATAGCCTTGATCTTATGAGAAACCATGGGTTGTCATAGGCAATTGTCGAGCAGGTCTTCTTAGTAGTAAAGGTGACTTGGAAGAACCCCTTAGGGAGAATCTCGGTGGCAGAAATTTCCAAACCTTGCTAAGGAGGACAAGATCTAATACAACAAAATGGGAGTTGCAGGCCAAAGATCGGCAAAGCACACAATCATGGAGGTTTTAACCAAGATGTTTGCTTCTAGCTAAAGAGAGGAGTTGGCCAAGACCAAATTTAGGGAATTTTGTAGAGGGAGAGTAAATCCACATTCGATACCGTGAGAGAAAGATGACTTACTAGGGATAGCAGGGTGCAACGGCTCTTGCCGAGGAAGAGTAGGCCAAATATAGCTTGAACGTGCACTCAACATGGCTTTGTTGACATTTGAAAAATCTTTGGGAGGACTCGCATGCTTGATACAAGGTAATGGCCAGAAACAAACTCAAAGATGGAAGATTAATGTTTTAGGGGTTTGGAGGTGACTTTTGCTTCTGTATTTGAAATGAATGTTTTGCTTTTATTGGGGAGGAGTGGCCATAAGAGGGAAAGCCCTTGTGAATGCCGTCATGGTCTTTGAATTTGGATCTGCCACGAGGAGATTTTGTACGACGAGCAGGAGAGGAGCGAGAAGGCATCAATCTTTTAAACCTCAAAACCCTATAATCCTAGATCAGGCTCCCTGATGGTTTGTTAATGCTGCCCAAGGCAACAAGAAGTTTGCTTTCTTTGCAAGCCTCCTTATGCACTTTGGGGTTTTGGTTTCTGCTAGACGAAGAGCTTTGATCTGTCAAAGCCTTTGTACAAATTTCTCTTGGGGCATCTTTGTTGTTGGACATGGAGAAGAAAGGGCCACCCAAAAACTCAAGACCAAGCTATCCGATTGTAGAGGAGCATTCTCTCATTCCATTTTTGTAAGATTAATATAAGCAATACATTTAATCAACTTTCTTATGAGCTTTCTATTTAACAAATTGATAATTAAAGTCAACAATGCTAAATATTGAGACACTAATATTGTTGTTTGGATTGCATTTCTTTTGCTTGCATGCTTCTTTGATGTAAGTGGCTCTTTTATCTTATTTTGGATTTAATGGTTTAAACAAAGTAAAACTTGAGAGTAGTTTAGATTGTATAATATATGTCTGAACTAAGCAAATCTTACTATAATTAGTAGAGTATGGCTGATTTATTGCACTTGTTATGAATAGAAATCATCTAGAAGATGTTGATGTTTATAGCAGCGGGAGATGTTTTTTTCCATCAAATTCAAATAATATAAATGTTAAAATATCTCTGGCTGACTTGCTATTTTATTATTAAAAGTCGTATCCTTTGGTGAAGAGAGGCGACCCTTCATGAAGAGACATCTCAATGTGTATATATTCAAGGCGTTTTCACCTCATTTGGTAATCTGATTGAAGCAAGAAGAATTTGCACTTAAAGGAGGAGATCGATCACCTACAACAGATTGACAGTTTGCATCAAGTAAATTATTATCAAGGAGAAACCATATTATTTGTATATTCGTGCCTAGGAAAGGCACTACCTTTCATTATTGTGAATCAGTCTTGTGCTTGGGCCATATTGTAAAGTAGATTTCTGCTCTTATTCCTAAAAAATATAAGAGATATATTTTGCTGGGTTTTTCTCCCTAGAGGAGGGTTTTCCCAGGGTATCTGCTATGTTCATTGCAATGTGTCGTAATTCTTCTTAATTCATTTTTGATCCTAAAACTGACAAAGATAGGGTATTTAGCTTGTTTAGGTTCTATTCTGGTTTGTGACAATGTACAGTCATCAACAATGATTTGAAATGGGTCTGTGGTTGCTCGGATTTGGAAACTGATAGTCTAAGCTTGTTGGGATGAATCCAGTAATGCTTGGACCCCTACAAAAACCGGATCCATTTTAGATATGTCGGATTTGTTCGTGAGATGTGTTGGGTTGTTTTGTTATAGATTGTTGTGCTTGATTGTAGATAGGTATTGTGTGCGATTTTAGATACCCGGACTATGTACAGAGTCATATTCATCTTTCTTTACCTCGAAACCCTAGATCCACTTTTGACACTTGCTTGCCCTGTAAAAGGGGTTAGAAAGGATGGGTTGCATTGATCTCAACCACCTACCATTGAATGGCTAAGCGCTTTTTACATTCTAATACTCCGAAGAGGGCCCAAACTACATGTAGTTCTCCCACCTAATTGTGTGCATGCTTAATCCGTGTACTACTAGCATGCATTGCAATCCTACGTGTGGCTTTCAACAACATCCAAATTCCAACAGTTTAGTGTGTGACAAGAGAATAAAACATTATATTTATTCTTTGAGGAAAAGTGGCGTCGAACTTGAGAAAAAAATGCAGCAAAAATAGAAAAATAGACATGCAAGAAATAATTTGGGTTTTATATTTCTCTTTCTCATGTAAAAGCGCAACATGGAACATTTTGTATATAGTTCCCATGACAGAGAAATGCCGCAGGGCTGGTTTATTAAGGCCATAAGTGTTAATTTAGATTTAAATATTTATAATAAAGTGTGTAAAGTTTATGGTTTTAAGTATAAGTTTTAATTGAAAGTTTTTGGTACACAGTATAATCACATTTAGTTGTTGGTTCATTAGATTTAAGTTTATTATTTAGTTTTTTACTATTATATTTGTTTTATTTAGTTGTTGGTCTATATTTAGCGAGATGATCTCAAGTTTAGATATTTTATAGTTTGTTAGTCAAACTATAAAGACTATAGTTTTTTAAAAGAAAAAGTCAAAAAAGACGCTTAGTTACTCAAGGTAGTGTTTTCTACCTATTGTTGTGTTGTCTAAATAAAGCTTGCGTATGTCTCAGTGAATATCAAAACATCTACAAAGACACAATATTGGGTGAATCTGACGTCCTTGGAAATATGTATGGAAAAACGTCTGCACGAAATTGACTGATGTTGAGAATGATAATTAGTGCAGTGGCCATTGTTTATGCTGGTCACGATCCGGTGGCAACGATCAAGGATTAAGGCTACAAATGCAAAATTCAGTGAGAATGCCAACACTCACTGTAAATAGATCTGTATTTTTTGCTTTGAAATTACTTCATAAGTGATTTGTCGGGGTGAAGCCCAACACTCACTAGAAGTAAAAGCGCAAACATTTGTGTTTACATATGTAGGTTATCACTAAAAATAGAGATGTAAGTGATGTGTCGGTGAGAAGCACAACACTCATTAGAAGTGAAAGCACGAACAATTGTGTTTACGTACGTAGGTTATCACCAGAAGTATAGTGCATATCTGGTTTGTTTTTGAACAAATGCGTGTTGATGTACATATTTGTTTCCAATACGTATAATATGGCCCCTGTCTTTATGTCCGCACTAAGGGGGGGATGTTAGTAATAATATGTTAGTATGTGACAATGTATTTGTAAGCATAATTGAGACTAAGTGTGGCATGATATTATTATCAGAGTGTTATTATTTGTACGTGTTGTTATTAACAACTCACTTAGAATAAGGTGAGTAAGGTGAGGATTGACTCCATATTTTTAGAAGCTAAATACTTATATGTAACTCTCTGTGGACTTAATACAATTAATTAAGTTTTTTTGTGTCAATCTTAGACCAAAAATAATACCATGGAATATAGCACTCTAAGTAGTATATGCAAAGAGCACGTCATGTGTAGCCAATAGACATAGCTCAATATGATCAATGAAATGGTCATACAAAGATGTAATTTATGTAAATGTACCAAGATGCCCCCAATGTAAGAATGCACGCAATGTAGAAAATGTACCTTGTGGGTGTAGGATTGTTATGCATTTAAATGTCCATGTCATATATAACTTGTATGCCCTGCATCCCACTTATGTATATCGTGAAATGCATGTGCATAGAGAAATTGAATATATAATTTACTATATATGATAAATCATAAATAAATCATTCAAACTAGTAATATGTCATGCATAGTTTTTGATTTTTGATTTTTTGAATATTATTTGTTTTGTATTTTTGTTTTTTTTTGAATCTGAGATATGAATTATGTTAAGCTTAGAGGCCTAAAATGGCATCCAATGGATGTGCTATTCGTGTGGAGACTGTAGTGATAAAGTACTAAACTCTAGATATTAGGATGTCATCATCATTGTACTCGGTTGTGTCAATCAACTCTACCTTTCCTTTTGCTCTCTCTGGAATGTTATGCATACGTATTGCATTTTCTTCAACTGTATATGAGGTCTCACGATCTATCTTAGGAGATAATACCTTCTCACTAGTCTTTGAGTCCTTTATATTTTGATTGTCATTGTTTCCATCATGTCTTGGAATCTTGATTGTATGTCCTTCATAGAAGAAGGATATGTATTTATGGGAATGTCAATTGTAGTTTGCATATGTTGTAACCCCTGCTGTCCAAGTGTAGCTTGTGATTGGTCACCAAGGTGCATCACAAATATTAATGTATGAATAGTGTTAGGCCCACAAGCGACCAATAATGTAATATTTCAGAGTGATCCCTCACAATGTATACTTTGTTGTTATTCATCTATGTTATGACCCAACTATTGTAAGGATGCAACGTTGCACATATTTGGCCCTTCTTCCTCATCGATCTGGATATTTTGCTGACAGTACCCTTAATGTATACCATAATAGTCAAGATGTCATGTCATGCATGCTTGAACTTTATTCATGTTTTGTTTTTGGATTGGTCCCTGTTAGAAACCACTACTGGTGGCTTTTGTTGTATTTGAGTTACTATGATAATCCTTTCATCCTTAAACTTATGAACCTTTTGTGCTAATGTCACACAAGTGTCTATTTCATGCCCTGTTATTCTGTGATAACTTCAAAATGACTTTCTTCCCCTAGTCGACAATTTGCCCATAGCTCTATGTCGAGTCATAGGTAGAACCATCAAATGCTTACCAAGTAACAACTATAGAATAGTACTTGGTTTATCTTGTGCTTTGGTAATTTGTAATCTGATAGTTGGTTTTGTATCCATGAGCTCTATATTGTTTACTATATCTGTCATATATACATGGTGTACACCTTTGATGCATTGTGCAATGTGTTGTGTCTCTTGTTCTCTAGTTATGTTGGATTTGACAAAGTATTGCTTCAATGGAGCACTAATTGTTGAAGTGTGTTGTCATGAACTTATATTGCAAAAATTATGTTCTTTTCTTGTGTGTCCTTTATTGTCTTTTGCTGCCTTTATTCATCTAGAGTTGGCACTTTATCATTAGTTTTGCTTGACTCCCTTATTTCATATGTATGTATCCTCTTTGGTGGCATGATCTGTGATGGAGGTATTATATTAGACTGAAAAATGTCATTTTGTCGATTGTATCCATCACTAGGTTTTGATACTTTTGCAATACATGAAAGGTTGATTGTTCGCAGGTCATATGTACAAATATCCATTATGGATAAACTTTATGCACTGATGCAAAGTAGATGGTATAGCTTCCATGGCATGTATCCATGGTCTATCTAAGAGTAGGTTGTAATGTAAGTGATTCAGCATCATATGAAACAAAGTAGATAGTATCTGAGGGCCCACTGTAATATGCAAAGTAATCAATTCTAGAACTTGGTGAGGAACATTGTCAAAGCCTCTGATGTTCTTATTTGATTTTTGAATAGAGTCCATATTGACACCAAATGTTTGTAGAAATGTTATGTTACATAATTTCAATCCCGATCCATTATCTATTAAGACAAGTTTGAATCTCGTATTTTAGATTTTGACTTAAATGAACAATGGGAGATTTTGATTTATGGTGTGTTGAGTAGGCAAGTCATCATTTTCAAAAGATAAAATATCTTCACTATTTTTCAATATGTTGACCATGGATGCGAAGCAGACTGGGTCTATGTCATTTAGTATAGCTATGTCACATAATGCGGCAGATATGATATCTTTGTAGATAGTTGACCTCTTGAGTAGCTTTAGTATGGAAATCTTAGCTTGGGTATTCTTAAGTTGATCAATGATATCATACCCTCTAGTTGAATTAGCTTGCATGGTGGGAGGTGGAGGGGGATGAGGAGGAACATTCTTACTACCAACATTGTGCCGCACATGGTGGGCACCCTACCTCTTCTGGTTGTAATAGCATGCACCGTGGAATCCAATATAAGCCTAGGGTGAATAATGAGAGCGGGATAGTAGCTAGCATGACCTTGAAGTCTAGGGGGGGAGGAACAAAAGGAGTCATACACGCCTTCTCATGTCTAGTAGTATTTAGAAGCATCTTAGATTGTATATTTAGACCATAGATTTAGAAATCACTAGAACTTGGCGATAAATCGCAATACAAGGTTGAAACAATATATATCTTTTGTTAAATCGCGAGACGAGAAAGATAAATTGCTGATTTTTGTTGAGTAATTATTACTCGGTAAAATTGTGACTTTATTGGTGTTACTTGCCTAGGCACAATATAAAACCACTTGAATGAAAAAAGTACGATTATGTTTATTTTTGCATTTTCCTCTGCTTTTTTTCCTTTTGATTCACTAATAAAATGCATAGTCAATGGAGCTAGGGTTTTCACGATTTCTGAATCTATGGGCAAAGCATAACTCATGGCCTTATTTTGGGATTGAACGACGATTGCCTTCATGATATACTTGTGGCCAATGACATCTCCCTAGACTTTGATATGCTGGTTGAATTTAAGTTGTAGCTGATTTGTATACAAAACACTAGCGTTGGATTGAGATATTTGTATTTCTAAACTTGTGCTCGCCCTTCCTGCGCTTTGGTTTATACACATTATTATGTTTTGATTGTTGAGGTACCTCTAAGTTCCCCAGATGTTCGAGGATTCAAACGATCAAAGTGATTGACAATAGTACATAGTCATACTATCATACAACATCAATATACAACCAATGGAGCCTAGGTTATACAGTTAGTATCAGTGTTTTGGTCGAAAATTAATAGAAAATATACTTATGGCATTCTCTACATTCATTTCTCATGTCATTTAACAATGCTTTACTCGTTATTTAAATTTGTTTTATGAATTTATATGTTTTTTAAAGTAGCAATAAAGTTGCTGAGTAATGCCTAGTAATTGTCGAGAAGCTTTAGAGTCCCTAGTTTGAGTTAAAATTTTGGGTTGCCGAGTACAAGGTTTTGAACTATGATGTAGACAAAAGGAACTACTAGGGAGAGATTATGATTCTTCATCATTAATTTTAGCCATAGTATAATTGCACACGAATTTGATCCATTTCACTACATTGTTGTGAGGAATGTTACGTATTTCAGGAAAACAACATGTAATCATGACTATCATAACTTGAATTAGAAAGTATAAACTATGTATATCCATTATAGCTATGATCTGTTTATGTGAGTAAGGGGAAATTATAAATCAGATATGAAACCCTAATACTAGAATCTGAAACCTTAAGAAGGTAGAATGAAACCCCAAGGGAAACGTAGGGTTTTATGTGCTCAAAGGAATAACGGGTTCACCAATATGTTTTATCTTATTTTGGATTTAGTGGTTTAAACAAGATAAATTTGAGACTAATTCAGATTATATAATATATGTCTACATTAATCAAAATCTGAATGTAACTAGCAAAGTATGACTAATTTATTACACTTGCTATAAATAGAAATGACTTAGAAGATAGAGTACTTAGCTTGCTTAGGTTCTGTTTTAGTCTATGACAGTGTACAATTGTTAGCAATGATTTGAAATGGGTATGTGGTCGCTCGGATCTAGATATGGATTGTCTGTGCCTATTGGGACGAATTCGATAATGTTTGCATGCTTGTGGCAAACGGATCCGTTTGAGATCTATTAGATATGTCCCTGTGAGTGTGTTGGACTCTTCTATCATAGATCGTTATGTTTCCCTGTAGATGGGTATTTTGTTTGATATCAGATGGTGGGACTGTGTGTAGGTTCAGATTTGTCTTATTTTACCTCAAAACCCTACCTCCACTTTTGACACTTGCGTCATTTGTAAAAAGAGGTTAGAAAAGATGGGTTGAGTTGATGTCAACCACACCTTGTTGAGTGTCTAACCGCTGTCTATGTTCCAATACTCTGAAGAGGGCTCAAACTGCACATAGTTCTCCCACTTAAATGTGCACACACTCAATTAGTGTAATACTAGCATGCAATGCAATCTTGTGTGTGGCTTTCGACACTTGACAACTTGTGATTTTGATCTTGCAAGACCCGGGGCATGCAAAAGCAGAGCAATGTGTGAAGCCCAAGAACATAGGAAAGAGAAAAGGTGTAGGTGATGCCTAATGGAAGCAACACAAGGATGATGTCACTGTGGCAAAAAAGATGTGTACAAGATGGTAGAGTTAATGGAGGGGATGGGAAAGGAGAACATTGTTAAGGCAAGTAACGCCATTCGTAGGTATGAATATAACTTTCAGTGCTTTAGGGTGGCGCACCAAGGATGTGCAGGGGTTTTCTAGTGATAGATACATGCTTGCTAGTGAAATGCTAGATAGGAACATGCTTAGGCTTGATATACTCATATCACCGACTCTTTGGAATTTTCCCTTCAAATCGACATACGAAATGTGTGGGCAGACCCAAAGGAAGGGTTTGATTTTGAAAAGATAGTTGTTGGAGAGCATGTGGATAGGTTTGGAAAAGGCAAATGACTCTGGTAACTGGATCTGTTTGATTGTGGCCAAAGGTGTCAAGGAAACAGGGAACAGTGATATGAGATTAGGTGACAGTCTGAGTAAAATGATAAGCTGTTTAAGCAGAAACTAGGGAAATTCTGTGCATGAATAACAGAAAATTGGGAAGGATAGGCCCTTAGATAATAAATGGCTAGGAGAGAGTGTGAGCAAGAGTCAGTTGTGTACACACAAGTCATGTATACTAAGGTTTGGTCAAATATGACATTGTCAGTTGTCTAATACCAAATTTGAGTAGACAATGGCTAATTTTTTCCATTTGTTTCTTTTTCAAAAAATTCCATAAAGCAATTCGAAATTCAAAATTAGGAATCAAGAAAATTTATATAAAGTAAAAATATATTTTTTATATTACATATATAAGCATTTAAAACTTTGTAGTTTCTTAGAAACCTTTGCTGATTTCTATAGTTGGATTCTTCTGGCCTATAAATGTTCATCATTCGTTTGACCCTTGCACCAACAATATGGTGGCCTAATTTTTTTGAAAGCCTCTAATAAGGTTTAAATTCATGTTCTTGGTTATACTTGGCTATATTTAAAATCATATGATTGTCCATACTTCTTGTTGTTGATAGAATTTTGTATTCCTTGTGGAAACTTTTACAGGATTCATGGAGGGCATTTTGCAGAGATGCCTCTTATTGCAACTTGCGAACCATATCGACGCCAGGGTATGTGCCGCCGCCTTGTAAATACAATCGAGAAGGTATGTAATTAATGCTTATTGATGTTTTTGATATATTGCCTTTGGGATCACATTTTTATTGGGCTTGATTACTGGTTAAGCAATTACTTGTAGGATCTATTTTGAAATTATATGAGATTAATTTTTATTCAAGCTGAAGTTTGTTGTTTGTGCCATCTCCTGTTTGTGAACTGGGTCTATCATCGGATGCCACACTGCATAGATTCAGAGCGATTTTATCTTAGCTTTATTCTATTTTCTGGGATTTTTGCATTAAATAAAGATCTCCATTTCATGATTATTTTTCTAAAATTCTTAAACAAGCTGAAGCATGTTCTTTCTGCTATCTCCTTTTTGTGAACATGGGTCTATCATTGGATTTCACACTGCATAGATTCAAATCTATTTTTATCTCATATTTATTTCCTTTTCCAGGATTTCTGCTTTAGAAAAAGATCTCAATTACATGATTGTTTTTCTAAATTTGATAAACAAGTGTAAGAATCTCAGGATTAGATTTAATTCTCAATCACTTAAGTCGTGTTATATACATTGGTGGAGGTCTCTCGTAATTGAAGTGTGTTCTTTCTGCTATCTCCTTTTTGTGAACTTGGGTCTATCATTGGATTTCACACTGCATAGATTCAGATCTATTTTTATCTCATATTTATTTCCTTTTCCAGGATTTCTGCTTTAGATAAAAATCTCAATGACATGATTGTTTTTCTAAAATTGATAAACAAGTGTAAGAATCTTAGGATTGGTGGAGGTTTCCTAGACTTGGAAAATCATCAGATTTTTGATAGAAGTTTTATTCGTATTTGAGTTTTGGGGTCTTTTCATTTATTCCAACTCTCCTTCCTAGGCTGGTTTTTTTTTTTACCACGATTTGCTACTATTTCATGAAATTCAGTTTTAATATTCTTGATATCGAGATTTGTGCCTTATATCCTTTTAATAAACGGGTGTTGAGTTTGCCTTTATGCCCTTATTTGTCTTGCTTGCAATTGCTTTTAAAAGAATCTTACCAACAGATTAATAGCAACTGATGAACATGTTCCTATGAAAAGTAGTAATACTGAGCTCATTTAGAATCCAGATGGGGTGGGTGGAATCATCCTTGTTTTGTTGTGCACCTGTAGAGTTAGCACAAGCTACAATACCTCCTGAGGTCATTTTCTTGAGATTATGGTTAAGCACAAATCTCCAGTTCATTTTCTTAGTCATTTTTGAAATCTCATACCTAATTTGGCTTGAGATGTTAGGACATGACTACGAACTTCAAACTTGTCATATTACTGTGTTAAAAATTATTAGTTTCTAGGAACATTTACTGGTCTTATTCAGGTTCCAAAGCCATTATTAGTAGTCCTTGATTGTGTTTGCTTGGATTATGCTTCTTGTCTTCCTTTGCATGATCTTAAAATTTGAACTGGCTCTTGCAAGCATTTTTGTTCCATGCATGTATAGATTGAATCAAGGTACCTTTGTTAAAACTTATGAAAACCCACTATTCTGAAAAGGAACTATCATTTTCCTGCCAATAAATAGAAAGCATATACCGTATATTGAGGCTGCTAAATCCATTTGGTTTTGTCCTGTGTGCTTACATATTTCTCATGATGTGTTGGTTTTTTTTCCAATTTATGCATGAATTATAATCTTTCTTGCAGATCGTTCATGCTTTGCAACCTGCTAAAGTATTTTCTTTCCCTCTGATTTCCCTACTTGACAGATGCTAATATCACTACGTGTGGAAAAGCTGATATTATCTGCAGTACCTGATCTTCTAGTGTATTGGACAACAGTTTTTGGTTTTAAGCCATTGGAAGATTCACAAAAACAAGAAATAAAAAATATGAACATCATGACGTTTCCAGGAACCACATTATTGCAAAAATACATTTTGAGACCAGAAAGTGAAAAATGCGGTCAAACAGGTATTCTATTTTTTTATATTTCGTTATAAAAACAAATCTTTAGTGGTTCATTTAATTAGTATGTAAATGTGTAGACTTTTTAATGTCTTAAATTTTTGGCCTAATAGGAATTGACTTTTTGGGAGGGAAACAAGCAGACCAGGTCACATGTGTTGAGGGCGATACATTGGCTCCTCAAGCACCGGGATATGACACCCCATATCCACAACCAAAGAAGACAGATACCGAATCTGCATTTTTTCTCCCCAGTGACAATGAAGATGTCAGTACTTTGATAGAAACTCCACCTTCTAGAATATTGGCTAAGGTAGAAGAATGGAAATGTGAACATGGTTTAGACAGTATATTGATAGCAGACAAAGAAAGAACTTTGAGTTGCCACAAAGTAGATGTTTTGGATTCTCAAGCACAGGTAGACAACGGAATTCCAGTTCTGGAAAAGGTGTGCACTGAAGCTTTATTTTGCATCCCTAGTGGCTTAACCGATGGTGATACCACAGCAGAGATCACACCCGTTACAATCCTAACTGATGCCAAAATGAGGAAAGATTGCATAGGTTTAGACAGTGCATTGACAAAATTGGAATTAAGATCAACTGTTCCTTCAAACAAAACTGTTTCCGATGCCCAACTGCAGGGAGATGGTGCTGAAGTTTCAATGCTGGAGACGACAAGGACGGAGTATGCACTTCATATCCCTGGTGACACAGATTTTATTAATTCGCTTGTTGATACAAGGATCTTACCCGAGGAAAATGAATTGAAAAAAGAAATAGATAAAACATTTGAGACACAGGATGAAAAACCCTTTAGTTGCTTAAAAGGGGAAGAATTGTATACTCAAACACATGGAGATAACGCAGTGACGAGGGAGGAAGAAAGATCAATGGTTGATTCAAAAAACACTGTTCTTACTGCTCAAATGCAGAGTGATACTCCTGAAGTTTCAGTCTTGGGAAAGATAAGTTCTGAATCTGCACAGCTTGTCCCTATAGCTGATATGAATACAATAGTAGATGTTAAGAAATTGCTTGAGGAAGAAGAAATATGCACATGCAAAAAAGATATAGGAAGAACATTTGCAGCAGAGGAAGTAAAAAGCTCAAGTTGTCTGAAAGAGTTGGATGCTCAAGTACATGGAGATGGTGCTGAAGCTCCTGTGCTGCAGAAGGCACTAACTGAATCTGTATCACGTGTTTCTGTTAATACAGATGAGGTTCAGATTGTAAAAATCATTGGGATTTCGGGGATGTCACCCAAGTCCGAAGTGAGATGGGAGCATGATAAAGAGTCAGACAGTATGAAAGCAGTAGAGGAAAAAGGTTCCATGGTTCAACTGGTTAGTATGAAAACTGATGTGAAGGATCCAGCCCACATGGATTTGGAAGGAAGAATCTATTCAGAAGAAGCATCAGTAGATATGTTCGTAAAAGAGTTATTGGATTCTTGTTTGGAAAGAATCCTCCTAAAACAATGCATCAATGACACTGCAACAGTGAAGGATTCTATATCTGATCCGGGCAGCACACATCTCCATACCATACGCAGTTCTTGCAAAAGAGAGAATATTTGTGAAGAAGAAAGAAATATAAGTTCATAAAATCACAGGTAAGCTCTCATTTCTCTCATTCTTCTGGTTTTACTTGAATGCTATTCTTGCGGCTCACCTGTTTTATGACACTATCTAGTTTGTACTTGGAGTTTATGTATTTTTTTTTGAATTGATAATTCATATTATATAGAAAAGAAGCTGGTGGATCCCGATAGACTGGACCCCCATCACCACTACAAAGGAAAGGAGATTTTTGATATCATCTAATTGCTTCTGTTGTTTGTGCTTTGATAAGTTTAGCTGAATATTTATGCTTTGATTCCTGAGGAGGAGCATTCTTTGCAAGTTTAGTTTATCTTGATAAAATAAAATGGGATTGCAAAACAAAATTGTTTCTAAACAATTAAAAAAATTTAAAATCAGTCTTCTTTTGGTCTTTTGTAATTTTATTTCTTTTTTTGGCTTCTAGGATTCTCTCTTCCTAAAATTTCTATTGTTAACTGTCGTATCCTTGAGTCCCATTGACCTACTTTCAGTCATCTGTGGACATTAATATAATTTCTTTCTTTCTAGTTTTGAAAAATGTATCATACATACTATAATATGTATATGATGCAGCAAGCTTTAGAACTCACAAGTAGTTTGTAGTCTGCCCAATCTATAAAATTGTTTCAGCTGTCAATATAAGCTCTATAAAGATATGCATTTGGAGGTGCTGAATTTACTAAATTATTTTGATAACAAGGCCTAAAATTTTGTGCAACATGTACTAGATATCACCTAATTTGAAGAACAACTGCTGTCTTCAAGTGAAGGGAATACTTGGAAGAATCAAAGTTATGTAATCAATGCACGGTGAGGGATGTTGATATCTGTGCAACTTGGGTTATTGTCCTATATGCTCATTCATCTACCATTTTTTTACTTCCCAGTCTTGCAAAATAAAAAAAGAAGTTACTTTTATATTTTTATTCCATCTCTTTTGAGAATGATAAAGTTGAGCTTAATTTATCTGAGATCTCAATCTTTAATCATATTTTTGTGTTAAGGCATCGGATAATTGTGCACTGCGTGTAACCCAAAGAGGGTGCATTTTTTCAGTGCAATTATGAAATATAATATTTTTGAGAACGTTTAGCAAAATTTACTTGGGTAAAGATTTATTTTAATTATTTTAAGATGTGGTCATATTTGGTAAAGCACATGAAATCATGCATTTTATTTGAAGGAAAAAAAAAGCTTTCTAGTCCCATGAGAATATTTAAAATAATTGTTTTGGCTTTGAACTAGGCAATGTTGTGGTTATGACATAGAATCTTCATACCATTGATACAAATAACTAAAGATTTGAGCAACTGGCTTAAATAGAAAGCATGTTAAATGGGACTTCTGAAGAACTTACTTTTATCTATCAAGATATTTATTTATTTTTTGTTTTGTGCAGCAATAATTTATTTATGCAGGTACATAGACAAAACAATGTCAGACAAAATCATGTAGATACTTCTAAATGATGTGCATTGGAGAGATGGCTTCTCAGCTGAGGGGAAAAGGACTACAATAAACATGATGGGATATGACAAAGGGTGATTTGTATACAAAAAAGAGATTGCTTTCATGACAAGGAGTTATGGAAGTTTTTTGTTGTTGTTGTTTGCTTGATTATTGATCATTCGATCCCTTATCACAGTTGGGAAGTTTTGATGATGTCTTATGAGTTAATTTGTCTGACCAGTTATTTCCATGTCTTGCTCATGATGTGTTTTGTGGAAGACTATCAGCTTCAAGAGCATCGAAAGTCAAACATATCTGTTGGGATTAAGTGAGTCATGAAATGCAGAAGAATGATGGAAACACAGCTGTTGTACAAGAGGATGATTGATTGACGGTAGGTGTAAATAGACTGCATCCAGCCTTATGCAGATTAAGAAGGAAGATCAAGAATGCTGGCCAAGAAAGATGAGTCTGCAGATTGAACCCAGATGATGGTGATGCATACGAGGTCATAGAAGAGAGATGGATATAGAATGAATAAAATGTCAGTGGTGCAAGAGATATGTATGCTGGTTAAAGGTGGTCAGGGTCCAGAACATCATGGGCACAATGTAATTGAAGGGTGTACCACATGACGTGGTCCAAAGATGTGTACTAGAATTTTTGGCCATGATATAAAATATGAAATGATTTGCCTTAGTGAACATTTTCCTCACTGGTTGTGTTTTCAAATAGTTAACTCTTAATTCATTGTTGATTAAATGCTTCATATTATTTAATACTAATTCATCAATTAATTAAATTCAATCACAAAATAGATTCTTCTGACATCAGGCAGTTGGGTTCTTTTTAATGATTTTTATCCCATCTCTGCCTGTCCATGACATTGGATTCACCGATATTATGAAGATCCAAATCTAAATGGATGCAAAATATTAATAAGCCTGCACTTGGTCATTGCTCAACCTACAGCCTTCTCAATGCTCAACTTTTGGGCTTATGAATCCTTTGATTGTACTTGCAAAATGCTTGAGAAAAGGATCAGTCTGTTATTGCTTAAACTTAAAACCTTCTCAAATCACAGTGTTCAATGTTTCGTCTTATGCATCCTTTGGCTACATAACTGGCAAAACGCATGGGAAAAGGGATTAACGAGAAAAGAAGGTGGATTGATCAAGCAGTAAGCATTTTGGTTTTTTCTTCTTAATACTTCTGTGTAATTGAGTTCTAGTTTTTGTTTTGTCATTTAGAAACCTACCATAAATTTAATAGCATTTCAGATTTGTGTTCAACATTGTGCCTAACAAAAAAAAAGAACCTGCTCGATTAGGATTATGTGCTTCTTAGCCCTGTTATGTGCAAGGGCATTTCTCTTGCAACTGGTTTCCTCTTATTTGTGAGGTTTGATTGAAGATACAGTATTGTAAATGATGCAATCCTCTTGCTTCGTCTCCAATTGTCCCTGAAACGCTGTGCCCAAAGTGGAGGTCCCCTCCATGTTTGGTTTCCTGTTACATTTTCTTCTTTCAATTTTGTATGGTTGAACGTTTTTTTTGTCGTTCTTTACATTTGCCAGCCTATTGTTTTCTCGGGGTGGCCACTATATGACAATACTTGTTACATTATCTCTATTGTTTCCGTGTTACATCCATTCTTTGTTTTACTCATGTGGTGACCTGGTAATTGGAAAACTGTATACCCTTTAACTCCAGCAACGTAAGGACTAAGAATTCAATTAGTCTATTGCACTTTAATGCCTGAATAGGGTTTGAGAGGAAATATTATCCAAAACATTAAACTCTGTCTATCGAGTCATGATAGAAAACAGAGGGATCTGGTTAGTTAATCTCCACTGTCCCTTAGGTAATCTCACATCTTATGGATAATAACTCTTTAAGAACGGAAGTTTCATGTATTGCTAATAATTCTAAAACCAGAATACATCTGGCCATGACATTCCTTTGATATTCCGTGCTAATTTTATAAATCCCTATTGTTTGTGTGAGAGGATATTTGAATCCACGTTTAGGCTATGAACTTTGTCAGTTGTCAAACAAATTCATCCTACTTTGTCATTCTTCATGCAGAGTGCATTTCCGAGTTTTTTCAAAAGATTACGTGTTATGGACAATTGCCCTCATTCTGACAAATACTTGGCACACCATTCTAGGCAAGCGGGCGTTTACTCGCGAGTAATCACTAGTTATTGATTATTTTTGCTTCTTTGAGATGTATGCTTGCTAACTGAACGTATAGCTGTAGCATGCTGAGATGTACTAATTTAAATAGGTTATCTAGTTTCTTCCAACTCAAACCACCAATAACTTAATATTGTAAAATACGGTGACATTCAATTCGAAGTAAAAATTGGAAAAGTAATTTTAGATAGTTTTTGTCTTGTGGCTTGAAAAGATCAAACACCTTGCAGACGAAGAAGAGGGATTTTAAATTTGTCATGTTGCAAACTTGACAATATAAATTATTATGATATCTGAAACCAATTTCATAGGCTGTAGTATAACTTTAGGAGTTAGATAGTAATGTTGATGTCTGTCTCAGCAGATCATGATGATCTCTTTTCAATTGTCCATCTTAAATATTTAATTTTTTATTTTGAGTTGGTGAGGCTTAGGGTTCAAATGCATTGACTACAGGCTATTGAAGACAAGTATATAACTAGTACAAACATACATTAACTAGTACACGTTCAAATTTTGGTTGTTGGAGGCGCACATAGGGTTGCTACAATTCCATATTCTAACAAGTGGATACCCATAAGTATCGGTGCAATAAATCGTAACAGTGATTACACAACCACACAAGTAGTGCAAGCCATTCGAATGACCTGTGATTATACTAAATTGCACCCAACCACAAACCACATAGGGTCACAAGCCATTTAATTGACTTGGGATTATAATCAATAGCAAGGGTAATCACCGAGGGATTATTCTAAATAGCCAGGGTAATCACCCAACCATTCTTGTATACCAAGCCGTTTGAATGCCCTGGGATTATACTAAATCGCAAGAGGAATACACTACAAATTTTTTGTTTTATACTAAATCACAAAAGGAATACCCTAAAAAATTAGTGTCTAGCATGCCTAAGTATAATTTTAAATTTTTTCCACCAACCTATACTATTCTTATAATCTGGTACATATTTCTTTTCAACCTTTTTCATCCTTGGCCTAGAGCCTCGTATTGGGCCTTGACAACTAGTTGGGACTGTGTGGCTGACAAAGAAGGATCTGATGGCAGAAGCATGTCACTTAACATGATAGCACTCGATGATAGAAACCTTACATCTTTAGAAATCAGGGACTCCCTCTTGTGGCCAAACCAAATCTTTATAGGTATCTATTGAAATTAAGTCACAAAGTAATTGAAGTTGCAAAAGATAGAGGCAATGCTATACACAAGAAGGAAGAGACTCACAAAGCCCAGTGTTTTTTTCTATTTATGCGAAGAAAAGGGATATTGATTATTAAATATAATTAGTCACAAAAACAATTTTTCTATTTATAGCGTAGTTTTCTTCTATGAAATTAGTCACAAAAACAAATTTCTTATTTTTAAATATAATTTATTTTTTATTATAGCTTAGTTTTTTAATTAGAATTAGTTTCAAACATAGTATAATTGCTGTAAGCAGTAAGACTCCATATTTTTTAAAAGTTTGCAGGTATTTAGAACCCTAACTTATTATTATGAATTTTTATTTTGGGATTATTTTTGTCACAGTATAATAATAAATAATGTTCTTTTAGAGAATCAATTCTGTAATAAATTATAACTATGAATCTAGAGCCCTAATTTATTACTATGAAATTTGTAAATTATAATTTCCTTCTCCCACCTTCCAAATTAAAGCGTCATTTACAATTTTACATCTATTTCGTAAATTACGTATACATATATATTTATATGGATAAGTGTCTTGTTTATGAAACCAACTTGGTGGAAAACCATCAAATGAATTTGAACGGTCTATAGTTGTATCAATATGTTTTTTTTTCCTATTTATGCAAAGAAAAGGGATATTGATTTTAAAAGCATTTTGTCTACTATTAGGGAGGCCATCACTATAATGATCACGTTAAACCCATGACAACTTTGAGACCATCGCCATTATGCTTGGATGGATGTCCATACTGTGTTCCAAAGCTCTTATTTTAACACATGATGGAAGCGTTATGGGAAAGGTGAACTGATCGGGCATATGTTTAATGCCTATTTTTTTTGTTTTTGATGCCATATATAAGATTTTCTTGTTTATTTTGTGTTTGTATTTAATAGTCCCATTGACTTGTAATCACTGACAGAATTTCTTTGTTTTTCTGAATGTACGATGAACAACATTGGAGATCTTAAGATCAGGGTAAATTGCAGAGAAAGGTCACCAACTACGAGCAGAGACTGTTCATGGAGAGACCCCCCACCGCCCAGTGAGTCTGCTCAGAAACGCTACTGCCAACGAATAATAAGGTAAGAGTCGGTTGGATATACAAAAAAGAGGTTAAAATATTTTCTGTCGATGGTATATGTGAAATAATTGCCAATGATCTGATCTTTGGCGAAATGCAAGATAATATTAATTGAATTTGAGCCACAAAACCCCCCTCACCCATCTCATGACTATGAATCGGCCATGCTCAAATCTTCCCTTTTATGTCAAATATGTGAAATGTCATCTTCAAAACTGGGTTGTTGTGCTTTTGTAGATCCGCTTGCTTCAATAGTTCATGTGTTAATCTATGGGTAGTTTGGTGTCTACGTTGAGTTTAGTGTAGGAATCCGTCGTTTAACTATTGTTCTACATATTGAATAGCTTCTTGCGGCACCTTAGTGCGATTAAACCATTGCGCTGCACTTGCAAATTCTAGGGTGGAATGAAACTTTTCAAAATATCTTATGCAACTCTATCATCATTTACACATGCCGTCAACTTTGCCTAAATGTGATAGGTAGTCTACATGTAAGTTGAGTGCTTGTGCAATCAATCCTGCACAACATCACACATCACATGTAGCTAGTGCCTATGTTGTGTGCACCACTTGGGTTGCACACAATTATCATTGCATAAATTCATGCGGCGACATTTCCTAACAATCTTCCACTTATTAGGCACTTTGCAAAAGGCAACACACATCCATCCTTCAACATCTTAAGATAACCAAGTCCATCTCCTTGTACTAAGAGAAATTCTTGGTACTCACTGCCTTGGTCAGTAAAACTACAACATTTTCCTTCATGTCCACCTTCTCTAGATATATTTTTCTCTTCCACCATTTCCATTTTTACTGCACATCAATATGCTTCATTCGAGAATGATATTTGGGATTTCTTGCCAAACAAATTGCACTTTGACTATCACAATTTATCTTTATAGTGTTATGTGTCAATCCAGCCATAGAACACTACCTTTGAAGCCACACTGCTTTCTTGCTTGCATGTGTAGCTATGATGTATTTAGCTTTGGTGATAGATATTAAACAAATGTGCAGTAGTAGACCTATGACAATCAAGATCTCTATCTCAATCATAATCAATAAAACCCTAGTTAAGTCATGTAATTATGATTTATGTGATTGAGAATTTAAATTATGTTTTTCTTTTGTATATATTTTACTTAATAAAAAGCGACAAGTATATGTTTAATGTGTGCCAAGTGTAGTGTGATGTGGTGTCCTTGTGCCATTTAAACACCCCTTTGCTATGCATAACCCATTATTGGATTGAGTAACCCACAAGTCTTTTTAGAGGCCACATTTAAAGGGTGATTGTGATAAAATGGGACTTTCTTGGGTGTTTTCTAGGTGTGAGGGTCATAATGGTTTCTTGGTTTTCTAAAATACATTGTCAAAGATTGAATTTTTTTAACTAAAATATCATTTATCATTGTAAATGATTATTCTCTCTATCCTTATCATAGAATGTGTTTTCCTACCTTACTATATTTGTAAAGCCAATTATCAAAGATTGAAAGTTTTATACTAAAATATCATTTATTAGAATGTGTTTTCCTACCTTACTATATCTGTAAAGCCAATTATCAAAGATTGAAAGTTTTATACTAAAATATCATTTATCATTGTAAATGATTATTCTCTATACCTTTATTATAGAATAATGGGATTTCCTACCTTAATATGTACAAATATAAATAAAATAAAAAGTGACTCAAGTCTTGTATCATACATCTTGAGGATGTACGAAATGAAAAGGATATAATCAATTTAAGTTTTTAATGTAAATGAGTTGTGCATCAAAATCATTGTCTCCATGGAAATGTTATTTGTGAGGTTAGTTTGCTTAAAGATAAGATTTTTTGATTTTGATTTTTTTAATTTAAATTTTTTATCTTAATTTTTTTAATTTTTTTTATCATGTAATTAGTGAATTGGAGATGCAATTTTAGTTTTATAAATTTACCTATAAATAAAATATAATAATAAGTATAAAATTTAACATTAATTATTACGTTATAATTTAATTGTATTTATTTTAAATTTAAATAATTGTTATATTATTTTAAGTATAAATGTATTTAAAAAAAATATTTATATATATATACACACACATACTAAAATATATTTGGATTATTTTATATCAAAATTAAAAAAAATGAAAAAAAATGTATGTATGTATATTTGTGTCAAATTTTTAATTATATTATAAAATATATGTTTATATATACAAGGCTTAGTAAAATGGTTTGGTTAACAAATCTTATATATAAAAACAAGGTTCAATTGAATGGTTCAGTTAAAAGAGTGATAAACAAAATTCATCTTGGGTTTTCCTTTTAGAAGGGTGATAGCATTGTGGCAATCTCACCGTTAGTGCAATTGTTGATAAAAGGTTTACTCGAACCTTTGTTTAAAAAAAAAAAAAGATAAAAAATAGATAACTATATATATACGTGTGTTTTATATAAATAAATATATTTCTATTATATATATAAAATTTATATAAACATATTTATAACATACAAACTTAATTTTATTTTAATATAAAATACACACAAATGTGTATATTAATATTTATAATAATAAATATTGAAAACAAGAAATGTATCCTTAATTATTTGAGCCTACTTGTACAATGAAAACTTGAGAGACTTATGAAGGCTTATGTATTCCTCTATAAAGATAGCAAGGGTAACTTTGGAATTCTTTTTAATTCCACGAACGATGTTAGATTTGATTCAAATGTGGATGCAACACGTTCCATTTTGTAAGGAAACCCTTTCAACATTTTAACTTAAATTAATTTTCATTTTCAATGTATTAATTTTTTTAAAAATTAATTATTATCTATAGTAGCTTTATGTGTGCACTCTTTATATTAGATTTTCCTCCCCCTAGAGTCACCTATTTACGTTTAAGTGACTTTTTTTTTCTAATTTATTCCTTGGCATAAGTAATGTGCACATTTAATGTTATAAAGTAGTATTATTTTCTTTCAAGTATTGTTTAAGTAAACTTATGCGACTTTTAAATATTATTGGTATTAAAATTAAAAACTTAGGTTCTTTTCATTAGAATTAAAAATTTAAGTTATTTTCATTAAAATTAAAAATCTAGGTTCTTCCTTGAGTGATGTGTGATCTTCAAATTTTAGTATTGGAACCCTTTTAATTCCATATATTATTAATAAGTGTATTCAAAGGTTTTAATGTTAAGTGACCCTTAGATCTCATTATATGGGTTGTATGTGCCTTACATCCCGAGACTTATTAGGGAATTTTTTTCATATTATAAGAAATTATAGTGTGGGGTGAAGCATTTCTTTAAAATGATAATAATAATAAATTAATTATGTTGTTTAGACTGACCTTTTGCTTAAATTATGGGCATGATATATGGTATCAGAGCTTTGTTTCAACATCTAGAACTTTGGAAATGTTTAAGTTGGCTTTTTTTTGCAATAATCTAACACTCAACTTATGCTTGTGCAAAATGTGTTATAGGACTAACTCCACAAGATCTCATAATATGAGAATGTCACTTCAAGGAGATAACCTCCAATATGATTCTACAAAATAGAAGAATCTCCATTTCCATCCTATACTTTACAATGATATTCATCTCTTTTATATAGACCTCTATTACTAATAATAAATAGGTAAACACTTAATCCCAATGTAGGCCGATTTACTGCCCAATGTACTACTTCCACAAGTTACTCATTTGACCCAATATATTTGACTGATGCAACCAACTAAATGGGATATGTTTCGTCCTCAAAACATGATAAAAAACCAAGTAATGAGTGTTCTTCAAATCATTACATAGTGGTCTCTAGGAAGATGCACATATAATAATAAAATTATGTAGAATATAATGTAGATCAACATAATACAAGATGTATTGGTGGGCCAAGATGCCCAAATATGCAATATATTCAGATATAGAATAATAATTTTAAGGTAAGGCAACACCATTTAATACTCTTTAAAGAAGGAATAACTCCACAAGATCTTCCAATATGAGAATCTCATTTCAAAGGGAAAACTTTCAATATGCTTCCACTAAATAGATGAATCTCTACTTCCATGATATCCTTGATGTAGACCTCTATTACTAATAATGAATGGGTTGACAACTAATCTCAATGTAGGTCCACTCACTACTCAATGTAATAATTCCATTTGACCTAATATATTTGACCCATATAACTAAGTAAGGGGGATGTGTGCCGCATGTTGGCATCTCCATTAGCGCATATAAATTATATCATCATATTTATGGGTATAAACAAAATGCATTGCAAAGGAGAGAGACACGATGCTCGAGCCAAACATGAGAAATTGCTACCAATAGGACAACAATGCACACCATTATATTTCATGCCACAAATATTACAATTCTTACATTAGATGAGGGGAATAATATAAGATAGATTGCCATAAAGTAGAGAGGAGTCACATAAACATTATTCCCCACCTTCACCAGAGGCTTCTTAGCACAAAGAAAGGTCTCATACTCCTTCTCAACATAGTCAGAGGTCTTGTATCCCTTATCAACATAGACAAAGGTTTTGCAGTCCTTCATGGTAGTGAGTGGAGAGACATGCCTCAAAATAGAGAGTGTCGTGATCAACATTATCTGCCCATGGTAGAAACAAGTGGCATTATTTGTGACTATTGAGGCTCCAACCACCAAATTTTGAAGGATCTACAAATGGTTTTAGTTTTGAGGCTTGGTTACTAAGTTTGGATAGTTGTTTTGGTCTCCATTCATATGAAACCAATTTTAGGGCACAATTTCTTTCTTTCTTCTTATAGACACAACTAAGATCTATTGGAGAAATGATGGACGAAAGCTCAATTTAGATAGAGAGATGGTCACATGGGAGTTATTTGAGGAGAATTTTAGGGCACACTAACTTTCATAACAATTATATGGAGGAGTATATATGAGTTCTATAATCTTTGACAAGGTAGTAGTATTGTGGCTTAGTATGATGTCCAATTTTTGAACCTACTTTAGTACATCAATCATATTTGGGACAAGAAGCTTTACGTGAAAATGTTTGTTAGGGTCCTGAATGCAGATATGGTTAGGGCTCTTCATCTTTTTTCCCCTCAGACCCTAGAGGTTGTTATGGAAAAGACGTAATTAGTAGGAAAAAATTGAGACAAGTCTCAAGTGGTTAGAGAGATGTTGTAAAGCAAGTTGCAGACCCATTAGAATGCTAGTTCATGAAGCACCCATCCTTCACCTAGAAGTGGTTTTTGACATTCTCAACTTACCCATAGACCTCTGCAACATGTTGGGTCAGTTGATCCAAAATCACTTTATTTATATTTGTGTTATTAGAGTTAGTTTATTTGTATGGGGCATATACACCCCTTTGGTAGTTAATAATGTTAGTAGGTTAATTAAATAAATGTTAGTTAGTTGGGTCCCACAGTGGAACCACCTCAAGAAAGCTTTTTTAAGCTTTAACTTCGTAAATATTTCAAATAATCAAGATTTTACCTTTGTGTTAAACATTGTCAAATTTACAATGTAGTCATTACATTTACCTCATTTGCACGGTCTTAATAGTAGTATTGAGCCATGTCAAGGTGAACATGAAGAAACTTGTGTTGAAGAGAGACAATTTTGGGAGTATGCAAGTTTGAGCAAGGCATTTGAAAGGTTGTAGATTGCACGATTCATGGTCTTGTATGACCCCGAACTCAGGCATAGAATTTGTATGGCATATTAATATAGAATAATTGAATTTGTACGACCAACTGTATGGATTTTTAAGTCAAATAAATAAATAAATTATAGTATGGCGTGCCTTTAACCCTTGCCTGTTATTAAACTCTTTTGATTACTGATTAGACAACCTTGGATCTCCTTCAAATTTGATCCCAAGTGATGGTACGACCTGTACAACATTTTGGCTTGATGGTGTGAGTAGTATGGCAGAGACTCGATTTACATTTGTTTTATTTTCAAACAACAGTGCCCACTAGGCCCCACATAAGAGGAAGACAAAATAGAGTTTTTAGTTTCACAGTAAATTGTTGAGTAAAAGTACGTGCACGCGCGCGCGCACACACACACATTATTTTGAACACTAAAAAAAGTTAAGTTTACATATAACATCATTCTATGTTTCACAAATGATGGTAGAGGAGTTTGTAAGAGTTATTTTGTAAAACACACGCAAAGAAGACGTTCAAGGTTCAAAACCCACCAAGCTATCCTTTTGGTCAAACTTTTTTGGTCAAAATTTATTTAGGGAATATGTTTTGAATATTATATTTGTATTTTTTGAATTCGTTACAAAAGGAGCGATTTTGGAGACATAATGATGTATCATTTTATGACTTTTATGCTTTTTTGCAACTTTTACATCTAGTTGAGTTTTTCCCAAGAGGTAGTCATGCAACTAATTGTTTCTTAGGGTTTGGGATGTTCTAGACACACTGGAATGGTCATTTATGTGATTTTAAATCTCTAAATATGTGTTTTG
Source organism: Torreya grandis (assembly GCA_037957365.1). Lineage (NCBI taxonomy): Eukaryota > Viridiplantae > Streptophyta > Pinopsida > Cupressales > Taxaceae > Torreya > Torreya grandis. The sequence goes on from JARHVA010000010.1 coordinate 11,889,248, forward strand.
AGAAAAATGTATTAAAATGAATAAATACAATGTTTTCATGTACATCGGGTGCATTATTGGTGGAATTCGATACCTTGCTTTTTCTCAGAAGATGAAAATGGAAAGTGTGTACTTAAGAACCATGATCACAATAACATTTTTCATTGCTTGTGTTGTTGGAAATGATACAATTTCACTTCAGAGTTCACATGTCTTTAGGGATTTGATAGGTTGAAAGAGACCCAAAATCCAATGGATGCTGGAGGATATCTTAGACGCTGGAGGATAATTCACCTTCTCTAGTTAGCTATTCAATCGGAATGTGGGTAAAATGCTTGGATAACATTTTTGGTGGCAATAGTGTGTGTTTTTCCAATTTAGTTTTAGTTTTTTTTGGTTCATTGATATTCCTGATGAGTAGCAGACTAAGTAGTTTGGATTTGGTTTTTCGCTGTAAGGAATTTTCATCTCTCGTCTAATGGGGGGAATATACTGCATAGCCTTTGTTTAGTCGTCGATGATTTTATGAGTTGGCATGTGAGTTGCTAGCATTATAGTGTTGAGCAAAAGTTCATCAACATTGTTGGACATCAGAGAGATGTGCCATACACAATATTGAATAGTAACTGGATGAGTTTCTGTGTGAGATCTTATGTGGATTGATGTGGTTGAACATGGCTTGATCATGTTTTACTATAATACGATACAAAATGGTCAGAGGGGATAAGCTAACCTTGATTATGTTCATCATTCAAGTCACAACTCGTGGGATAACGAGTTTCTTGAGAGTGACATCAGATGATCGATACTATGATGTACACTGTGCCAGTTGTAGGTGCGATAAAGAATTTTGATGACTTCATAGCCATAGTTATGGATCATCTTCTATACCCCTTTTTGGATCAATAGGGCTTGTTGGGTCGGTTGATCCAAAGTCACTTTATTTATGTTTGTGTGTTGTTAAAGTTAATTTATTTATATGGGGCATATACACCTCTTTGGTAGTTAATAATGTTAGTAGGTTAATTAAATAAATATAAGTTAGTTGGATTCAATTTTAGTTGGGTCCCATAATAGAACCACCTTAAGAAAGCTTTTCATAAACTTTAACTTTATAAATATTTCAAAAAATCAAGATTTTACTTTTATGTAAAACCTTTTTCAAATTATAAAATGTAATTATTACAGTTACCACCTATGCATGATCGTAACATAACATTCACAACAACACTCACATCAACATCACCACCACCCTCCATAGGACTCAAAGAGGGATAGAGGCCAGGGTGGTTAGAGCTTAAACAAGAACAAGAGGCTGGTTAGAAAACAAATAGGGATGACATAAACTCAACAGTCCACACAACTATGGTTTTGGAGGATTAGAGGAGTCTAATTGGGTCGTGACTGTATCTGTAGTTACGGATTTGTTTTTGGGGCCTTGGATTATTTTGAATGTGAGTTCCCACAGACATTTCTGTTACTAAACAATACAAGCACCTTTATCCGAGCAAAATGTTGGTGACGTGGGTCGCACTCACCACGTGTATGAAACATGGATAACTTTCAGACAAAGTACCAGTCCGTGGTCATAGAGATCAAAAGTATGATAAATGGTATTTCACTATCAATGTTATTTGACTTCAGATCTTCATATTTATTTATTGCACCCTCTTTAGTGGACTAATGTGGGTTGTTGGCATTTAGACATCTCGATCATTGGGAAGTTGAGTTGGCCAGTAGGGCCAAGATGGCAATAGATTCTTTTGTTACTGTGTGTGTCCTAGACCTCGGTGTCTTCACAACTACTCTAGACCTTCACATCATATCCGTAGGTTCATATGAGATTATATTGTTTATCGATTGGTTCGAATCACATCAAGTTAAGGTTGACTGTCAAAACAACATTCTCGAGTGCTACGATGACTTTGGGATTGAGACAATAATTTTAGGAGTTTAAAGACCTGTCTCCCTTCATGTGATCGATACCATAAAGCTTAGGCAAAGTGCATGTAAGGGATGCCAAATGTTCACCATCATCGTTAGCGACAGATCGAAGAATGAGATCATGGGGGTGACATTAGAGGATCATGTTATTAAAGGATGAGTTCATGGGGGTGACATTATAAGATCATGCTATCTTTCTGAGTTTTGCGATGTGTTTCTTATTGAGTTCCCTAAATTGCCTCCTCTATGAGAGATTGATTTTTGAATTGATTTGTGCCAGGGGAAAAACTTATCTCTATGGTTCCTTATACGATGCCCGCACTTGAGCTATGTGAGCTCAAGATGTAACTTCTTGAAAAGGGACCCATCCATCATGATGGTTCTCTTCGTTTATGTATAGATTACAAACAACTAAATAAGTTAACTATCAGGAATAGTTACCCCTTCTGAGGATTGGTCTTTTTGACTAGATTCAAGTAGCCAAAATGTTATCTAAAATTGATGCCAAGTCAGGGTATTATTAATTGAGGATCGCTGGAGTAGATATTCACAAAACCTACTTTTTAGAATCTATATGGGCATTATGAGTTCACAGTGGTGCTATTTGGATTGACTAATGTCATTGTAGTATTTAGGAGTCTTATGAATAGTGTCTTAGGGACATTTCTTGATATATTTGTGTTAATCTTTCTCGATGACATATTAATCTCTTCATTGAATGAGGAAGATCATGAGGAACACTTATTCTAGGTCTTGCAGGTTTGCACGAGAATAAATTATATGGCAACTTGAGCAAGTATGCCTTCTTTTAAATAGAAGTAAAATACTTTGGTGACATCATTTTTGGCGAGGGGATTTATGTAGTCTTCTTGAATATCTAAGCTATCATAACGTGGCCAACACCCACCAATATGATAGAGGTGTGTAGTTTCATTGGTTTAACAAGGTATTATCACTATTTTGTTTAAGATATTTTTACGAATAGTCTATTTTTTTGTTAGATAAGTGCGAATAGGCCTTTCAGATGTTGAAATAGTGTCTAACTAGTGCACTGGTTTCAAAAATTGCTGATCTAGAGGGAGATTTCTTGGTATGCACACATGCTTCTAAATTAGGCTTAGGAACAATTCTTATGCATGATTGCTGAGTGATAGCTTTTGAGTCCCAAAAGCTCAAGGATTACGAGTTAAAATATATAACTCATGACCTTGAGCTTGCATCAATGGTTTACTCAAATTTAAATTGCTGGCACTTCCTCATTGATAGACAATTTATGCTAAAGACAGATTACCTAAGTCTTCAACACATTTTCACTCAACGTAACTTCAATGCCCATCAGTGACTTTGGATGGAGTTATTATGCAGGTACCAATTTGATATCCAATATATAAAAGGGAAGGAGAATGTGGTTGCAAAAGCAATGAATGTGAGAAGCCATGATATTGCAATAATGATCATAAATGCAATGAGCATGTAATGCCATGAACTTGAAGTGATTAATCATGGGATTTTTTTTATGAGGAGGTTCGATAAATATTGGAGTCACAAAGGGTCTTAAATTGAAAGTTTTTGAATTGATATTTAGAGTGAGATTATCTTTTGAGGCATAAAGGGAACATATATGTCCCTAATTCTAGTGGGTTATAAGATTTAATGTTGGTAGAGGCTCATTGAGCTCCTTATTCAGCGAATTTAGAGGTGAAGAAGATGAATGTGGAGTTGAGACAATTATATCATTGGGCCAATTTGTGGCATGAAATTGCAAATTTTGTGGTTCATTGTATTGAGTGCCACCAAGTCAAGGCATGACATCAACATTCAGTGGGCCATTTTTACCTACGTGAGATTACAAAATGGAAGCGGGAAACCATTTCTATAAATTTTATTGTTGTTCTACCCACCTCTTCCTGTTGCCATGATGCGATCATGGTTACTGTGGATAAATTGAGCAAGATGATCCACTTATCATCGATAAACACCACCTACAATGATACAATTATGGCAAAATTATTCCTTGTTGACATTGTTTGGTTACATGGGATTATGAGGAAGATCATATCTAATATAGATCCTATCTATACTTATAGTTGATGGATTAATTTTCAAGAGGCATTGGGTACTTAACTTAGATTCAACACTTTGTATCATCTAGAGACTGATTGGAAGATAGAGCGAGTTAACCAAGTGTTAGAGGTTATGTTACACATGTACATGATGGATTAATAGTCACGTTGGGAGGATTATATCTACTAAGTTGAGTTTTCATACAAAAAATGTTATTAGAGCTACCTTGACATGTATATCATCAGGGTTTTTATGGAAGATTGTGTAGGTCTCCTCTGAGTTGGGATAAGATTGAGGACACAATAGTGATTGGTCATGTTATGCTACAACACATGGAACATCTAATAATCATGATTTGACAACACTTTTGGGAGGTGCAAGACCGACATAAGTACACCTATGTAGAAATGATAGATTATCTCTTTTAGTTGGTGATAAGGTCTTTCTGAGAGTTTAACTACATAAGATCCCGATCTACTATGGAAAAGGATCTAAGATCTCACCTCATTTTGTGGGGCCTTTCAAGATCCTAGAGATGATATGCCCAGGGCATATTGTCTATATTTTCCACCTATCAGTACCCATGTCCATGAGGTCTTTCACGTATCAGTTTCGAGGAGGTATATTCTTGATATTACTCATCTATTGGATTAGTCTGCATTAGAGGTGGTGGAGAATGAGGAGTTGGCATTAGAACCTATATGCATATTGGAACATTTAAGTCTAGAATTTTGAGGTTTTGAGTTGAACCAAGTTAAGGTCCATTGGGGTAGGTATGATGAGACAACTACTGCATGGGAAGACACACCAACACTGTTGGTCTAGTATCCCCACTTTTTTTAGAGACTTCCAGGAGGAAGTCTATTTAGGGTTAGGGGAGGAGATGTGAAGCCCAATTTTATTTCCACACATTTCTCCTTTTATTTTGTCTCATATATATCATTAGAAGACGATGCATTTATTTTACAACACATTGTTTCTAGGTTGTATTTGGTTAGAAATATTATTCTTGATTATCATGTTGTTTACTTTTGACATAGAGAGTAGAGATGTATTATGACCCTAGATTATCTGGTTTATTTGCTTATACATGACGATATTGATATGATGCATTCAGATTCATGATTATGCAATTCATTTTTCACTTGAGATCACAATATTATGATACATGGTTTACATGATGTTGTTTATTGAGATATGATGTATTACGTGATGAATTTTCATAGCATGTTAATTTTATCATTATGAATATTGTGTTCAAGATATATGTATGGATTGATTATCTTGTTGACACATTGCTTGCAATTCTTATAGAAGCTGGTATAAATTTATATATTGGATGTATTTGATGTTTTGTATCGAGTGTGCAACGTACATATGGCCAACATAGTGGGAATAAATGTGCACATAAATTTTGGGGACACCTAATTTCTTGTTCATGTTACCTGCAAGCCACCTTATTCTAAGCCTTGTAAATGTGGTTTAAGTTATGTAATTGTGATATGTACGATATTAAGGCTTTAAATTATGATTTAATTTATATTTATTTGACTTAATAGAAAGTGACAAATGTATGTTGAGTGTGTGCTAAGTGTAGTGTGATTTGGTGTCCTAATACCATGTAAACATCCATTTCTCATACCTAACCCATTATTTCCCTTTAATGTTGACTTGTTATAAAGCCTTTGAAAGGGTTAAAGGTGTATGTGAGATGGGTTGAGTGATCCACAAGTCTTATCAAGCATTGAAATTTATATTTGGGCTTTGAGGCCACTTTAAGAGATTGATTGTGAAAAGAGATAACCTTCCTAGGTGTTTTCTAGGTCTTAGGGTCATAGGGGTTAGGGCAGGTGAACGTCCCAAATAGTTAAACAAATATTTTAAATGCATAGGGCATCCAAAATCATTTTTGAAAAGCCCGAGTTGTAAGTAATTTGATAATGAGATATGAGGGTGTTGAGAAGAGGGATGTAATAGCTTTGAAAATAATAATTTGTTAGTGCATTGATTACATTTGTAAGAGAAAATGATAGATCTTGGAAAGAGAGAGGGTGGTACATGTCAAGTGAAGAGTGAATATGGATAATATCATTTTTTATACATATGCAAGGAGTTCTAGTTTAGTTAGGGTTTGGTTTTTTGATTTGGAAAGGTTGGAGAGAGCTTAGAAGGAAACAACTAGGAGATTGATGTACATTTTATTCTGATTTATGAATGTATTTGAATAAGTAATCTCATGTGTGTGAATCTGCTTTGTAAGATGTTTATTTTTTTGGTAAAAATAATTATTTATTTTCTTTGGGGTTCATCGTAAAAATCTTAAGTCTGTGTTTTCTTTTATAGCTGATTTTATTACCTTGGGAGGAAAATATTAAAATGTATCATTTTTGTTTTGAAATGTATTGTTGTGTTAAAATTAGCTATGTGACAATGCCCAAGTTGGGCTTATGTGTAGGAGTTGAGGAAGGTGTTCATCCCTATTTGGACTTGTCTAAGAAGATTATTTTTGTTAAAGAGTGGGGCCTATATGGGAAAGCCTTGTAGCTACTCCAAACCTTTAGTTTCATGGGGTTTGAGAATGGTTATGGTGTAAAATTGATGGTGGATGTGCAGGTTTGGTTGGATGAGTGTGGGTGTGGTGATATTAAGTGTAAATGTGGACGAAATAACTGTGTGTGTGTGTGAGTAGAAGTGAAGGATGCATAATTTTTCTTGGAGCAATTTCCATTATTGTTAGTGAACTTTTTAATTCTCCTTGCTTTAGATTTTAGGGAAAGCTCAATGGGCCTTTAAATCCTCTATTATTGTGATGTTAGAGTCATGTGGTTGGTGGATTGTGTATGTGTCATATGTTATGTGAATCTTGTAATACATGAATACCCCTTGATATTTTTGGTTGTTCATCCCCTGAAAATTATCGTGTTATGTTATTTTCATGTGCACATTTGGGCTTGGGGTTGGCTAGTGTCTTCTATGTGATGATGCCATACTAATTAGGTGGTGAGCACCCCACTCATTGGCGTTTACCACTTGAGATTTCTTGGAGCTTGTTGTGTTGTAAGAGACCCTTGGAACATTGAAACATCTTAGAACTTTGTAGACTAATGTAGGATTTCTATTTTTTGTGGAAGCTTGGTTTATGGCTTGTTAAGACCTCTTGTGATATGTTGAACTTCTATCGTTGTGAAAGAATCGTGTTGTTTTGGAGCCTTTCTATTATAACATCTTGTCCTCTCTTCAAAACTTCTTGTTCCTATGTTAATTTTTTAATAAAGTATTATTGTGGAGTGTTCATTGACTTAATTACTAGAGGGGTTGGATGAAGAGGGAAATGAAAGGAAATTTAAAGTACTTGTGAAAGATTGAAAGCTTTTTATTAAAATATAATTTATCATTGTGAATGATTTTTATCTCTACCTTTATTGTCAAACAATGCATTTTCCCACCTTAATGTATTAAATAAAGATTTTTTAAGTGATATCTTAAAACTTGTATCATACATCTTGCTTAAAAGGATGTGTATGCAATGTGTTAGGATCAACCTGAAACTATCCTATCTATTAAAGATCTGGGCTTGGAGAAGGTTAATCAAAAGGAATCCAATGATAAATAATGATTTGGGATGTGACCAACTAGATTCACAAACCTAGTACGAGGAGCATCTAAAACACAATGTCAAAGGAAAGGGTTCCACAACCTTTAGGCCAATAACATAATGAAGTAGCTCTAACTAGATCTCTGCTTATAAGGAGTCTAATTTTGCAAACAAACAATGTAAGTAAGGGGGAATCGTTAGAAACATATCAAAATGGGTAAAGAGCCATTGTAGGCAAATGGGGGCCTAGGCTATCTAAGGTGAATAAATGGTAAGTTTAAAGTAATCCTATAGCCGCATTAAATATAATTGTAGAGAAATCTAAAACGAGAATAGACATTCATTTACTAAGCAATAAACAACTTCGATCTATTAAATGAAAGAGCTACGGTTAGAATATACTTACCTTGGAAAGGACATGTCAAGCCTTAATCTCCCCCATGGCCAATGATGCTTTGCAATAGTTTGTTATGGTTGTGAAGACTCCAAAAGATGGAAAATAGGCTTCAAGCCAACTAAAGACTTCCTAGCAAATCTCCAAGACTTCCATATGACAGGTTTCCTTCAAGACAAGACTCTAGGCAATAACTCCTCCAAATGTGGATTAGGGCAAAAGAACAAGTGAAAGTAGAGTGACATGAGTGTATATGATCTATTGGACTAAAATGGTGACTTGTATTTATAGTGGTCAATAACCCTAATCCATGCCGAAAGTTAAGTTGATAACATCAACCATGCCTGATGTAGTTCAAAAGGAGTCGACTGATGGTCGATACCATATGATTTTCTCTATTTGGCCGATATAGTATAATGATGGTATCGACCATGGTTGATGTAGTAGGATAGAATAGAAAACAACATTGAAATAAGAAGTATATATATAAAATAAATATTTAAATATAAGTACAAGTTGACATTTAGGCATGGACAGTATATATATATATATATTAGGAAGTTTGAGAGTGGTTTTGGACCTCTAGGAGCTATAATACAAGTTCTAGATTTTGGAGGGTCCTACTGGATTTCAGACTTAGGCATATTTTAGGATTTCAAGATTTCAGGGAGACAACATAGGAGTTAAGTGGATAGACATTCTAAATAATCTGGAATAATAGTAGGAATGATATGATCATGACATATATTATATCTCCCACAAAACACCAAAGGCCTGCCCACCCCTTTCTCACCCACCCTTTTTTTGGTGCACTCTTTAAGGCATGCACTTAGGGAGATTGAAGCTCGATAGGTTGCTGTAAGAGAAAGCATCAGTAAGTGATAAAAGTGAAAATTATTGTGTATACATATACTCCACCCAAAGCTCATCATGTGTCACAATAGTGTAGCATGGGATGGTGCTTTGGAAAAGAACACAACATAAAAAATGAAATAATTCAAATGAAGTATGAAAATAAATAAATATATGAAAGTACCATATACATACCTTGACTTACCTTTTCATTGAATGACTACATGCAAATATCATAGTATCAATTGTGGAGGGTGCAATACCTGAATTTGAGAAACCCTAGGGATACAAGGCTAAAAATAGAAATAATGTGTGTGTACATAGGATGGTCAAAGTAGAAATAAAAAACTCTCAAAATCGATTGAATGATTTGGATAAATGGTAAGCTGAGATCATAAGGGCTAGATTAGAACCAAAAGACCAAGCATGTAATAACAAATGAATGTATAACACACTAAATCATGTGGAAAAACATGTAAAACATTGTAAGTAATGAAGATATAAATGTAAGAAAGGATAAAATAAAAATATGTAATTAAATGAATGCAAGCTCATAGAAGATAAGCATATCATATGAAGCATGAGGAAAACATAAATGATTGAAAATGAAATGCAAGTCAAAATGCATGTCAAGTCAAACATAAGGGAAAACATGTACCTTTGTAAAATGTCCTATGTAATATAAGCGAAGTCCACAAAAATAAAACAAGAACATGATAGTTAAATGAAAATAAAAAGCTCTAAAGAATGACTACTCAAACTTATTGTTTTCTCTAAAATGTGATTTAAGAAAACAAAACCACATAATGACATGACTAGTATGATAATGAGATGGTGTCATAGGAAAATGTGAATGGATGTTTACGAAGAAACCCTAGTCCTATTTGAGGTAATACAATGCAACTCACAAACTATAAACTAAGAGGATTAAGAATGGAAATGGGATCAAGAATGTGATCAGCTAAAAGTGATACCCATTAAAGGTAATATCGAGGAAATATGATCTAAATAAGGAATGTGATACACCACATGGGTGATGTGAACATCCTTAGTAGGAATAAGACACACTAGGAAAATTAGTAAGGCTAGAAACTATCAACATCAATGACTTAAGACACTCAAACTAATGAACACAAAGCTTATGATAAAAAGTGAAGTGCATAGATCATTTAATGGAGGCTATATATATGAAAATAAAAGGATCATACCTTCCCACAATGTGTTTCCTGTTCCTCAAGACCCCTTATAGAGCTGTTGGTCTATTGTGAAGATTGGGTACTTATGTGAAAATGTAGGTGGCACTATAAGATATGAGATAATGAGACCTCCTACCTTAATCTGCTAGCCTACCGTAACCCAATGGAGCTCGGATCTAATATGACCCCAAATATGGAAGCATGAGGCCAACTATGGAAGCATGAGGCCAACTATTGAGTTTGAGCTTCAACTAGGATAAGAGGTGCCAAAAATAGATCATATCTTTTGGTGTGATCTGAATTTTAAGATTATATGTCTTTTAATCATTGGATTTTATTGTATGGTAAAGATTTTAACTCTTTTAGTTTTTTTTATTTCTCCTCCATAGAAATTCATAGAACCATTCATGAGTGCAATAGGTGAACACAAGAGAAAAAGGAAAATATGATGTCTGAAGACTCAAGTAAACTTGATCACAAGTAAGTGTGCAATCTCAGAAGTGACCTATGCATGCCTAAAATGAAAATAAATAAGAAAAATATGGGGATCGTGAGAGATCTGTCCATGTAATAAGTGATATAATGATGAATATGCTCGTAGCTGATCACAAGAAAAGAAAAAAATACTTTGAAAGGGATGGGGCTATGCTGTGATAGTCATGCCATTGGGAAGCCATACTAACCTACAATGGATTTGACACAATCACCAATGAAAGTAGTGGTCATCCCCAAATAGGAGAAAGGTAAATGGTCATTCCAAAAGAGGGGGAAAGTAAATGGTTGAAGACTCATAAAGAGACAAACAAAAATGATAAAGAAGGTAGTAAATGATAAAAATTAAAGTGACACTTAAGACCATAAGGAAAACAAATGCCAAAATTAAGATGAAATAAAACCAAGGAACCAAAAAGAAAACAATGGTGTTAAAAATGATGTGAAAATACTGAAGAACCAAAAAAAAATGGTGATAAAAATTAGGCTAAATGAAATAAAACATATAAAAAGTGAAGAAACATGAGACAAAAATAACAAGTAAAACTAACATATATATCGAAGATGAGTATATGAAATATAAACCTATGTGTCTTGGAAGGTTTCTTGAAGTTGAATTTGGTTGGTTGCTAGATGTGACAAGCTATTGATTCCTATCTCATGCGAAATATGAGAGATAAGGAAGCTAAGAAAATAATGGCGAGCATTGTAAGATGCCCCAAAAACATGGATAAGATCAAGGATGGGTATCAAAATATGCCCCAAAGGCTGAAATATAGGCAACACAAGGTGCCTCAATATGTGGAGTATCAAAAGGATGGGCATCACAAGATAGCTCAACATGTGTGATAATAAGAGGACGTACATCACAAGATGCCCCAAACTATGGGATGTAGATGTGTAGGAAGTAGCCTGGAAATTAACATGCCTAGGGGTAATGTTAGAAATTGTGTGGATCCATGTCACAATAAGGAATGTAGAATCTAGGGAAATGTCGAGATCTTTGGGAGGTGATATAAAATTGTGATGAATAGTGTCAACCATGCCAATATATTCTAGAGAAATAGTATTGGAATGAATTGTATTGTCCAGGTCGATGTAATATGATGAAAAATAATACACTATATTGGTTAAGTTAAAAATAAATTGAATTGTATTAGCAAATTTTGTGTCATAGCCAATGTAGTTTATTTAAGGTAAATTAATTGTATCGAAACATTTAGGTTGATGGTCGATGTAGTGGATTGAATGTAAAATAACTATATTGACACATTCTCTGTGATGGTCGATGTAATTGTCTGTATGTAAAATAACTACATCAACACATTCTGGGTGATGGCTAATGTAGTTGTTTGTAGGTAAAATAATTGTATTGGCACATGGGTAATGGCCAATGCAGTTGTCTATGGGTAAAAGAACTATATCGATAAATGTTGGGTGATAGTCGATATAGTTGTTTGTGGGTAAAATAACTATATCAACACATTCTAGTTGATGGCTGATGTAGTCTTAAGATGACAAAAGTATGGGGGTGGCTGATATAGTCTGACATAAATGATTTTGATAGATAGGAAGAAGGACAATAATTATGAAGATTCATATTATCTCAAGGATCATAATCACCTATAATGCACCAAGTGGTAGGCATTTGGATTAGGTTTTCTTCATAAGATGATGAATTAGAAAAAAATGGTTGAATGGAGTGGAGGTTTGATGACTCATCCTTGAAAGGCCTTCTAAAATTAGGGTCAAGGGGGGTAAAAATCAAATGAACCATGCTCAAAATTACTTGAGTTGTTAGTAAATGTGGGAAAATCATAATAGGGATCATCATGATAGGTGTGAAAATTGTGATATTAATTATCTACAATGTGACAAGTAGTGAAGGTGGGATAACTAGGAAATTCATAACTATAAGAATCATTAGGATCATAAGGAGGAATATTGAGATTTTTTACTCGGTAATAAGGATCATCAAAATCATAATAAAAATCATGTTGATGTTGGTCAATGCTAGAAGTGTTAAAAATGAGATCTTTAAGATCATCATCAGAATCTTCATCAACAAAAGGACCATGTTCAAACTCACTAGAAGTATCATCATAAGTGGGAAGAATATGAATGGGATCCTTAACAATGATGGGAAAAGGTATATGATTATTTGGTTGAGTTATGATGACTTGAGGACTAGTGTGAATGACCTCAATAATGTTACATTGTGAAGTAATGATGTTTGAGGGTCTTGTTATTGGTGTAATAAGATGGTTATGAATATTAGATTAAATAAGTGAAACATAATGTGATGTTCCTATTGTCACCAAATCTTTCACCCTAGAGTTGGTTGTTCAAGCCTACTCTAAGATTTGGACAACATTGGAATACCTCTAGACCTATGGGTTTTCTATGACAGAGGTAGACCTCTAGGTTCAAGGGCTAACTCCCTAGATTTCTCTTTGCTTGCTTATCACCTACACTAATTGTTTGCTTAGATAAAAAGGGAGTAGAAGTAACATGAAAGTAACCTAATCTACTGAGGTGATACACCGAAAATATCTCCACTAGATTACCATACCATTGCACTATGAAACATGACCTACAACATTACCCTGAAAATCCTAAATAGCTCTAACATTAGTATTTCAAACATGGAGGTGATATGCATTGGAATACTCAAGGTGAGTGAACCAGAGGTCAGATTGCAGACACCAAGTCTAATTTTACACTTGAAGATAGTCAAACACACTAGCTACACTTCATGCCATTTGTTAGAGTGAGAACTAGTTGCACTAAACATGAAAGGATGAAGATAAGACAATGATAGATACTCATCATTAGACACTTCACTATACATCACTTCACACACTTAGACAAGAAAGTCATGAACTCAAAACCAGATTGTAATTCTTGTTTCAAAGGCAAAATACAACATCAAATCAATAGGGCTTCTCCATACTAGGTGTGGATTAGATTATAAGATCCAAAATGGCTTGCATTTATAGAGCATGTGAGAGGAGAGAGAAGAAATGAAGCTCACAGGTCACAAGAACAAGTGTCAAGTGATGAGGACCAATTACATTGCAGAAGAATGAAGTAGAGAATAGAGTGATGAGGACCAGTTACGTTGTATAATAATGAAGTAGAGAATAGAGGTATAGAAGGTCTTCTTAGACAAGTGTCCATCTGAAGCATAAAAACTCCTCAAACTAGAGTAAAGGTCTTCAACTACCTTCTTGAAAACTATCTTCATTATGTGGCATCTCTTGATTGCTCAAAACTAGACTAGGGAGAGTTGACATATGTGCACTATCTTAGAGGGGTTGTAAACATGCCATGAAAATTCTAGCCATGTCCATGACACTTGTACTCACCATTTGTAGTCATTCATTAGCTCTCTTAGCCTCATTCTTCACATGTGTCATCAAAGTGGATTTCAATTGATTAACCAAATATATGGAAGAGGTGTTATGACACCTGTATGAGTCCTTTTTTATTCCACTCCATTAGGAAGACCTTGAAAAGATCCAAAATAGGACTTCTCCTATTCTCACTAGGTAATCTCTCTTCATTTTCACTATCTGTCAAAGACTACCTGAAATGAATGACTTAGCAGAAGTGTTTCCATGCCTATCTATTGTGAGAAATGTAAGTAGGGAGTTAGAACAAGTTCCACTTGACCTCCCCAAATGATTCTCACTCTTCAAATCTCCTCTATACCTAAAAAACAAGTCAAATCCTTGCAAAAAACCCTATGTTAGGCATGACCGTATAAGTAGGGTACAAACCAACCTGATGTGATGGACCCTAAGAGTGTCTTCCACAAGTACAAAACCATTTCCAGGATATACTATCACTCTTGAATGTATTTCCTTGCATGTTTTCTCCACTGGGTCAAAACCATGGTTTTAGAGGGTTTTGCTTCTTAGGGATGGTTCATAAAAACTAGATGTTTAATCTATGAAAAAATTCCACAGAAAAAAAGTGTAGGACATCCTTCAAATCTCCCCAAGTGATTGAGGCACCATGTAATAGGTTCGTATAGGTGTGAGTGTTTGAAGTTGGCCTATCGAGCTCTTGAGTGAATTCTAGACACCCTTGTCATGGTTCTACACCGAAAGTGACCCCTATGAGTAGTTTCCTACAAACTGATGGTTTTGATCCATCCCTAATTTCCTTATGAAGGTCATCATTGAGGGTGGAATGGTCTTGTGGTCTTGGAAGTGAAGCTAGGCCCTTGAAGGGCTTAGGTCTTGTTCTAGGCCTAATAGGCCTGACTATACTTGAGTTGCCCATGATCACCGTGAGTACTCATGATGATTCTATAGATTTATCCACCTTTTTTCATGCTGAAATAAACTATGGAAAACACTTCACATTATACCAAGGCTCCTCATGTTACCCTCCCAATCTTCATGTGCTCAACCTACAGTCTTCATCTTGATTGGGAGAACCATCTGTCTGAGACAAAAAAAAGGGAATATCCCCTATTTGATTATCCAAAATAAGGATATGAGGTGTTAGATTAGGTCATGAGGACCTTATACACCAAGTCTTAGGGCTAGATCACCTTTATATCATCCACAACTTCACAAACTTTAAGACAAACTTGTATGACATGTGACTGGGCAAGGTTTTATGAAATTTCAGAATTATGACTGTATGCTAGTGTTTCTACCCTATTTCCTTATCTGAGCATCATGTGAATTTGATGTCAACCTTGTGAAGTTAGTCTCAAACATGTTCAACATCATAAACTCATTCTAACCTTCTCATCATGCACTCTCCATCTGACTAGGCCTAGTCTGTCTACTATAACAGACTATAGGTGGTTATTTCAGTTGGGATTAGAGGTCTCCTGTAGGTGAAGGTGCATGTTTTATCCCTGTGTTACATGCCTTAGGTCATTCTTGAAGACATCAAGATCATATCACACATGAACATATCCATATCATGCCTTAAGGCTTGCCAACATCCAAACTACCTATTCCAGTATATTGCTAATCTATAGTCAAATTATAGATGGCATTTTGAGAGCAAAAGGGACCCTTGTAGGTGGTGATTTGAGTCAAAACATTGTGCCTCAACTCCCTCAATTGATCTTTAGGTCACTAGTGTCATTCTCACTCAAATGGAGTCACTTTGTCATTGAATCCTACAACTAATGTGTCATGTTGCATTATAAGACCATTTAGGCTTCAATAGTATTGTATATTATTGAGTATCTTCAATGGAAGTTTATTTGAAATGGAAACCTATTAACACTATCATATCATGACCAAACAATCACTCTCTCATTTCAAGACATTGCCCTTATGATTGGGCTACAAGATGGAAACCACTAGACTAGTCTATACTTCAAGATATTCCACCATGAGATGATTCTTTGTGAGGCAGGATCCCTTTTTTGGAGATATTAAGGTAATCTCTCTCTCTCTCTCTTAACTTTCTTGAATTGTGAGCATGTTTCTAGGTCTGATTGCCACATGATGACTTTACCACTGTCACAATGACCTTCTCAACATTCTCAGACCTTATTGAAGATTTCAAGGAGTTCAACACCCTCATCTCAACATTATTAGACCTCTGTTAAAGCTACCTGTAGGTGAACATCAGATATAAAACTGTGTATATTGGAGAATTGGTTATCACAATCAATCTTAAACCATTTTAAATAGCTCAAACTCATTATTTCCACTTTGAGGATCTTCTTTGCACATTGAAATCTCCCTATTTTACCACCATGATTGTTCAAGATCTAATTTCAATTGATTGCAGGTGACAACCATAAAGAAAACTAACTACGTGCAATGTGTTAGGATTTGTACTTCATATAAAACATTCTAGAAACCAAACCTTTAGAAGGGACAACTGACCATCATCTTATTTTGAGAGGTGAGAAAAAACACCACCTTTAATCTCAAAACCAACACAGGGAGAAGAAACTCTGCTTTTGATGGAAAACATGTCAGTAGACCTCGGTGATGTCTCCAATTATTAAAATGAAAGGTTTATGCGAGCTCTTTCACACCAAAATGCAAGCTAAGTTGAATCCAACATGAAAAGGGAGAAAATGTCTTACAAGTTCACATTCAATAATTGATATGTACGGACCAATCCAAACATAAGAGAAAACTATAGGCCATGAAGATGTGCAGGAAAAAATTAGTCACTAGCATTCTTAACAATGGTTCATGAAACATAGTACACCAATCCTATGACTATTTCCATCAAGTTGGAGTAGACAAAGAGTGTTATCATCCCTCAAAAACATTTTCTCCAACTCACCTCTTCCTGTCCGTACCATGTAGAGATCGATTGACCTTTTATGCTTGTCTAAGAGAGTGATAGGGAAGATAAATCAGTTTTTGCCATTTTCAGACCTATCAAAGCTTCTTAGGCATGAAAGTGGGCTAAGGGAACCTAAAGAGGCACTGTTGAAGCAATCAAATGTGTTCTAACTACTACATAAGCTGTACAACAACTAAAAACTACCTAAAACTACCTGAGCTTCTTGATTTCAATGTTGTACTTACAGTTGTTAATCCAAGACTACCATTTCTAACAATAATCTAACATGTAGGATGTTAAAGTACACTTGGACATCTCTATTTTTCATAAGAAATTCATACAATCTCATTTAATGACTTAAAAGTGAACTTATATGACATAAAATGACACTAAGGACTAATTACCAATATCATCAAGGTTAAAACACATATAAATGACCTCATTAAGACCATTAGACACATTTTACATCTTAGAGGACCCTATGCAAAGTTTAAACTACATAGGGGGTTGACTTAATTTGACTTGTGGTCAAATTAGTCAACTTTTTTGGTGATTTCCTAGGGGTGGCAAACCAACTATGCCAAAGACCAGTAGCCGAATACTATCCATTAGGATATGGAGTCACCTTTACACTATAATAAACACTGCATTGCCTCTAAAACCACACCAAACTATATAAAATAAATACAAAAGACAACACACCAAAATAAACATAGTTGTGTTCTTAAGGACACTTAGGGAAAACACACACCACATAAGCAAAAACACACACCTATCCTAGTATGCACAAGACCTCAAACACTTAAGGTGAAGGACAATCACCATTAATTCAAATAGGATCAAATATAGTACCTCTTGCATCATTGCTACTCTATGAAATCAACCTATCATGTGAAGCATGCCTATTAATGAACACTTGCTTATGTAGGTAATCAAATGACTTACCATCCTTAGATCTTCTTTTGTCTGTAAGTGTGATGCTTGGAGCTCCCAAGAATGCTCCATCTTTCCCTCCAAGGATCTTGTTTGAACATTTAATTTGCTTGACTTCTGCCATGTCTGATTGGCACTTCTCAAAATGCAACTTGGGGGTTATCAAAGTTGTCCTAACTTCACTCTCTTCACTATCATGATGCACTTGATGTATAAGACCATCAAGTTTGTATTCCTTTTACTCCACCAGGATTGAAAGTGATTCAACCTCAGGTTGAGGTTTGGACTACTCCTCAATGACAAAATCTTCTGATTTAGCTTCATTAGGTTCCTCTATGACTGCAACTTCTTTGACAGTGGTTTGATATTCATTTTCATGCTCGATAGGACACTCTCCTTCATGATTAGGAGATTCATCAACCACCTTATCATCAGGGTCACACTTCTTAGGAAGGGGAGTTGGTCTTCAATAACTGTTCAAACTCTTGACTTAAGGCATAATACCTTTCCCATAGGTCATCTTCCTCTTCATGATTATCATCTTCAGGACTCCTCCATCATGTGCAGGCAGAATGACAATATTTTTCTCACTATCCCACTCTACCATACTTTTAAGAACATCACCATCATGCAAATGAATGAGGTAATTACCTTTAGCTGCTCGTGTAAAAGAATCATCAATGCATACCTCAAAATGTTCATATCTTCCCTCATGGATGATATATGTGCCAAGGACAGTTTGTTCAATGAAAGTGTATAGATCATGTCCATAAGTGTTTGCACCATACTCATCTATAAAAAGGTTAGATATGCTCTCAATTTTAGATGATGTTTCGTCATCCATAATAGACTCTTCTTGATTATTAATGATATAATTCAAATTGGAGCTTACTTCTACATAGGGCTCAATATGAAATTTAGCCAATGGTTGAGTTCTCATGGTTGCCTTTGTTCCATATCTTATTTTGAAGTCCAAGAAGGACCAATCAACTGAGAGGTAGCCTCATATCTTGGCTGTGAAATCCCTTGAGAGATAGATAATAAAGTGAGCAGGCAAGTCAACCACTACTATATCTTGAAAGATAGGGAAGCTTGGACAATCATGAAGAAAAAATATCAATCCTTTGACAAGTCCCACTGACTTAGATAGTGTCCCATCAAGTTATAGAATCCCATTATTTTATAATTCATATTTCAAACACAATTTATCAGCTACAACCTTGGGCATCACTGAAGTACTAGCCCCACTATCTACTATGTAGTTGTGAAAAAACTTGTCTCCAACAATGAGAGTGAGGTAGAAGGGTGGAGGATTTTCAGATTATAAAGAGGGCTGAACAATGTGTGTGGGAGCATTAGTGAGAGAAACATTAATATGACCTGATGGTTGAGGACTACAGTGAATTTGAGACAACAGCTCTTAAAGGAGCTCTTTTTGATCGGTAAGTGAAGCATTTCCAAAAGAGACATAGATGCTTTAACACTCTTCAAATAATCCATAATATTTAAAGCAATAGTATTTACCTTTTCTTGTGTCCTTGAAGTTAAAAAAATATTTGGAGCTTGAGGCATTGGAGCACTTTGGGTAACCCTTCCAATATCATGATTTGAAGAAGGTACAAAATTTTGTAGGGATTGTCATACTTGGACTCACACCTTGTTGCCTTGTAGGAGGGCTACTTGAACTTGTATGAACACCATGGTCATCTCCCAATGCCTTCCTCTTTTCTCTAGTATTATCTGCAATTGGAATAATTTTATTTGAGGACATAAACATCTTCAACTATAAAGTTAGTCAAACTCACTCCTTGAGGCTGCCATCCTTCATTTGATTCCATGAGACTCTCATCTTCTTTTGACAACTGAGGAGTAACCTTTTTTGAGCAAACAATGCTTACTCCCCACCTTCATTTGCATCCATGAACTATCCTTTTTACCATTCCTCTCCTTTGACCAAGTTACTATGAATAAGGACCATAGCTCTTATGTTGGAGGTGGAAGTTGGATTATATGCATTGGTAGGCCTATTGAAGTTAGGCTGTACTTGACCTCTACCTTGACCATATTGTTGAGGTGGGAACCTATTTATTTGTTGAGGATAAGGGTAAGGATTTTGATTAACACCATACTATAGATTTGGTTGCCTATTTTGAGCCTCTAATACTTTATATCTTGCCTCCCAATCAATGGTATCTTTTGCCTTCTTAGGGGTAGTTCTAGACTTAGTATTTGCACTTGGAATTTGAGAAACACTTGGAGTAGCATCAGACATGTTTTGTAGTAAAGGTATGGAGATTTTTGGAGGCAACTTTCCAGCTTGTATTAGGCCATTCTCAACTCTAATGGCAAGGTCATATGCTTTAGGTAAGGTGTAACCACCCATGGGATGCAACATGATGGCTATGTCAGTACCAATAGCCCTTAAATATGTAGGAAACACAAATATTATAGGTGGTCTCATGGTAGGAGGTAGCCTATGCCAAGTTCTTTAGAATCTCTCATTAAAGTCATGCATTGTCTCCTTAGGGGCTCTTTGAATTACATTGAGTTGATGAATGAGTGATATGTGGTCACTTTTATCTTCAAACCTTGAAGCCAACAACTCTCCAAAATCATCCCAAATTGTAATACACCCTTCAATCAATGTCCTATACGAGTCAAGTGCTTTCCCTCTAAGGGACATGGCAAGTAGTTTAATGGAAATATTGACTTCAGTGACATTGTAAAAACTACAGAAGTTTGAGATGTCCCTAATATGCTCACTAGGGGTGACATGACCCTCACCATTGAATGTGGGAACACTCCTAGTAGCATTAGGGGGTATATCATCATATGCATTGAGGTGGATGAGATTTTCAGTGTTAAAAGCTGGGAAGGAATGTTGCCTAGCCATATTGTCCTCAAGTTCCTCTTCACTCTCTTGATCTTCTTGGATTTCAAACTCTTCTTGTTCTTCAAAGGTCAAGATACCTTGAGGATGTTAAAGTTCAAGAGGAAGTTCAGGTTGAAGGAGTGGGTTTATAGGATTGATACCTATATTAGAGGCTGACCTAATAAGGACCATGAAGTATAAATACAAGAATTGATGAAACAATGATATACAACCAAATATTACCTTGAATGGAGTCACCAAATGCTAAATAAAAAACCATATGCAACTATGATGTTGTCAAGACCAACATTCACCTTGACAAGATGTCTTTGAGAAAACGGTCCCATCGAACATGCTAGAATTGTTGTCACCAAATATTTCATCCTAGAGTTGGTTGTTCAAGCCTGCTCTAAGATTTGGGCAACATTGGAATACCTCTAGGCCTGTGGGTTGCCTATGACAAATGTAGATCTTTAGGTTTAAGGGTTAGCTTCTTAGATTTCTCTTTGCTTACTTATCACCTGCACTAACTATTTACTTAGATGAAAATAGATTATAATTAACATTAAAGTAACCTAATCTAATGAGGTAATACACTATAAATATCTCCACTAGACTACCATACCATTGCACTATGAATCATGACCTACAACACTAGTCTCAAAATTTTGAATTGCTCTAACATTAGTATTTCAAAAATGGAGGTGATATGCATTGGAATAGTTAAGGTGAGTGAATCAAAGGTCAGATTACAGACACCAAGGCTACTTGTACATGTGAAGATACTCAAAAACACTATTTATACTTCATGTGCCCTATTAGAGTGAGAACTACTGGCACCAAACATGAAAGGATAAAGAGAAGGCAATGATAGATACTTATAACTAGACACTTCACTATACATCAATTCACATACTTAGACAAGAAACTCATGAACTCAAAACTAGATTTTAATTCTTTTTTCAAAGGCAAAATACGTCATCAAACTAGCAAGGCTTCAGCATACCAGGTGTAGATTAGATTACAAGAGCTAAAATAACTTACATTTATAGAGCATGTGAGATGAGAGAGAAGCAATAGAGCTCAAGGGTCACATGTTCAAGTGTCAAGTGATGAGGAACAATTACATTATAGAAGAATGAAGTGGAGAATAGAGGTCTAGAAGGTCTTCTTAGACAAGTGTCCATCTAAATCATAAAAGCTCCTCAATCTAGCGTAGAGGTCTTCAACTACCTTCTTGAAAACTACCTTCATGATGAGGCATATATTGATTGCTCAAAACCAAACTAGGGAGAGTTGACACATGTGCACTATCTTAGAGGGGTTGGAAACATGCCATGATAGTCATCAGATGTGTCCCTAATTTTTAGTCAACTCCATGACACTTGTACTCACCATCTACAGTCATTCATTAGCCATCTTAGCCTCATTCTTCACATTTGTCATCAAAGTGGCCTTCAATTGCTTAACCAAATCCATGGAAGGGGTGTTATGACACCTACATAGAGTCTCTTTTCCTTCCACTCCATCAGGTAGACCTTAAAAAGTTCCAAAATGGGAATTCTCTTCTCACTAGGCAATCACTCTTCATTGTTTCTATTTGTCAAAGACTGGCTAAAATCAATGACTCAGCAGAAGTGTTTCCATGCCTATTTATTGTGAAAATGGACATAGGGAGTTAGAACAAGTCTCACTTTATCTCTCCAAATCATTTTCACTCTTCAAATATCTTCTTTAACTACAGAACAAGTCAAATCCTAACAAAAAACCCTGTGTTAGGCATGTCCGTACAAGTAGGGTACAAACCAATCTGATGTGATGGAGCATGAGAAAGTCCTCCACAAGTTCAAAACCATTTTAAGGCTACACTATCCCTCTTGAATACATTTACTTGCATGTTTTCTCTATCGGGTCAAAACCAAGGTTTTAAGAGGGTTTTGCTTCTTAGGGATGGTTCATAAAAACTAAACATTCAATCTATGAAAAAATTCTACTGAAAGAAAGTGTAGGATCTCCTTCAACTCTCTCCAAGTGCTTGAGGCACCTTGTAATAGGTCCATATAGGTATGAGTGTTTTAAGTTGGCCTATCAAGCTCTTGAGTGCATTCTAGACACCCTTGTCATGGTTTTTGGCCAAAGGTGACCCCTATGAGTAGTTTCCTACAAATTGATGGTTTTGATCCATCCCTAATTTACTATTTAAGATCATCCATGGGGGTAGAATGGTTTTGTGGTTTTGGAAGTGAATCTAGACCCTTGAAGGACTTAGGTCTAGTTTTAGGCCTAATAGGCTTGACTGTGCTTGAGTTACCTGTGATCACCCTAAGTACTCATGCTGACTACAGAGCTTTCTCAAATTTTTTTCATGCTCAAATAAACTATGGACAACACTTCAAAGTATCCCAAGACTCCTCATGTTACCCTAGCAATCTTCATGTGCTCAACCTACAGTCTTCATCTTGATTAGGAGTGCCCTCTGTCTGAGGCAAAACAAAGGGCATCTCCCCTATTCACTTAGCCAAAATGAGGCTATGAGGTTTTATATTAGGTCATGAAGACATTCTATGCCAAAACTCAAGGCCAGATCACATTTATATCATACACAACTTCACAAACTTCAAGATAGACTAGTATGAGAAGTGACTAGGTAGGGTTTTAAGAAACTTCAGAATTGTGACTGTATGCTGGTGTTTCTAATCTATTTCCTTATCTGAGCATCATGTGAATTTTATTTCAACCTTATGAAAGTAGTCTCAACATGTTCAACATCATACACTCATGCTAACCTTCTCATATTGCACTCTCCATTTGACTAGGCCTAGTCTGTCTATTGTAGTAGATTGTAGGTGGTTATTTTAGTTGTGATTAGAGGTCTCTTGTAGATGAAGGTGCATGTTTTAGCCCTATGTTACATGCCTTAGGTCATTATTGAATTCATCAAGATCATCTCACATTTTACGATATACATATCAAGCCTTAGGGCTTGCCAACATTCAAACTACCTACTCCAGTATACTGTTAACTACAGTCAAAATATAGATGACACTTTGAGAACAAAAGGGACCTCTGTAGGTGGTTATCTGAGTCAAACCATTGTACCTCAACTCCCTCAATTTCCCTTTGGGTCACTAGTGTCATTCTCACTCAAATAGAGTCACTTTGTCATTGAATCTTGCAACTACTGTGTCATGTTGCATTATAAGACCATTTAGGATTCAAAAATACTCTATATTACTAAGTGTCTTTAGTGAAAGTTTACTTGAAATGGAAGCATATTAAAACTATCTTTTCATGACCAAACAATCACTCTCTCATGTCAAGACATTGCCCTTATGATTGGGCTACAAGATAGAAACCACTAGACTAGTCTGTACTTCAAGATATTCCACCATGAGATGATTCTTTGTGAGACAAGATAACTTTTTTGGAGACATTAAGGTAATATCTCTCTTGTAGATTTCTTGACTTGTGAGCATGTTTGTAGGTTTGCCTGCCAATGATGGCTTTACCACTTTCACAATGACCTTCTCAACAATCTCATCCTTTATTAAATATTTCAAGTAGTTCAACACCCTCATTTCAAAATTCTCAGACCTCTGTTAGAGTTGCTTGTAGGTGAACATCAGATAAAAGATTGTGTATATTGAAGAATTGGTTGTCACAACCAATCTTAAACCATTTTGGATAGCTCAAACTCATTGTTTCCACTTTGAGGATATTCGTTTCACCTTGAAATATCCTTGTTTTATCATCATGACTGTTCAAGATCTAATTTTAATTGATTGTAGGTGATAATCATAAAGAAAACTAACTGTGTGCAATGTTTTAGGCTTCATATAGAACATTCTAGAAACCAAAGCATCAGAAGGGATAACTGACCATCATCTTGTTTTCAGAGGTGAGAAACAACACCACCTTTAATCTCAAAACCAACACAACAATAAGAAACTTTGCTACTAATGAAAAACATGTCTGTAGACCTCGATGATGTCTCCAACTAGCAGATGAGAGGTTTATTCTATCTCCTTCACACCACACATGAAAATTAAGTTGAATGTAACATGAAAATGGAGAAAATGTCCTACAAGTCCATGTTCAACACTTGATATGTACAGATCAATCCAAACATAAGAGAAAACTATAGACTATGGGGGTGTGCAGGCATAAAATAGTCACTAACATCCTTAACAATGGTTCATGAAGCAAAATACACCAATCACCTGATTATTTCCATAAAGTTGGAGTAGATAAAGAGTGTTATCATCCCTCAAAATCATTTGGTCCAACTCACCTCCTCCTATTCGTACCATGCAGAGATCGATTGACCTTTATTGCTTGTCTAAGAGAGCGATAGGGAAGATAGGTCAATTTTTACAATTTTCATACCTATAAAAGCTTCTCAAGTATAAAAGTGGGCCAAGGGAACCTGAATAGACACTATTGAATTAGCCATACGTGCCATAACTATTGCATAAACCATATAACAACTGAAAACTACCTAAAACCCTATGATTTTCTTGCTTTCAATGTTTCACCTACACTTATCAGTCCAAAATTGCCATCTCTAAAAAAAATATAACATGTAAGATGTTAAAGTACACGTGGACACCTCTATTTTCCATAAAAAACTCGTACAAGCTCATTTAATGACTTGAAAGTGACCTTATATGACATAAAATGACACTAAGGACTAATGACCAATATGATCAATGTTAAAGCACATATAAACGACCTCATGAAGACCATTAGACACATTTTACATACTAGGAGACCTTATGACAAGTTTAAACTACATAGGGGGTTGACCTAATTTGACTTGTGGTCAAAACTAATCATTTTGTTGACAAATTTATAACCTATATGTGGAGTAAACATGGTATAAGGTATATAAGTGTCATGATTTTGTCTTTGAGGATCCTTTAGATCCACCATATGATATGGGATAGATCAATATTAGAAGATCTAGAATGATTTCTAGAAAAAAATCACCATAACGAGTTTGATTCAATGGTCAACCAAGAGGGAAGAAAGGAACAATCCATGTAGGATTTGAATGGGTTGAGGCTGGAAAGAAAGATCGTAATAAGTGATATTATGATGATAGATAAATTAAAAAATATGATAAAAAATAATTGATCACAAGAAAATGATTGTATCAGTCAGGTCGATAAAATCATATATTGAAGCTAAAAATAGACTATGTTGGGTTGGCGATACAATTTGGCTAAAAAGGCAATGATAGTGGTGGCTGGATAAAACTATAATGTATCAACCGTACCTAATGCCATTGAAAACAATGTGAACTATATTGGCCATGGATGATTTAGTTGGAAAAACATAATGATAAAATAAACTATATAGACCCTGGCTGATTTAGTTTGAAATACAAAATGATAAAAAAGAGCTATCTTGGCCTTGATTGATGTAGTTGGAAAGACAAAATGATAAAAAAATCTACATTAGCCCTGGTCGATGTAGTTGGAAAGATAAAATGATAAAATAAACTATATCAACGTTGACTGATGTAGTTTGAAAGATAGAATGATAAAAATGAACTATATCAGCCTTGGCCAATGTAGTTAAAAATACATAATGAACAATATCAGCCCTGACCAATGTAGTTGGTTGAAAAGGAAAATATGACACATAACTGTATTGCATATGGTATATATAATTGGCTAGGAAAAAATTGAATATAACTATATCACGTCTGGCTGATAAAGTTGGTTAAAGCAGTGAAGACAATGGTAAGTTTCATGTCGGGTTCTCCAGAATGTATGCAATGGGTTACGATCAACTTGAAACTATCTTATTTATTAAATATCTAGACTCAGAGAAAGTTAATCAAAAGGAACCCAATGATACTTAATGATTCAGGATATAATTAAATGGATTTGCAAACCTAACAAGAGGAGCATCTACAATACAATGTCAAGAGAAAGGGTTCCAAAGCCTTTAGGCTAATAACACGTTGAATAAATCTAACTAGATCTATGTTTTTAAGTAATCTAATATTACAAAGAATCAATATATGGGGAAGGGTTAAAAACATATTAAAATGGGTAAGGAGCCATTATAGGAAAAGGGAGGCCTTGAATAAATGACAAGTTAAATCAATCCTATAGCCACACTAAATATATGTGTAGAGAAAGACCAAATAAGGATAAACACACATTCATTTAATAAGCAATAAACAACTTCTATCTACTAAATGAAAGAACCAGGGTTATAATATACTAACCTTAAAGAGGACCCATCAAGTCTCAATCTCCCTCTTGGCCAATGGTGCTTTGCAAGAGTTTGTTGTGGTTGTGAACACTTCAAAGAATGGGCAACTGGGTTAAGCCAATTAAGGACCTCCTAACAAATCTCCAAGAATTTCACAAGATAAGTTTCCTTTAAGACAAGAATCTAAGCATTAACTCCTCTAAATGTGGATTAGAGCAAAAGTGCGAGTGAAAGTAGAATAAAATGAGTGTATGTTGTCTATTGAAATGAAAGGGTGACTTGTATTTTTAGTGGTCAATAGCCCTAATCCATCCTGAACGTTAAGTTGATGGCATCAACTAGGTCCGGTATAGTTCAAAAGGAGTTGGCTAACACAAAACAATATCAAGCATGGATGATACCATTGGATTTTATCTACCAGACAGATATAGTATAATGATTATATCGACCATGGCTAATGTAGTAGGATAAGATGGAAAACGATGTTGAAACATGAAGTACATATATAAAATAAAAATATAAGTTGTTATAATTTAAGTTATAATACATTCATAGATACATATACATATACATACTTTCATGATGTTTAAAAGTGGTTAAAGACCTCTAGGAGCTATAATGCAAATTCTAGGTTTTGGAGGGTCCTATTGAATTTCAAACTTAACCATATCTCAAGGTTTCAAGATTTTAGGGAGACATCAGAGGAGGTAAATGGATAGACATTCTAAGGAAGTTGGAATAATAGTAGGAATGATATGATCATGACATAGATAACATCTTTCACAAAGCACCAAAGGCCTACCCACATCTTTCCTGGTGCACCCTTTAAGATGTGCACTCAGGGAGATTGAAGCTCGACATGTTGTTGTAATAGAAAGCACCAATAAGTAATAAAAGTGAAAAATATTGTGTGTATAATGGATGTAGAAAATGAAAATGAAATAATCAATTTAAGCTTGTAATGTGAATGTGTAATACATGAGAATGATTATCTCCTTAAAATTAATATGAACACAAGTTCTTAGTTGTTTTATTGTATGTGTGTGTGTGTGTGTGTGTGTATTCTTTTATTCATAAAAAATGATAAAATGTCAGGTACCCTTAGAAAAACAAACATACTCTGGTACCAATTGTTAGGATCTTGCTCCTCAGAAAGAGCACAATATGATTACCAAACTTAAGCAATTAAACATGCCAGAATAACCAGAAACACAAGTAACTAGAATTCACCAATAACACAGAATATGAGAGACAATATACACTCTTATATAATAATACTTGTACAGAAAAGAATACAATAAAGAGCCGCCACACTCTTCCACCTTACAGAGGCTTCCCACACCTCAAGTGTACACTAATTCTTCTTCAAAACACTCTCCTATCAAAAAACGGTCCCAACAACTAACTCACACACAGAATTGGTGTTCACCTCTTCAACCAATCAGTAATAACCCTGATAGTACACTAAGCACTCTATAGTACTTCAAGTTGATCTCCCATGAACCTGCAACCTGCAATTCAACAGACCATACTCACCATGGAAGGATCTTCCTTGCCTTCCTTTCTAGCTAGGAGGAACACACACTTTGTTCTCTTCACTAGCACACACTTTACAATACATGCCAATGGGTCTATAAATAGATCCCAGACTTAAACAATAACTTAGACTCCTATTTTACTAATAATAGGCACGCAGCTCAAGACTCAAAATAGCCTTTACATGCAAACACTCTGTTCACTAAACTAACTGTTCGTGCAACGAACAGTTTTGGAACACACAGGCGACCGATGCCGGTCCCTACTTGCCTGGTGCTGTCGACGTCGGTCGACTTCCTACCATCGCCGGTTGCCTTCTGCACTGATCATGACTGACGTCGGTCATGCTGCCGACGTCGGTCATGCTGCCGACGCCGGTTTCTTCTGGGTCTTCAACAACCTCCTTTTCTTTGTCTATAACAAGTTGAAGCTTTTAGCTCCAAAACCTAACAATCTCTCACTTGGAGATAAATAGCTGCAACTGTACCTATACCTGTACACTGTCTAGTTTGTTCCCTTGGCTCTGTATCCCTCTTCAAGATCACCCCTGAAGACTACCCACCACAAAACCTATAGTGCAAAACCTGTCATCCAGATTACCTGCCACATCCACATCTACAAACCATGTAAAAAATAACTTGACCCTGCATAGCATGTGCACCTACTGCTGGTCCCTCTAAGAATCCACTGAACTGCCCTCCAATGCTTCTTTCTCAGATTGGCTCCAACTTTCTGACAACTCCCACTGCTTGGAAAAACTCAGGTTAGTACATACCATGCACTCAACCTCATTATGTGAATCAAGACACCTGTTCTGTGAACTGTCCAACCATCGGCGTGCTAACCGGTCTCACACAATCATCCTGAAACAAAGTCAACCTATGACCTTCCATATCCCTAAAACACACTCATGCCAAAGAATCTTGCTGCTCTCAGATTCTCCATGACACACCCCTGAACTAGCTTTACCTTTAGTTCAACAATACCTGTATATGTGACCCTGCAACAAGCACATCATACAGTAATAGGATAATGTAGCTAATATTATCCAACTTGGTAAAGAGAAACACAATGATCAAACCTCCACTGCCCTGCAACTTACTCAAGACCATATACCCTGATCTTCCGTCTCACGTATCCATTTCCGCTCTTCTTTATCCTGAACATCCATTCATCTCTTAGTGCTTACTTCCAGCTAGCAACTCTACCAACAAATCCCTGTTTAGTTCTTCTCCAAGGAATCACATCCTCATCCATGCCAAGCTCCCACTGTTTCCTAGATCTACTTGTTCTGCTTCTTTAACAACTTCCTGGTTCTTTACCATCAGTGAGCAACAAGTAGTGTAAAGAAGGGAAATGACAAATTTGAGGCT
Source organism: Torreya grandis (assembly GCA_037957365.1). NCBI lineage: Eukaryota > Viridiplantae > Streptophyta > Pinopsida > Cupressales > Taxaceae > Torreya > Torreya grandis. Next base: position 11,918,991 of record JARHVA010000010.1, read on the forward strand.
TACCTACCCTTTAAGTCCTTCATATGGGCGCTTGAGACTCTTTGACAGCTTGCTGTCCACCCAAAATTCGTCTCAGTGACCGATGTCGATCACATTCCAGTTTGCTCTCGACCGATGTCGATTCCCTGCGACTGCCTCATCGCCGACGTCGGTTCCCCCCTGACCGACGTCGGTGTTTATCTGCCTTGAGTCACCGACGTCGGTCTGCACATAGCCGATGTCGGTCCCTGTCTAGACGCCGACGTCGATTTTTTTGCCGACGTCGGTCTCTGTGTTTTGCATGTGAGAACTGACTTCTACCCACAAGCTCTTTTTAGATCAAACCCTTGTCCAAGTCACCCTTGCTCTGCTCAGAATTCTTCTGCCCCTCGTGCTGAACTCTATAAGTCACATTCTCCTTGAAAACCAAGGCTTTCCTGCTCTTGTCACAAACATCAGATTCCTCAAGAAATGTTACCTTCTTCTTCTGCATACAGAAATCTCGATCTATACCCTTTGACTCAAGAACATGCATCTCCTTCTTACTCATGTGACCAAGCCTACAAAGTCACATCTTCACAACAGAAGAAGAATCAGTAATATAAGCAAGTAGATAAAGAGTACCTGCTTTCTTACCACCTGCTAATTCAAGTGCATCTGCTGTGAGAGTTCTTGTGCATCTCTCATCACCCAACTTTCTTGAAGTAATTAACCGCATCTCTAAGACTGGGACCTGCATGACCTCCTTTGACACCCATGTGTTACCTGTCTGCAGTTTCAGCTTCACTTTCCCTTTGCCAATTATCTAACAAGGCTTTCCATCCCCTAAACAAATTTCTCCAAAGTCTCCCTGGACATACTCATGAAAAAATACCCTATTTGGGGATGCATGAAAAGAGGCACCAGAATCTAAAACCCTAGATTCTACTTTATCTAAATAACATATCAGAGCATCCTGTGCAATGAACTCTACAACATCTGCTTCTTCTTCATGTCCTTCATGGTGATCTGCTACCAACCAACAATCTTCTTTTCTCTACTCTTTCTTTTCACATTTTCAGCAGGTTATTCTGCCATCCCTGAACTTGAACCTCCTGCTATTAAACTTCTCCATTCTTAGTCTACTGTCTTCTGCCATTGCTCTACTCACACTCAAACAGAAACCCCTGTGAGTAACCTGTAATCAACAACACTTAACAGATCTGAACCACCTGTTAGTCAAGCTTGCTCTGAGAACGTCCAACCTCGCTCTGATACCACTTGTCGGTATCAAGCTCTGAACCTACAACCAAGGCTCTGATACCACTTGTCAGGTACCCTTAGAACAACAAACATGCTCTGGTACCAATTGTTAGGATCTTGATCCTCAGAAAGAGCACAATATGATTACCAAACTTAAGCAATTAAACATATGGAAATAACCAGAAACACAAGTAACTAGAATTCACCAATAGCACAGAATATGAGAGACAATATACACTCTTATATATTAATACTTGTACAGAAAAGAATACAATAAAGAGCCGCCACACTCTTCCACCTTACAGAGGCTTCCCACACCTCAAGTGTACAGTAATTATTCTTCAAAACACTCTCCCATCAAAAAAAGGTCCCAACAACCAACTCACACACAGAATTGGTGTTCACCTCTCCAACCAGTCAGTAATAACCCTGCTAGTACACCAAGCACTCTATAGGACTTCAAGTTGATCTCTCATAAACCTGCAACCTGCAATTCAATAGACCATACTCACCATGGAAGGATCTTCCTTGCCTTCCTTTCTAGCTAGGAGGAACACACACTTTGTTCTCTTCACTAGCACACACTTTACAATACATGCCAATGGGTCTATAAATAGATCCCAGACTTAAACAATAACTTAGACTCCTATTTTACTAATAATAGACACGCAGCTCAAGACTCGAAATAGCATTTACATGCAAACACTTCGTTCACTAAACTAACTGTTCGTGCAACGAACAGTTCTGGAACACACAGGCGACCGACGCCGGTCCCTGCTTGCTTGGTGCTGCCGATGTCGGCCGACTTCCTGCCGTCACTGGTTGCCTTCTGCACTGATCATGACCGACGTTGGTCATGCTACTGATGCCGATGCTTCCGGGTCTTCAGCAACCTCCTTTTCTTTGTCTGTAACAAGTTGAAGCTTTTAGCTCCAAAACCTAACATAAAAGAAATATAAATATGTAATATATATAGCAATGTATATAATTATATCTTTATTAATATTTTTGATATTTTTTTCATAAAAAAAGATAAAAGAAATATAAATATGTAATATATATATATAATTATATCTTTATATATATATATATATATATATATATATATATATATATATATATATATATATATATATATATATATATATATATATATATATAGACAAGGGTCGGTTAAATAGCTCAACTAGGATTCCTTTTTTTTAAAAGGGGATAATTGTGATAAAAGATATATAAATATGTAATATATAACAATGTATATAATTATATATTTATTAATATTTGTTACATATATAAATATATATATCATATTTCCATGGAGTTTCCTAATGGGGGGACGTGGGGATGGGTTTCCGCGATGAGGGGACAGGGGGCCTAAGTTTGGGGACGACGATAGTTGCGGGGTATAGGGGAGGCGGTGCAAATACATATAGTACTTGAAAAATAAGTTATAAAATGATGTATAAGGAATAAGTATATTGCATTGAACATCAACAATTTAACATTGTGATTTAATCATTTAATTTTCAAGTTTGATCCATTGAACCATTGAACATTGAACATTGAATTTTCAAAAGTTCATAATGTAAATGATGATTCATGATTACAATCAAGTATCAACAATGTTGAAAAACAAAATACTAAAATAGTGAAATAGTAATACTAAATACTAAATGCAAATGACTTAATGAGTCAATGGCTAATCATCCCCAAAGTTGAACTCTTCATCACTAGAACTGCTGGAGTCCACACGCTCAAGCTCCTCCAAACTAATACCAACCAACCCTGTTTGTGTACAATCATCATCAATTTGTGCTGGCACTTTTGGCTCTACATCCCATCTAGCTACTGGAATGTCCTTGTATGCAAGTGTGTTTCGGTCAATGAGACACAAGGCATTATGTACAATCACAAGCTTCTCTGCCCTCTTAGAGGTAATCTTGTTCCTCTTCATGGAGTGGATCCAGATATAAGTAGACTAGTTCTTCTTAGCAACATAAAACTAGAAACCTGGAATAATAAATGAATGGATAGATCAATAGTTAAAGAATGTGGCCCATGCAAAGTCCACCACAAAATTGGTTTCTCTGGTGCCATTGTTTCCTTATCTATTTCAGCCTCCTATGAATATCCCCTAAGAGTGGAAATTTTTTTCCACTCAGTACAAATGATGTTGGCCTCTATAAAATCGTACATTTTTTGAATGGCCTTCATGAACCCTACCTTCACCTCAGCATCTTGTATAGGTGTAAATCTACCAGGCCTTTGCACATACCACTTCGGGTTTAATGCATATGCAAACATGTGCAAGGGAGTGTTAAGCTTCTCCCATCTACTATGAATGATCGATTGAATATGCTATTTGTAGAATTGCAATGTGGGGTCCTTCAAAATTTGTACAACCTTTATTTGATCAAGGATAGTATTAATTCACTCATACACCTTTCCAAGGGTAGGTACATTAGCATCCCCATATGTAATCCAAGGGTAGGTGGATAAGCATCACTAGTCATCTTACGTTTCCCCTTAGGCCCTGTTGCCCCTGAACTAGATAGATTCATTGCCATTGGCCTCTCCAAATTACTAGAATTATAACTTTGTCTCTGATGACCCCTCCCCCTTGGTGGCAAAGTAGTAGATGAAGGTGCATCTTTTTCATTGGCACCCCATAGTTTACATATTTCAACCCTCAATTTCAAGTTTTTTCCACCTTTTCACATACATCTACACCTTTGCCTTGGATAAGAAGGAGGTGAGCATTTGTTCTAGTCATGTTTCCAAACCATTCAAGGTCACATAGGTTGTACTTACATCTCCTAGTGCCCCTAGATGTCCTAGGTTTTGATGGTACGTTGCTTGCAAATTGTTGTGAAGGTTTCTTTGGATCAAAGGGACCCTTAACATATTGTTGAAGGGCTTGTGAAGGGAAACTATAATTGGGACTCTCAATATAACTAGTTTGCTTTTCACGGTCACTCCTCCCTCCTAAACGAGGATCATCATGTGCATAATATGAATCATTTTCACTTTCAACTTCAACCTCAACCCCTTGAGGTTGAACCTCATCCTCCCTCATGCTTGGAGAACTCATAATGACACTGAAATAAATGATAATTTTTTTCATTTTGTAAGTTTATAATTTAAAAAATTAAAATTCAAACCATGCATAATGTAAAGGATTAAATTTAAAATTAATACACAAGGATTTTATTTTTGTTTTTCTTACTTCAAGTCGCATGCAATATGGAAGCAGAGGATACACAAATAGGAATCCTTGTTCTTAAGATTTGAAAATTAAAATTTAAGCATTTGATTTGAATGAAGATTTAAAAATTTTGAATTTAAGACACAAGGTTTTTTTTTTTTCTTACTTCAGTTCGCTCGAAGTGTAGAAGCAGATGATATGCAAATAAGAATCATTGCTCTTAAGATTTAAAAATTAAAATTTAAGCATTTAATTTATCAATTGAATGAACATTAAAAATTTATTTTTAAGCATTTCAATGAACGAGAATCAAAAATAAATATAATAATTTTCAATTTATAAATTCAAATGATTCAATGACATGAATCAAAGAACAAAACAATTTACTAATGAATAACGATTCAATGAAAAAAATTAAAAAATTAAAAACTAGAAATTGAAAGAATCATAGGGCCTACCTTGCGGGTGAAATGATGAACTTGAAGAGTCTTGAGTCTTCTTGGTTTCTCTATCCTCTTCTTGATCTCATTTTCCCTCTCCTAATGCTCTCTCACTTTTGCAAACTTCTCCCTCTTAGCTTGCTGCCTCTACTTTCAGCTCTTTACTTCACTCAATGAAGTTTTTGTGTTATTTGGAATGAGAGGGAGAGAGCTTTTTATAAGCTTTTGGGAGGCTTTGGGGGGTATGGGTGGGTCCCACTATAAATTAGGATGACGAAGGTGCATGGTGGAGGTGGCAAAACAATTGGGGGACATCCTTGTCTTGGAAAGCGAGGGTTTTTGGAGGGACACGTCCCCATGAAACACTGGTGTGTGTGTGTGTTAAATGACTCAGCCAAGAGTCCTTTTTTTTAAAGGAAGGGGACAATTGTGATTTTTATTTTAGGAGTGAGATGTGATTTAGATACTTCTATTGCCATTCCTAAAACATTGGGACTGTCACACTCTCACCATTGGCACAAGGACATGAGTTGGGGGGGGGGTCAACATTTGTTCTTTTAAAAAAATTGAAAAATTAAAATTTTAGATTAGAAAAACATGATTATATACATATATAAATAAATAAATTTGGATTTTATAAATAAGTATATTTATTTTATTTCTACAACTTATCAGATACTTGATAAATATATACCCAAAATTCAAATACATCTTCCAAAATTCACCAAAACTGAATACCAATCTATAATAGGTCAATTAATCACTCCAATCTATAAATATGATAAGGTTGAATGATTTAATCACTTCAACCTATGAAATGAAACAACTGCAACAAAAAAGGCTCGATAACAATACATACTGGAGTAATTGGTGTATCCTAGTGAGTAGTATGATTGGTAATTTTTTATATTTTGGCGCAATAACATGGCATATGCGTCTCTAATATGTTTGAGCTAGAGTATATGTGTCATAAATCTATTTCAAATCTATGCAAAATCGATGCAGTTTATAGAATTATGATCCAAGTGTATATATAAATCATGAAATTGAGTTGGAGATTATGCAAATGTGGATGTCATGTCTTTATGACATGCCCCAGTGAAGGCTGGAAATATTGAGTAGGTGTATAAGTGTGGAGGCCATGTCTTTATGACATGCTTCCACTGAAATCTAGAAATTATGAAAATATATGTGTGGAGGTCATGTCTTTATGACATGCCCCCACTGAAATCTAGAGATTGTGAAAATATATAAGTGTGGATGTCATGTTTTTATAACATGCCCCCACTTATATGCTCTATTTTGAGGTGAGGGAAATAGAATCTAGAAGGGACCTTACCTCAAAAGGATAAGGTAGTTGTATAATATGTGTATGAATCATGTAGCATATAGAGATAACATATTGAAGTAGATATATCAATTAGGCTCATAATATGTGATTACATAAAGTCACAAAGATGCATGATATAGATCATGTCAATGTTTAGAGAGTAACAATACAAGCTCAACAAACATCAATTACACACACAAGAACACTCAATGTGATGCATAAGAATGGTCCAAGGAGACCTCATACAAGGGGCATGTTTAAATGTCACTCAATTGAAAGGGATGACACATTTAAATGTTCAATCAACATGGAATGACATATTCAAATGTCCAAACACATACAATGGCACATTGGTCAACATGCAAGAAACACATTCAAATGTTTCACAAGTAAGAGAATAACAAGTAAAGAAATACACTTAAAGAAGTGAAAAATAGATGAAGCATAAAAAATCAACATAAGCATATTATACTAGTCCCTGCATATATGTGTTAGTGAAAATGTACGTAGTATAACATATCAAATACACTGTGAAAGACATGAACATGTATATATACATATGTAAACATTAACATATAAGCTCAAACATGATAATGTGTAAATGATCATAAAAGATATGTAACTTGTATCAATCGTGATCAAAAAAGTAAATATCCCCAACATACTATATGACGTAAGTAGAAGAAAGATCTAACATTTGGAAATGCATAGATCTTGTGTCTAAGTATGGTTGTATCACACTCAAAAGATATGTAAAATATATATGTATATAGAAAGGAATGATATGCTATCTACTAACATAAAACAAATAACATAGATTCTAAAGAGCTAATGAAACATGAGAATGCTAAATATTTTTATATTTTTGAATTATTTGAATGTTTTTGTACTTTTGAAATATTTGTTTTTTTTAAAGATTTTGTTTTGACCAACGTATTTGGAGTGAGTCATAATAGAGGATAACATAATTGCATATATTTAGGTTTTTGTTAGTCACTGGGTATTATTTTGAGATCATTTGCATGAAATTTTATTTATATCTTCAGATTACATGTTATTATTATAGTACGAAAAGATAAAAAGATCACAATATGTAATTTGTCAGATTGATGGTAGCATCATATATTACAACCATTGCAAAAAATGTAAAAAAGGATGTTTGGGTGTAAAGTCAATGCATAGAAAAGTTATTAGCATTATTTCAATTTTATCTTCATAATAAATTGTAGATTCTAGAATTCCAGATAAGTTCTTGATAATGACGAATTTTAATATTTAAAAATTTGCATTCAGTGCCTATAAGAAGATTGTATAGTTATGTCATTGTTCGATGAAAAACATTACAAATTATTGTATAGTTATAACATTGTTCAGTGAAAAACATTACAAGTAGCACTAGTTCGAGTAAAAAAACTATGTAATAAGATTCAAATGAACCAAAAACTCTATGTTAACTAAATAGTGGTATTATTAATGATTAATTCAATATGCAAAGATCAACAACCATTAATGTAGATGATATGTGGATTTTATATAGACAATGTTATTATAAGGGATGGAATTGAAGACAAATAATTTTTTAAGGAACCAATATAGAGCAAAATGTGTAATGAGTAAATGGACCAGTATTGAATATTCTTGAAATCTCCATGTATTGGTTTTTTTGGTTTCCTTTTATACAAACGTTGTGGAAACAAAATCCTTTAAGATAAAAGCATAGAAAAAAAGTATGGTATAGAAACTTTTCATGCATAATGTCTAGTCATGTTTCTTATTTTTTTGTAGTCTATGCAACCACACAGAGTAGATTCAAAACAAAGTGACAGTTCCAAAATGTATCCAAAACCCACACAATTTAAGAATAAAATTAGCATTGGTTTATATGAAATTTATAAACTCCAAAATAGTTTACACCATGCAATCAAGAATCAAGAATTCTTGATATTTCCAATTGTGTTGTAAATTTTGTTAGTGAATGTTCCATTATTTTTTTTGGAATTGTTGTAGGAGAGCAAACTATATAAAAAATGTTTTTGTTGTGCTTTTCATATGAAATAACACATAGTTATGACTGAAAGGTTGTCAGACAATTGATGTGTGTGTTATTCAATATAGCATCCTTCTTGTCCATATACATTGTAATAATTTCACATAGTCAAAGTATATGCATTTTGCATAATAAAAAGAGTTGTCAAATGCAAATGCACTTGGGTCTATTTTCTGTCCATACTCTATGAAGAATAGCTTGAATATAGACAAGTATATTATTTTTGGTTTCAAGAGCCTGAGAATGTATGTTATTTAAAACGATTGTATAGGTAGATGATAAACATTAAAGTAGTATTTTAAAAAAAAATAAAAAATATGCCATGTTCATTTTTCATAAGCCTATTATTATAGAGTTTAAAAATAATGAAAGCATGTTAGAATAAAAACAAATATGCATGTTTCTTTGCTTTATAATTAACAATGTTAGGAAATAATGATTAATAAATGGTATTTATGAAATAGATTTAGAAAATACATACATTTTGCATCATGCTATTAGATATTAATAAGGCTATTGGGTAGTTAAATGGAAGTTGATATGAACAGAAATTCGGAATAGAATATTTTTTGAAAAAAATATTACAATCTAATAAAAATGAATTAAAGAAAATATCATAAGGTTTCTCAAAAAATATCATTGTTATCATTATGCATTTTGAAAATAAGTAAAAAATTAATTCAATGATCAAATGTAAGCAATAAATACGTCGATATATGTTGAGCACATAATTAAATTCAAGTTTATAAGATTTGAATGCATACCAGACCATTTTTTCCTTTTCTTTTTTGATGTAATTTAACATGTATTGCAATCTAAAATAAAAAGAGTATATGCCATTTAAATATACAGAAAAACCTATAAATATCATGAACACGGTTCAAGACTTGTCGAATATATAATGAGCATAGTCTGAGAATTTTCACGTAGAACATACCTATTAATGCAAATGCTAAAAAAAAAAAAAATGTTTCTGTGTAATTTTAGATGGAATGCACTTGTTGATAATCAAGTACTATTGTTTGTTTTTTTTCTTTTTATTTTTTCTTAAATGTTATAATTGATAACTATACAAATAGAATTATGATTAGTCCAATAAATCTCTATTGTTATAAGTTAATATTGTTATTTTTCAACATTTGACCATATACGATTCATTATTTTATTTGAATAATGGATTTGATTGTCTCTAAAGAAATGCATAGTATAAGATAACATATGGTTTCTAAGTATTTTTGTGGATTTGCTAAGATGCGACATATCAATGTTGAATTCACCCAATATGAAAATTTTATTGTTGATGTTTGTATTTGACAATATTTGATTAAGAACAATTATAATGTCCATGGTAGAAGTAATTGTAGATGCATAATTATATATATTCATAATTACAAGTTCTTTTTGGCGCATGACAACCTTTACTAACAATGCTTCTAATTTTTTGTATTGTATCATTTTGAGTTGGTGAATTTAACATGTCTTTGTGCACATGTCATGATGCCATGGACACAGTTGAAATACAAAATGCATAATTTTAAATTTTATTTTTTGTGTTGTTCAATGACATGTATGTTTATTGTAAGAATAATATGTCACATTTCATCAAGTGCATCCATGTGTCAACCTACTCCAAACATGTGGCTTTCCAAGTCATAATTCTCAACCTGGAGCATGTCAGTTATCTAGTTGGGCAGTTAGCTGCCGTGTACCTAGAAGTTTAACTGTCACTCAACAAGCAAGATGAAATGACTTTTGAATGTCTTATTTGTAACTAATAATAATTATAACTTCTTATTGTATTACATGTATAAAAATATACCATATACATCTGGCCAAGGGTCGATTCCATATGTAGTCATAGTGATAGATAACATGCTCTACATATATACTCTATCATACATGAATTGTATATCATTGTATTATTCTACCTATTCTATCTCATAAAATATATGTTGTATATATGTAAGCATCTAACTTCTGATCTATTGAATGTAAGTTTATTATTCTATTTGAATTATTCTTTGTTCATTTACTCTTATACCTCTGAGTTACCTCCAACATGCATTTGTCCCCTGCATGCTTGGTCCTGGGTCCCCACAGTGCGGTTCATCGGTCTTAGAGCAAAGCTCTTTTATATGTTTATAAACACATGAACACAATGATATAAAGAAGGTACATTAATCAATTCTTTTTCAGACTACCTAGAGGAATGTTGGAGCAAAAGGAAGATGGATAATGCCCATAAGCAATCTGAGGTAGACCTAGAGTCATAATTCATCATAAATTTTGGCAAATTACATGAGTTGATGATACATCTCAAACCAAGCCTTTTGATCATCATCCATAGTTCACTCAACAAATTCAACAAAAAAACCCTTCAACATGCAATTCAATCTCCACATTCCTTTCTTTGAAGGCAAAATCAATGCCATAACATAGGATGTATGGATTCAACAACTCGAGGAATACTTCTTAGTCAATCACTTTAATGATGTTGAGAAAATCACATTCACAATGTTGAAGATGTCCATACCGATGGTTCATTGGTGGGAGAAATTCATCGTGCAACATGTGAAAGAGTGTGTTCCAATCAAGTCTTGGATGACATTTGTCGACATGCTGAAGGAGGAGTATTATCCTCTATGTCACTTTGAGGATGAATACATCAAGTTACAATAATTATGCTAGTGTAAGGAGTAGTTAGTGGAAGAATACACCAACATATTCCATGACTACTCTATATGCATGTGAGAGAACCTGAGTGAACAACATAAAGTGCTGGAGTACATCAATGGAAACTCACCTTATATCTATGCAAAGATAGAAATATTGACTTATCAAACTCCAGGGTAATCCTATCACAATGTCACCAAGATGAAAACCAAAGAGAATATGAAACAATGTTCTACCTCTTCATCCAACGTCATACATAAGAGTCATCCCACACATAATTCATCATCGTAACCTTCTACGTAGAAGTAAAACACTTCTCATAAAGGAGAAAAACCTAAGAAGATTGCATATAACTTGAAGGCTCCTATGCATTTTGATTCATACAAAGGAAAAAATAAGTTTGGTGACAAGTGGTGCGATCATCATCGATTGTACACCTATGATGACTTTGAATTCTATGCACAATAATCCTTGATTTCCTAGACTAGATCAAGTTCCATGTTGACATAAGACACTAATCTAGATGCTACTTGTCTAAGCACCAACACCATTATGATAGACACCTTTGAGGAATGTAAATACCTTTTCCAAACCAAGTTATGGGTGAAGGGTCAACATATTCATGTCATCATTGATAGTGGTAGTCATAATAACATCATTGCTCCCACAAAACAACACCTTTGCCTTTCCATTGACACCATCCCTAGCCATACTCATTTGGGTGCATACAACAGGGGAATGATACACATGACAACAACAATTCACCTTATAATATAGATTAAAGTATATGAAGGACACCATCACTTGTGACATAACACCTTTGGAGGTCTATGATATCTTGCTAGGGAGGTTGGATTTGTATGAGCGTGAAATTACATATCAAGACAAGTCATAACATTAGATTATTTATGCACAAGATTACTTCTTCAACCTCTTTAAATATGCAACAATGACCAAATTCACCTTGGTATTTGCCAATAAATGCTACAAACTTATTTCTCATGCGTAGAAATTCATGTTGTTCATGGTTCATCCAGACACACCTACATGGGAGATAAAATAATCTTTGAAAGTATGCAATGCGTGATTAATGTTAAAATAACAACTACTTGGTAAGTTACAGAAGCAACACAATAAAGTCTTCATAGATCCTAAAGTCCTTTCAATGCATTGCAGAATAAAACACTACATTGATTTGGTCCCTGAATCCCCTTTATTAAATAACCCTATGTATCACATATCAATTTGGGATAATGATGAAATCTAATGCCAAATACAATAGCTCCTCTATCAAGGCAAGATCAAGTTTAGTTATTCTCATTGTAGGAGTCAAATAGTCCTCACACACTAGAATGATGGGTCATTGTACCTTTGCATAGACTATTGTACACTCAATAAAATCATGATGAAGAATCAATATCCACTACCACACATTGATGATCTTATAGACTAGCTCAAAGGTGCACAATAATTCATCAAGATAGAATTGAAGTCAAGATACCATCAAGTTTTAGTCCATCTTTAAGATGTCTGGAATACAACCTTCAAGACTCAAGAATGATTATAATAATGGTTGGTAATATCCTTTGCCTTAACCAACACACTAGCCACATTTGTGTGCTTAATGGACTATATACTCAGGCATTTACTCAACTCCTTTGTCATTGTCTAACTAAATGACATTCTCATCTTCAACAAGACTTGGGAGGAGCATGTGGAACAAATGACACACATCTTAGACACTTTATGCAACATAAGTTACATGCTAGCTTATAAAAGTGTACATTTATCATTGCACAGATCTAGTACCTGGGCTACATCATTAAGCTTCCAATAATTCATATAGATCTAGAAAAGATCAAAATGATCCAAGATCAACCTACTCTGAGCAATCTCACATAGTTGATGATTTTTCTTGGCCTCAAAAACTTATTCTATAGGTTTGTCCTTGGTTTCTCACACATCAGTTGGCCCCTTAACCATACAACACATGCAAAAGTTAGGTTTAACTATACCCTTACATAATAACACACTTTTTAGGCATTCAATAAATGCCTCTATGTAGCGTTTTCACGTGTAATGCTCGATATTGCACATTATTGTCAAACTTCACACCAATGCATTTGACTATGCACTTGACACAATACTAATGCTTCATAGACATCCTATCACATATCTTCAGAGACATTCAACAACATGGTGCAATAGTACTCTATATATATAATATTTATAAACTTTTTCATTTACTGACACTTTCTTTCTTGCAAGAAATTGTCAAATTTTTATTTCTTTTAGTGCATGCCTTAAAAAGTGCACTAGAAAAGGGGTGGATAGACCATTGGTAATTCATAAGATTGTTGGTCAACTCTATAATTACCTAAACCCATTACAAATCTTATTTATCCAACTCCTCAATATATCCAAACCCTTTTTACATATTTTCCTAAGTATTTCTCCTTTCAAATATCCCCTAACTAAGCAAATATCCTCTTTTTCTACTAAGTCAGCCATGTTGATCCTGTTATAAAAGATTAAGTGCACATTGACTTAGTTCGAGGCCTAACATTAAATTTTATAACAAACTAGATTATGTTGGCTGATCTTGTTAATTGAAATTCTTAAAGGGTTAACGCTTATCCATTGTTATAAATACAAGGCTCATTTTAATTCAATAAAGAGGAACATTCATTTTTGCATCATTATAATTCACAATTATACTAAATCTGTATTTGGAGGAGCCATTACTCAGGGTTTTCCTTATAAATAAAATTACTTGTCTTGTGGGAAGTCTTAGATACAAAGTATGATTCTTTTAGCTTAGAGTCAATTTATATAACGTTATCTTTATATAACCACAATAATCTCTTATAAAGCACCATTGACTAAAGGAGAGATTAAAACTCAACACGTTTGCCCAAGGTAAGTATTCATAACTTTTACTATATCAATTGATCGATAGCTATTGTATAAGTAATATGTGTTGAATGTATAATTTCTTACTTAGATTACCTCTATGCTTAAACTTAGTATAGATATAGGGTTTTATTTGCTTTCTATCTTCCAATTTAGGTGATCTAGGCCTCATTTGCCTATCATGATCCCTTGATTGTTTGTTTGTGTTTAACAATCCCCATTTGTGCCACAAGTTTTGGTGAGTACTAGATTTGTTTTATTTTATGTACTTAGACCTAACTAGGGTTATTGCATAGTATCATTTGTCTAGAGGTTTTGGAACCCTCTCCTTTGGTGTTGCGTGGTAAGATATCCATTGGTTAGGTTTAGTGGATCCAACTTAGTTTTACCCTTGATATAAATAGTATCATAATAGATGTTAGTTGATTACCTTATATGATATTAGATTTACTAAGTCATATAAGTTGTAGATCTATCTGTATTTATTGTATACATTTTGATGAATTTGACATGAATTTTACCCTTGAATTTTTAATTTTTCATTTGCAGTCAATTAGATTGTGCTGACTGATCTAGTCTTAACCTTTATTTGTAGATTCAAGATCCATAGTCAGCTAGGTCATGTTGGTCGATCTTATTTTATCCTTCGTTTACAAGTTTTTTATGCAATTAGATCATGTTGGTTGATCTAGCCTTCTTTTTTGTTTGTAGATCTATGATCTATAGTCAACTAGGTCACATTGGTCAATATAGTTTTATCCTTTTGCTTGTAGGGTTTCATACCAACAAAATGAGTCACATTGGTGGACTCAGTTTTTATTTCTATTTTCTTAATTTTCACTTATAATCAACTAAGTCAAGTTGGTCGACTTAGTTCATTTTAGTAATCGATTTAGTTTCATTTTATAGATTTAAGTGTTTAGTTATCTATAGATTAAGTGAACCTAGTTGACCCTACTTAACATCTATGTTTTTTTATAGTTTTACCTCTACAAGACTCAATCAGGCTTGGAAAATACAATCAATAATAAGATCTTCAACATTTTCATTCAACCAATTAAATCGATTTGGTTGACCTAGTTTTATTTTTTAGGTTCACTATGAACAAGCTTTGTACTTCCATTTTTGTCAATTGCCTCAATTTGTCATTTCTATCTTTCAATCAAATTATTCAACATCTCAATTTCCATACTATCTTTACTAGTTTTTTAGTTTTATAAAACTATATCGCACAGTCAATTAAGTCAACTTGACTGACTTAGTTTTGTGTTTGTCTACTTTGTCAAATAAACTATGTCGACCTAATTGACTATGTTTTATTTTGGCCCATTTTCACATCAGACTAGATCCGTCCACCTGACTTGTTCTATTTTATTTGCTAACTAGATTGGGCTAACTAGATTGGCTTGGATGATCTTATTCTATGTCTTTTATTTTTAGCTTAAGCAAGGCAATTCATTTTCATTTCTTAGTAATTAATCTCACATTTGATTTGAAAATAATTAGTTGCATGTTTATTTAATTTTTGAAACTGTAATTTAATTTTTGACACTTGAATTTTGACTTTATTTTCACTTTATCTTGATTTACATAGAAATTATGTACCTGTAGTTTTAAAACTGCTTAGCTACTATCGTGGAGGGTTATGTCATAGTCTGTTTATGGTCCTTGTCTATTGTCTACATATATTGAGACGTGAGGGGATTGTCCTAATACTCATAATCATAGTACATATTTAAACATGATATTTAGTTTCTATGTGGCTCACAATATTTAATAAGTGCCTAGGATTTTCTTTTGAATTAAACCTTAGAAATCAAGCCATCCTTTTGATCTTGTGGTGCATCGGTTAGTAGTTAGTGTTGAGAGAAGTTATTTTAACTAGACTATGAGAACAACACTTCCTCCATAGTTGGTGCTCTGAAATATTGGGCCATCACTATCCAACATAAAAAAAAGTTTATTTGGAAGCCTACAAATTAATCAAAACTTTTTAGTACAACTTCATGGTCTTCTTTTTAAATAATTAGTTAGCTTCAATGGTTCAAAAATATATTTTCTTCTTATTGTTTATTATTCTCTATTTTATTGTAGATTGTATTGACCAATATTAATACAATTATGTATTGTGTACTAGATAGTTCAGTGTTCTATCTACTTTATTTCTGCATTAAAAACTACATAGTTCAAATTACCATTAATTTTTTTATAGATCAACTAAGTTCACTAGCACAACTTAATATCATTCTATATTTGTCCTGCCTATACAACCAAACTGACCAACTTAACTTAGTAGGTTGTTCAAACTCTTTATTTTATAGCATGCAAAATTAAGTTGACTAAATTGATTTAGTAGGCCATCTAAACTATGTATTTTCTATCTTTTAAAATTAAGTTGACCAACTCGTCTAAGTAGGTTGTGAAAACTCTGTGTTTTATAGCCTGTACAATTAAGTTGACCAAATTGAGTTAGTAGGTTGTAAAAATTTTGTCTATCTCTTGCCTCTATAACCAAGTCAACCAACTTGACTTCGTGGGATGTCTAGCCTCTATATGATTTCTGCCTTTACAACTCAATTAACTAGCTTTACTTAGTAGGTTTTTAGACCGTTACTTTGTCCTATTTGCCTAGCTAAATTGACCAACTCGACTTAATAAACTTTCTACACATTATATATTTTTATACTTATGAAACTAAGTCGACCAACTCGACTTAATAATATTTTAGCACTGTTATCATATCCACCCAACCAGGTTAACTAGCTTAACCCAGTAGGTTTTCAACTTTATACTTCTATCTTTAATTTTCACCATGTAGTACATTTTTGATGAAAGTGAAAAGCAAACTCAAAATGATATGATGAATTTAACTAACCCTCATAAGCATCCTCATTCTCACCTTCCCTATACTTATGTATAAAATCTAGATGTCAATAATGTCCATGTGTCCACTAGAACAAAAAAATATGGATCACCTCTTCTAAAAAAATTGGATCCAATTAACCATCCTCCAAAAATTATTATTATTGAGGATGAGAGTGATCTTGAATATACTTTTAAAATGATACTCTTCATCAATGAAAACCCACAACATCAATTAAAGGGTCCCATGATCATCAATAATCTCATGATGGGACCTTACCTTGAGTGTCCACTTTCACCTATGCATAACTTATCTGTAGGCCTTGAGGCAAATCACCCTATGACTTCTTCCATGACTTTTTCTTCTTCCATATCCACTTATTCTTCCATGCCCTCAATTTTATCTACTACTTCTTCCAATTTGCCTAGTATCTCAAATACTATGGCCAATATTTCCTCTAGTGATCCCACTTAAAGTGCCCATGTTCATACTCAAGTTAAGGCTACCTCTAGTGCATCTCAAGCCAATTCTACTAGTTAGGTCACTATCAACACTAATAAAAATTTATTACAACTTGGGCACTAATATTAGCTTGAATGTTAGCCATTTTACTCATTGCTTGTAGTATAATATAGTTACGATCATTAGTATTTTGGTTAGAAGTAGATGAAACTTAGGATACACTAGATGTGGCATAAACATTATGGTTAATGTAAGCTCTTTTGATATGTCCAATAAAAGAGAGACCCACCATGCTAGTAGCTATACTAGGCATGGTGGATGAGGAAGGAAATAAGGAATTCCCAAATTCATTTTATCTAATTCATAGGAAAATGTGTTGAGTAGGGGATGGGGGATATTCCATGTGGGGTGCCATCATGATGTGATAGATAAAAATATGATCTTTGCCCCTATGCTCGGGATGCTCTTGGAGAAATATTCTCATCTCATCTATACATTATATGTCATGTTCCTTTTCAACCTCATGGTCTTGGAGTAGGTGACCTCACCTAGTGTTTTCAGGGTAGTTTAATGGCTCATAGCATTTAGATCTAGTGGAAGCCATATTACAATAATTGGTAATTTGATTGTGAGACATAAAAATGATAATGCATGGAAGTTTTTTAGAAAATCTATTGCAATTATTTAGTTCCATGGCATTAGGATTATTATAAAGTACTTGAAAATCTTAGTGGGGTTTCTCTTCAAATTGGTCCAAGATATGTCGTATTATGAAAGAGAAAGGATCAACTGTGTTAAGCTGGTCAATGCAATTGGTTACATATGAATGTTAAAAATAGATTGTATCAAGTTGGTTGATATAGTAGGGAATGGTAATAAGAAACACAAAGTTGTATCTAGTTGATTGATATTACATTATTATAAAATGAAGTGTATCAGGTTTACTGATGTAGTTAGAAGGAAACATAAAATTGTATTGGGAGGGATGATACAATTGGAAAGAAATTAATAAAGCTAAATTGTATCTAGATGGCCAATGCAAATGTCAAAAATGTACAAAATGATAGTCTAGCAAACAAGTAAACTATATTAGGTTGGTCGATACAGTTTGCTTAAATCTAATAAATTAGCTAAATAATATTAAAAGAATAAAATAATTTTTGATATATGAAAGGTATATTTGAGTTGGTTGTGTTTGATTTTTAGGCTTTCAGATATATTGATCTCAGTCATACATATTGAACAAGGCTTAAAGGGCATTGACTACGATAGAAATTGTTATTCCATAACTATATTATCTCATCTCTGAGGTGCATCAAAAGTAACTTCCCAAAGCTAACCACTTATTGGTGCAATATAAAACCAAATGATTGAAAGAATTCCTATTAGCTAAAAATAAAATCTTAAGTGTTTTTAATATACCATGAGGGTTTTGGAAGCTAAAGTCTATATATAGTGTTGTCTAATGGCTTGGGTATGGGTACTACCCCTCACACCATGAATTAGGTGAAACTAATAATTAATTTTCCTAGAAAGATAGCTCCTATGAATTTTAAAACTACTAGAAAGTGGTTCTAAATTGAATGCCAAGAATATAATAAAATAACTAATTTAAATTTAAAGCAAAAAAATGCAACATGCAATGAAATAAATAAACACAAAATAGTATTGTACCGATCGATATGGTTAGGATAAATACTGATAAAATTGAACTATATCGAGTAGGTTGATGCAGTTAGAAAGAGACACAAAACTATAACATATTGATTAATGTAGATGGGAATAACTAAAAACTATAGTAGGCTCATTGATGTAGTTACAAAGCTATGAAATGTATCATGTTGGCCAATATAGTTGTTAAAACTAAGAAAAATACATCGGGTTAGTCGATACAATCAAATTGAAAATATATGATGGTTGTGAAGATGTGACTAAGAAGTAAAAAATAAAATCATGAAAATGATCTAACTAGAGGTGAAATAATATTTATGTCAGGTTCACCAAAATGTATGCATGAACTATGATGACTTATAACTATCCTCTAGTCTCAATAGACTAAGACTCAAATAAATTCATAATAATAGATCTGAAGTATACTTGGATGATTAAATAAGGATTTATAATAACCATAGACCTATCAAAGAATAATCTATACTCAAATGCAAGGAGGGAAGGGTTCCAAACCTAAGCCTAAGATATGGGGTTTAAATTTCACTAGCATTTAATGATGGGTAAGTGATTGTAAAGATGCAAGTAAATTTAAATGATGCTTAAGTGTTTTTAAAGAAAATAAGGTGCAATGGTCAACCAAATAGGGTTCTATGAAACGTAATGTGATAAATGACAGACCTAGACAACCCTAAATCTATGTCAACTTATTAAATATAAGAAAAAACATAATCAAAGATACACACATATAACCACAAAGTAACAAACCAAGCAATATCTAATCTACTAAGTAAATAAATGAAAGAGTATAAGGATTGAGATACTTACCTCTGGGTGGTCCCATTGATGCTTTAATCTACCCCTTTGGCTCAAGTGGCATTTTATAATAAATTTTGTAGGTTGAAGACCTTGAATGATAAGATGAAGACTTAGATACCTTTGGGAACTCTAAAGATCTTTTATATTGAGCTTCAATGACACTACAAGAAAATACCTCCAAGTTAAGGTTTTAAATGTATAAATATCTTAAATACTACTTAGGAGCAGAAATACAAGTACAAAAAAAGTGTATGAATGCGATATATCATTTAGGAATGAAATATGATCCAAATATATATGGATCCAGTACCCAAAACTAACATTAAACTCTAAGTCGAAGGTATCAACCAGGTTGATACAATTAGAAGATGTCAACAATATGGTATTATCCTAAATAATGTAATACAAATGATAAGAAAGACTCAAAACTCTATCACACTTACCGATACAATATAAGGAAGACAAAATACAAAATAAATTGTATCAACCAAGATGATATAGAAGGATATATGGAAGCTATCAAACCTGGACATAAAGTAGACTGAGAGGTAAGATAAAAAGACAAGTAGATTAGGTTAGACTGATAGTAATGATGGTATGATATATTAATATGCAAAAATATCTTACAAAGTACCATGATTCGGTACCATCCCATTCCCAATACAACTTTAAGATGTGCACGTAAGCAGATTGATGTGTTGATAACCATGTGTAAGAGAAATTATCAGTAAAGTGATAAATATTAGGTGAATACATGATGCATGTTTCTTGAGCCTCCTCAAATATGTTATATATATCGAGGATGAGCGAAGAAATATCAAAAAGTATCTTAGTGGACTCTCACCTGCCATTGGATTTAGGTACGAATTGTCTAGCTTACTACCTTGTTTGAGGCAACATGGAAGGCTTGATTAGCCGAGCAAGTGTTTTATAGAATTAGATACCATGAAAATAAAAAAGATCAATAGGACACTCAAAGGAAAGATTTCACATCATATCCTCATGGTGGTTTTATATGCTATCAGACTTATCAAGGTCAACATCATGGTAGGAAAAATCACCCATGCAATGATCACTAGGATAAATAATCTGATACTCAACCTCCTAGAGCGACATGTGAGAAATATTAAATGTAGCCTATATTTGGTCATGTCTGACCATTGTTATATGAATAAAATTAGTGGTTGAGAGAATGTGGATTGTTATTAATGATAACAAAGAGTGGTTCAGGTCCAATGAAATTAAACAAAATAAATTGTGTGATCACATGCTAAAAAATTATTATTATATTATTATTTTAACCATGTAATTCATCCTTGAAGAAATCTAAGTAACTTTGGAATAGTTATCCAATCAAATAAAATTTAAAGTCAATGTGTAGTTTTTAGGTATTCTAAATCTTTTGGGTGGGGCCACCATTTAGAAGTTGCCTTGTAAGGGTGTTACTTGAGTTATTTTCAATGAGTAAACTGAGATCATAACCTAGATAGTGTATGATTATGTTATCCCTAAACCAAATCTAGAAAAAAACCTATATGATAATAGGATATTTTATTGGTTGCATTCCCATTGAAAGTATTCTCAAATCTTGGGTTCAATTTGCTTGGACTGTGCATGGCATCAAGCTTGAAAAAGTTCAAAATATGACCAAGGGTTTCTTTTTATTATATTTTATTGACCCTTCCCATGCTGAAGTGATTATGAATGAATCTTCAATGTAATATGTCTGAAACATGTTTATGGTTCTTGTGCCATAGACAAGGGATTTTGTTGTATCTGAGCATATTATTCTTAATGTCCCCATATGGGTTGAGTTTCCTAGTCTACCGCTGCTTTTCTGGTATTTCATCAACCAAATTACCTCTTCCAATGGGGCGTGTATTTTTCCATGAAACTGATCGGTTATATTTAGCTTGTCCCCAAAAAAGAGTCTGTGTTGAAGTTGATCTCTCAAAAGACCTTAAGGATCTTTTGATATTCCGGTCGGTGACTCTCATAATTCTCAATGTGTCTTGCATATCAAACTGACAAACACTTATTTTCCCTATCAAACTATGGATCATAAAATAAAGTATTGCACATTGTATTTGCCTCACAATAAATCCATACTTAAACCTACTCCTGATAACTCTAAGAAACAATCCTGAAGAAGGGTGGAAAATTGTAGGGGGTGTAAAAATAATTGCAATAAATGTGTTATCACATAAAATCCCATTATCAATGTCAAAACCTCATCAAAATCTTTGCCATAAGCACCAATACCAAATGCTCAACCCGCTAGAGAGTCTTCTCAGATAACTCAACCTAATAAGGAGCTTGTTCATACCAGAGTTGAAACAAATAAACATTTGTTTTTCAACATTCCCTTGGTTACTAATGTTCTTTCTAGTTTGCATGTCTCTCTACCCAACTAATATCGCAAGAGAGTTCACCTGATTCTTTGTCACTATCCTCACATATATCTCCCCATCAAGGAGTAGGTAAAGGCTCTTGTAGTCCTTCACAATTTAGTTCTATGATATGTTCTCATATCCTTCCTCATTACGAGGTTATGAAGGGCGATATGTTGTGGAATATGCAAATAGGATGTCATTTCAACTTCATGGTTTTTTTCATTCTAATAATGCTCAATTCTTGAAAAAACCTTATAAAGCCCCCGAGGACTTGGATGTTGAGGATATGTATATCGACACCTATAATTCATGAATTGTTTTTCATGGTATGTTTGGGGTTTAACAAACTCAAATTTCAAATAAGTTGTGTGATATTTTTCAGAGGAAATTAATAGAAATGAACATTCTCTTCTTTTAAGAAGTTAAGGTGATAGATTTCCTTTAAAGCGCTATCAGTAATATTATTTGGCCTAATATATATTTTTTGAAAATCAATCATGACATAGTTTTGGAGGTTTAATTACATTCATTTTTCCAAAATCACATCCACATTACATGTGTTATAACTTTGACCCCACACATCATGTCATCTAGGCACTTTTTAATACTGAAAGGGCATCTTTATGGTGGTGGATTGCTTATGAACTCCTAAACACCCATTTGGTAGTCTATGTAAAATTTAATTCGGTAGAGCACCCTACTGATAAGATCAATCAACTATGAATGTGTTAGAAATCTAGTGAAATGGAAACTTAGATTTTTATGCATAATAAATTTAGGTTTTATGACCCCAATACCACATGTTGTCTCACATCTAAAGTTGGGTACACTTGGTCCAATCTCTGAGGTGGATCTGATCATGTGACTAAGCAACTTGATTGGGCCATGCTTTCCACACAACTGCACTTCTCCTTAGACAAGATTTTTCATTATCAGTAAAAGCCATGACATATTTTATCATTTTTGATCACTTGCCCATCCACTTTTACATCACTTGGAAATTCAAGTGGCCCAAAACATAAAAAATATATATTTTTCTTACATACTACACTTATGGAGCATAAACCCACCATCACCTACATTCATAGAGTTTGGAACCTTGCCCTTCAATCAACTAAACAACCCAATTGGATTCAGTGGTGGTCTAATAATCTCACACACACTGCTCAATTTCTCTGCATTTATAACTGTTAACTAGAAAAGATAAGGTTGCACTCCTACTCTGCCACCTCCTTTGAGCTAAGTCATGCAGTGGTGACACTTGAACAAAATCCTTTCTATGAGCATCTATAAATGCAAGTGGTAGAGCTTAGGTAGCAAATTCAAATTACAAATAATTATAATGCTTGGGGAGCTTAAATTCAAGCCTAATTGAATTGATTCAAAGTGGGTGACAAGGATTCCAAGGAATCATTTCACATGTTTAAAGCCCATCATGCTTCTCAACAGATTAAATCAACTCAAGAAGTTGGCCAATGTCTTAATTAAGTTGTGTGAATCCAATATTCATAATCACTATTCATAGACACTAACACATACACCATTCACAGTCACTATTCATGGTCATTATTCATGGTGATATGGCATCCAGGTTATGTGGCATGTAGCTGATGTGGCATGTGGTATGTAGGAATTACATGGTGGTTTAGTTTATAGATGATGTAGATGATATGGCATGATGGTGATGTGACATGCAAGTGATGTGGCGTAGGTCCATGGAGGGTCCCAAGTGTGATCAAAATGATGTGATGGGGAGAGGAGTGTCATGTGGTTTTTGTCTTTAGTAGTCACATGTGGTTTGTCATGTGGTGAAAAAGATAAGAGGTCAAGGTTTGAGGTGAATTTCTTGATGTGTCCTTGATTCCCATGTGTGGAGAAAGTCCAAAGGTGATTGCAAAACCTTTTGGACTTGTGTGATCACATGGGAGAAGAAGACATGAAGATCACTGTTGGTGTTTGGCCTTATATGTGTGAGTGAGGCACCATCTTTGGAGTCACATGGGGTGGATTGAATTTTGTCTAAAGTGGAACATCCACTTTGTTAACCCTTGGAAATTAAGACAAGAGGAACACTATGGGTGTTTTGGACTCACTTATGGAAGTGGGGTGCATGTTTTGGAGCCACATGGAGGTGGCATATGTTCTTATCTAAAAGAGGATATTATTTGATGACTTTTGGCACATGAGGACAACCACCACTATTGAGGATCCTTATTCACTCATGTGTGACACATTTTTGGGGCCACTATGTATTTTCTCTCTCCCTCTCTCTTCTCTCATTATAAATGATATTTATTAGCATGATTTCTCCTTTGTTTTATAATTCATTTTGGTAGTCCATTATGGATTTCCTTTGAGGATCCATGTAATCCTTTGGATTTCATATCAGGAGATTGGGAGCTTGGAAGGCTTGTAAGCTTATCTCACCTAGATGCTTGGGTTATAAGCATTATGCATGCTTTGTTTTAAGCATGGAGATCCTTGAGGTTAGAGATTAGAGCCTATAAGGCTATGCTAGCTTGGCTCATTTAGTTGGAAACTTAGATCTTGGACGCTTGTTAGCTCAACTCATGGAGATGGAGGTTGATGCTTAGAACTCACCTTGGATGCTATGATGTTAGCATTGTAAGAGCTACATGTTGTATTAAAGGAGTTACTAAGAGTATTTATTGTAAAAGAGAGTTTTGCTGATGGAATTGAAGTTTGGATGTTGCCTTTGTCCCTTGGTTTTTCCCTTGCTAGTTTTGTAATGGTTTCTATGTATATCTTGTGTAATGTGCTCTCTCCTATGTCATGTTTTATTTTATCTTATTTTATTCTACATTTATTTCTTTCACATGTTTAGGATTATGTTTTGGTTCCTAACAAGTGGTATCATAGCTAGACTTTACCTATTGGTACCTAAGCCACGATGCCTATAGATCCTAAAAAGTGGTAATAGAGCCATGGTTGTTGGTTGGTTTGTGCAAGTGGGAGCTATAGGTGGAGAGACCAAGATGTGAAAAAAAATAGTTTTTGTGGCAGGTATTTCTCTCTATGGGAGATGTAGATGAAGAATTGAAAATAAGTTGAACAACCTTTACTAGACAAATCAACAAAAACACAATGTTCCTGATGTAGAATTAACTGTACAACTTGACGAGCAATATGGTCTCCATTAGTGTAGATGGAGGGTGATGATAAGGCATGTACCTTGTTATGTTTCTCAACTAGTGAAGAGGTATAAGTTATGGTATCCTAATACCATAATGTGTTAGCTGAGATGTTCAAAATCCATGGAAAGGAAGAGGTACAATGAAACCTAAAATTGTATTTGTTGAAGTTGTTTGAGATGATGAATAAGATCAAGTGAGACATGAGGTTCTCAAAAGGAGAAGGTCAGTGTTGAATCAATCATAAACTTAGAGATGCATTAAGTGAAGTGCTCAATGGTTGTGGTGTAGCTGATATGAGTATCCAAGTAGACTGATGCATGGATGAACTTTGCATATGAGTTGGTTTGACATGAGATAGAGAAGTTTGACTGAAGGCATAAAAAATTAGTAGGTGAAGTGATGTACTGAGTAGCATGATGTCTTCCTTAAAACTATTGACAAGCACTATGTTGAGTGTGGTGGATAGTGGATTACTATGTGTAGATTTTAAGTTTTGATTTTTATGGGTTCTTTTCTCTCATGTTGTTAACTACTATTCAAAGTGCGATGTGCACTTGTTGCTGTTCAAGGTTGGAGTAGCTAATTTCCTACATGTTGATCTCATGATGAGATGGAGTAGTGAGAAGGATATATGGATGAGGCAGAGAGTTGTTGGTTTATAGATTGAAGATTGTACGATTTGAAGTAGACGTGTTGATAGAGTACATGATACTTTCATGGAGATAAATTTTTAGTAGATATTGCTACTATGGATTGATGGCTTGCTATTTACAGGCCCCAACATGATGAAGATAAATGGTGTGGTTGTTCAGGAGACTAAGACAAGATGAAGGTAGCAAACAAAGGATAGAGATGCACAAGGACATGA
Source organism: Torreya grandis (assembly GCA_037957365.1). Taxonomy (NCBI): domain Eukaryota; kingdom Viridiplantae; phylum Streptophyta; class Pinopsida; order Cupressales; family Taxaceae; genus Torreya; species Torreya grandis. The sequence goes on from JARHVA010000010.1 coordinate 11,945,048, forward strand.
AATCAAGGGAGAAAGTATCCCTCTTGTGGTATTTGAGTTATCTTCTAGACTGTCCTAAAATAGAGGAAGAGAAGACATGAAATCAAGGGAGAAAGTATCCCTCTTGTGGTATTTGAGTTATCTTCTAGACTGTCCTAAAATAGAGGAAGAGAAGACATGAATGTCTAGTGTATTACATTCATCGGAAGTAGGAAAGCCTCATGTATGCCATGGTGTGTACTAGACTAGATACTTCAAGGTAGTGGGAGTAGTGAGTGGTTCATGGTAGAATCCTGAAGAAGGATGGGTCTATGGTGAAGTGGGAGTCACTTCAAATGATGCAAAATACTATGGAGGAGCAGATGTTGACAAAGCTAATCAAGCAGAGAAGTTTTAGTAGTATTAGAAAAATCCTATTGGGCTTGTTGTGTGGGAACTCATAGGCCAAATTGTCACCCTTACCATTCTAAAATTTGCATATCATGCCAATTTTTTTTGTGATTCAATGAGTTGGGAACCAGATTGTGTTAACCCATCATGCAAAGATGAACAAATCAATTTGGCTATGCATTTAATAGATGTACTTGGGGAGCCAATTAGAGTTGAAGGATTGCATGAAAATGATGTGTTTTGTGCTCAGAACATTTCCTACAAATTTGATGTCTTGATAAGTTTTTTTAATCTCAAGATATAATCCTTTAAAAGTGATCTGACAATGTGGGATGTGCCCAAGAATGTCAAACTAAAGCCACAATAAATAGCCATTTGGATTCACAAATCCTTAATGATATTTAAGTTGAATGCAAGGTCAAAAAGTGGCATGATCTTAGAGGCTGGGATCAAATATCAATGGCACATGGGTGATCAATAAAGTTAGCAAGTCAAAGAAAGATTGACGATGTGAATTAAATCATGCATCAAATATCTAATGACAAGATCAAAGTTAAAAGGTCAGTGCATCTTAAGATCAAATGCATCAATGACAAGTGTCATGATCACGGTGACTTACAAGATCAATGGTGTGCATTTGATTAAGCAAAAAGAAGATTAATAACACACATTCAATCATGCCAAGGAGATAAACAATGCATGTGAGGTCAAGAAGTTAAAGAGATTGATTATACGCAAGGTCACTACACATTGAAAACATATTCAATCATAGGAACTGACATCAGGATCTTGAGGACAAATGTGAGGATGCCAAGTGGCACAATCTAGATGTAGATCATAGATCAATGAGAATGATGAAGGTCAATACTAGAAGACTCCTATGAGGATCAATGAAGCATATTTGATCGAGTTCCATGGAACATAGGTTGAAAACACATGTCCAAACTTGCAATGGTCAAGTTTTAAAATAGGACAAGCAACCCAAGGGAAAGATATGAAAGCAGACACATTGGATCAAATATCTTTCCACCTAAGCAGGTAAATACATAAATGCAAGATCCAATATGATCTAGGCTACTCAGAGCAAACACTGCAGAATCATAGGATGCCATTAAAGCTCTGGTAAACTTTTCAAAAGTTTTCATATGTAAATTTCACATCTTATTCAAGATCAAAAAACCCTAGCCTGTAGATCTTCATGGAAATTATGGCTATATGAAAACCAATAAGGGAATTGGTTTTCATCTATAGAGGACCTATGTTTAAGGTTTTGGAGTAATGGTGAAGTTGTGACGGAGAAAGAAATCAACAGAGGGGTAGGGGCTTCTAACAATAATGTTTTAAAGGGACATCAGATGAAGGAATTGAAATGTGTTCTATGAATTCATTAATGTGGTTAAGTGACTGTATACTTTACTTTGCCTCTGTCTGAGTTTTCTCACCTTCATAAAATGTTGTGTAATTTTCATAGGTCATTCTAAGTGCAATAGATAGTCTGTTGATTATTTTGGAAGCAGATAAATGCCCTCCCATGCTAGATTGATAGCTACTTAGTGAATTTCAGTGAAATACTTATGTGAAAGCTGATCAAAGAGTGTTTAAAGTGATATTTGTAGGTTTGAAAGTGTCTAATAGTGTGTCTTGTAAAATTGTAAGTGTTCAAAACATTGGTGCATCACCTCCTTTTATATGTTTTCATGAATTATTGTCTATTTCTCTCCCTTTACCAAGTTATAGATTTGATTAGGTGATAGATCCAAAATGAAGATGGCCTTCTCTGGAGGTTCAACCTCACCATAGGAAACCTACATTCTGAGGTTGTTCCCATTTTGTGGCTTACTTGGAGGGAACCTAAAGAACTCTTTCCATGGGTATAAATTAATACCACAACAATTTATGGCATGCTTGGTAGGACCCATTATCCTTGGCATAACTAAATTTGGGAGCTAAGGATAATTATTTACAACAACATAAGACATCCATCATCATCAAAAGTTAAATATTCTTTAGATTGTAGAGTTCATAACATCATCTAGGTAATACACTCAAGCCAAATATTACTACAAGGTCAACAAGTAAAGGTATTCCTCTTGAATTCATTGAGTTTCCATCTATTTCATATAAAATATCAAGGTTTAGTAGGAAAAGACCTTATCCTCAAAAGAAATATTCATCTCCTGGTCATCCTATTGTCATAAGCAGTTCAATTTTCACTATCCAGATGACCATCATAAACAAAGTGTTTATTCCATTCAATAAGGGTATCCCACTGAATTCAGCCCATTTTAATGACATTCCTATATTTGCCCTTAAAAATATCTTATTCTTCTCAGGAGAAGATCAAACCACTCCTATTGATCACATTCATGATGTTGCTAACCTTTGTTCATTTCATAATGTTGTTCAAGACAATGTAGTTATTATAATGCTTGTTGCTTCCTTCAAATAAAAATCACTATAATGTATAGAAACCTCTCACTAAATTCCATTTCTACTTGGGATGAATTAGGTGCAACTTTAGTTAGACAATTTGAAGACAAATATGATCACCTATCTTTAGTCGAACAACTGACTACCATAAATAGAGCTCTTCATGAGTTCATGTATGATTTTAACCTCAAAATCTAAAAGACATGGACCAAGATATCTGCATTGATCAGAGCATCCCATAATATGCCTTCTTGTACTATCTAAAATCTCTCAATTTTGATATTAGTGTGATGATACAGTCAATGGGTGGTATTACCTTGCCAGATGCTTATGATTGCAATAAGAACAGAGAACATCCTGATACAACCTAGTAAACTCTCTCCAAGGCCTCTAATGCTTGTATTTCTAGAGTTGAAACCATATCCAGTCCCTCAAATTCCTCAAAACTCATCTTTAGCTCCTATTCCATCCCCTAAAGATCAAATTACAACCCCTTCTAGTCAAGCTAGTGAGCTTGGAGGGTTGAAAAGTTTGTTACAATATTTTGGGAATGCAATAGTGTAACTCAAGAGACAATAATATTAGGCTAATAGGCCTTATCGATAATAAAATCAAACTACCTATCACCCATTCAAATATTAATAGCCTTTTTATCAAGGGTTTAGAGAAAGTAGACCACCCTATCAACCACAAGGATCCATAACTCAAGCTAAACCATATGCAAATATTTATATTAATGTACCTTTTAGTTCAAGATATTTTGTTCCCACACCACCTCAAAACAAATTGATGCAAGATCTAGGTTGGTAGCCCTCTAATCTCAATGATGCTCAAAATCAAGCCTTGGTGTCACAAAATATTGTTATGCCGTAGATGATACAAGAAGAGTTTTCTCTTCAAGGGGGTTAGTACCAAGAAAAAAGTTTGGCATCACAAGGAGAACCTCAATAAGTTCAAGGGTAGCCTGATGCCTTTAATATAAATTGGAAAATGGTCGATCGAGTTATATTCAACCAAGTTGGTGAGATTAGCAATACAAGTGGTCAAGTTGTAGCTCTAAATAGAGCTAAAAGAAAAGCTATTGATGAGGCACAAGATGTGAATAGTGTTTTAAGAACACTTAATGTTGTTTTTAAAAGTATTAAAGATAACCTTTCTACTCCTATAACACATAAAAATCAAAATACAGAGGTTAGAAAGGTTCCTTAAGTGCCTCTAGTTCGAGAGCAACTAGTGATTCAGAAAGTACAACCAAAGGTTAATGGGGATCAACTTACTATAGTGTATCAAATTAAAATGTTTTATGTCAACATTAGCATTTGGGATTACCTCTCTATTCTAGGATAAAAGGATATGCTCATTCAAGAGATTTCAACTCTCAAATTATCTTCAAAACTAGTTGAAAAAGAAGGTGTTGTCCTGACTATCTCAGACCAGTCAACTAAGCAACAAGTAAAATAGGTACATAAGGTGGAAATGGTGGATAAAACTTATGTAAAATCAAATAAAAATCCTCCTTTCTACCTCTCTTTGATAGTTGGTGAAACTTTAGTTCATAACTATGTGGTAGACAGTGGAAACAATAACACTGTTATGCCTAAGCAAATTACAAATAAGCCTGGTCTTACTTATAAACCAAATACTAAATGAGTTTTACAACTAGATGAATCACCAATAAATATAGTAGGCATTATTATAAATCTAAATTTGACACTTCATGCTTGTCCCAATGTTACCATTCAATAGGATGTAGTTGTGGTGGACTTGCCTCCCTACTTTGCAATATGTCTATCAATGGACTTCACTTCAAATATTGAAGGATACTTATCAGCTGATTGGATATATATGATATTCAAAAATAGGTATGGTATCAAGATAAAAATATTTTCTGAACCCATATCATGTTTTCATTTGGAGCCATATATGCTAAGTGTTGTAAACACTAATTATACCATCTCAGATGAAATGCTATAACATAGTGAAATAGATGATGAATCACCTTTAGATGGGGTAATGTATTTGTTCCTTGATGAGTGGGACTCCAAATTACATGAGCATGATCCTTATAAGCAAATTGAAGAAGAGGGATTTGGTGTTTAAAGCCTCCATGAGAATGATCCACCAATTCCAGCCATGATGAAGGATGATGAGTGTAATGATGGTATATGGAAATCATACTTTGATCGATCAAAGAATAAGAATGGTAATAGGGTGGGAATGATGTTAATTTATACATCAAAGCAAAATTATATCTCTTCTATTAAATTTTAGTTTGGTTGTTCAAACAATATTGCAAAATATGAGGCACTAGTGCATTGTTTGCAGTGGGCTAAAAAGATGAAAGTCAACACCTTGCAAGTTTTTGATGATAGTGAACTTGTCATTTACCAAGTAAGAGGTATAAATTTATGCAAAAATTTATTACTTAGATCTTATAAGGTGTGGGACTTACTTGAGGATTTTTAGGGTTCTAACATTTAGGCAATACCAAGAGATGAGAACAAACATGTAAATAGATTGGCTGTCATTGGGGTACAATTCAATATCCCAACTGATATAAAAAGTGAAAAATTCAAGTCACACATTAAGGTGGTTGTAAGTCCTATTCTAGATAACCATGAGAATTGGCGAGTGTTTGAAGATGACAATCAAATTATCAAAATCTTGCAAGAAGATGCTAAGTTTTTCTCAAGAAATCAATCAAAGTTCTTGTAGCAGTATGGTGATCATATTTTTCAACTAAAAAAAAATAAGTTGCTCAAGGGATTGGTCACAATTGAGAACATATTCAATGGTGATAATAATTTAAAGAAGGAAAATTTATCTCTGTCAATCAAGGAGGAACATTATGCCAATGTGGATATTGTAGCTGGTAAGAACTTAAAGTTGGATAAGATATGCACACCTTCACAAAAGAAAGTTTTCATTGAATTATGCACAAATTTTGTTGATGTGTTTGCATGGAAATATAGTGATCTCAAGGGGTTTGACCCAAGTCTAGCTCAACACAACATTGAGTTAGAGGCTGAAACAAAGCCAGTAAAACAGAGTCAAAGGCCTATCAGTGTAAAACTTGAGCCTTTGATGAGCGCTGAGCTTCATAAACTCATGAAGTCAACTATTATATTTCTAATCAAGCACTCAACTTAGGTGGCAAAACTTGTTCTAGTACATAAGAAGAATGGTGATATTAGACCATGTGTTTACTTCTAAGATTTAAACAATGATTTTCTTAAAGATCACTATCCACTTCTATTTATGGAATAAATTCTACAGCTAGTTGTAGGTTCAGAGAGGTTTTCCTTGTTGGATGGATATAATGGTTACAATCAAATTTTGGTCAAAGAAGAGGACCAATTCAAGATAGCCTTCACCAAAAAGTGGGAGAAATTTGCATATAAAAATATACCCTTTGGTTTATCCAATGTTGGAGTAACCTTTCAGAGAGCCATGGATATGGCATTCCAAAGCTTTCTTAATAAGTTTATAATTGTTTATTTGGATGACATAATAATGTTCTCAAAGAGTGCAAGTAAGCACATAGTTAATTTCAAGTAAGTGTTTGAAAGGTGTAGGCAATTTGAGGTGTCTATAAATCCCAAAAAATATGTCTTCTTAGTTCATGAAGGTAATCTTCTTGGGCATGTGATTTAAAAACATGGTATGAGTATAAATTCTGAAAGAATAGATTCAATTCTTGCACTTTCCTTGCCCAAGCACAAGAAAGCTTTGCAAAGCTTCTTAGGCAAAATCAATTTTATAATAAGATATATCTCAGATTTTGTCACTTTAACTAAGCCACTTACAACCATGCTAAATAAGAATCAAAGTTTCATCTGGTCCAAGGAAGGAGTAAAGAGATTTGAAGAAATAAAGAAATCCATAATTAGTTCTCCTACACTCATAAACCCAGATTTCACAAAGGATTTAATTTTATACACTTATGCTAACATGGACACCATTTCAAGGATTCTTGTGTAGTAGAATCATGAGTCTTTGGAGCAGCTAGTAGCCTTCTTCAATCAAGGCATGGAAGAATATGAAACAAAGTACTCTTTTGTTGAAAAGCATGTACTTTCAATTATAAAGTTTCTTAAGAAATTTGTCTAACAATAAAATACACCTAATGGTTACCCATCCAAGTATCAAAGACTTTCTCTTGAACAAAGACATAAATGAGAAAAGATCTAGTTGGATAGCGAAAGTAATGGAGTATGACATGGAAATCAAGGTCAAAAAGCTGGTAAGAGGCAAGGGACTTTGTGAGCATTTAGCCTCAGACTTGTAGGAGAATAATGAGGTGGTTATGGTGTCAAATGATGAAGAAGTTTCTGCTAATCATACCTCAGCTTCCAATTGATTTCATGACATGGTAAGGTATCTCCAAGATGGTATTTATCCCTCTCATCTAAGTTCTCCTAAAAGAAGATATTTTAGATTGTAGTCAATTCCATTTCTTCTTGTTGATGGTGTTTTGATCAAGAAAGATATTAATGACATGTTGTTAAGATGTATAGATCCAAGCCAAACATAAATATTGCTTGAGGATTTCTATGATGGACATGGTGGAGGACATTATTTATCAATTAACACAACCCTTAAGATCATGATAAGTGGATATTATTGGCCTATCATATTTGGTGATTGTCATGCATGGGTTAGAAAATTCAAATAGTGTGCTATGTTTGTAGGAAAAGTGAAACTTGCAGCATTACCTCTCCAACCAATTGTAGTGGATCAACCCTTTGTTAAATGGGGATTGGACTTTATTGGTCTTATTAACCCACCTTCAAGTTTAGGACATAGATGGATACTAATTGCTACATATTACTTCACTAGATGGACATAAGCAATAGCATTGAAAGAAACAAATGAATCCAATGTTTTATATTTATATGAAGGTTTACTTACTAGATTTGAAATTCCTACAACTATTATTTATAACAATTTTATGGCCTTTTTGGGGACTAGAACATGGTGTCTATCTCAACACTTCATCAAATTACTATCCACAAGGAAATGAACTTACTGAATTGACAAATGAGAACCTGTTGAAGATCATAAGAAGGACTATTGAAGATAATCAAAGATCATGATATCTCAAATTGAAACTAGCTATATGGGCTGATAGGATCACCTATAAAATATTTATAGCTAACTCTCCATATAAGCTGGTATATGGTAAGAAAGAAAGATTACCTATTTCTCTTGAGTTTTCTGCTTTATAACTAATGCATCAACTTGAGTTGTTGGATAATGAACCAATGAAGATCAGATATGCTAAGCCTATGGAGTTAGAAGAGGTTCGAAATCAGTCCATGTTAGCCATGGAAACCCACCAAACACAATTGACAAGAGCCTTTGATTAGAGAGCTTATTCCCAAAATTTCAAAGAAGGAGATTTGGTCCTCAAGTGGGATGAGGATAGAGCTAAACCAGGAAGACATACAAAGTTTGACTTCTTTTAGAGTGGTCCATATACAATCTCTAGCTGTAAATCCCATAATGCCTTGCAACTCTCAAATATGGATGTCAAGGAGCTTCCTGTCCCAATTAATGAGATACATCTGAAACATTAGTATTGAGGAAGCTAGGTTCTTTGTAAATAGTTAGTTTGTTTTCCTCCAAGTGTTGTTTTATCACATTAGTTTGTTTGTGTTTATCCCAAATAAGAGTAAGCTTTTATATATTTGCTTTATCTAAGTTTTGTTTACATGTTTTGTGTGTTTCCTTCCTTGTTTTGGTGGAATTTATTGTCTTTTAAGTTAGGGGGTTTCTTACAGTCATAGATCAAATTTATCATTGTCTATAAGTCCAGAAGTCATGTAAATGTTTTTGTTCTCAAGCATAGCAAGCATGCTTCTAAGCTAAGTCACCAAAATGTTCATAATTTTACCCCATTGGCCAAATTATTACCCTTACCATTCAAAACTTTGCATATCATGCCAGTTTGTCTTGTGAGTCAATGAGTTGGGAACTAGACTGTCTTAACCCATCATGTAGGAATGAACAGATCAGTTTGGTTATGAATTTAATAGATGTACTTGGGAAGCCAATTAAAGTTAAAGAATTGTATAAAAGTGATGTGTTTTGTACCAAGATCATCCCCTGTAAATTTGATGTCTTGATGAGTTTAAGAATCTGACAGTATGGGATGTGCTTAAGAACGTCAAACTAAAGACACAACAAATAGATGCTTGGTTTCAAAAATCCTTAACAAGCTTCAATTTGGATACATGCTTGACAAGTGGCATGATCTCGGAGGTTAGAATCAAAGATCAACGACACGTGGGTGATCAATTAAGTCAGCAAGTCAAAAAAAGATCGATGATGCATGTTAAATCATGCATCAAAGATCTAGGATGAGATCAAAGTAAAAGGTTAATGCATCCTAAGATTGAACATGTCAATGACAAGTGTCATGATCATGATGACTTATCAGATCAACGGTGTGTATTCAATCAAGCAGAAAAAATATAATGACATGTGTTTAATCATGTCAAGGAGATAAATAATGCATGTGAGGTCGAGTCAAAGAGATAGATTGCACATGGGTCACCACACGATGAAAACACATTCAATTTTAGGAAATGATAATAGGATCCTAAGGATAAATGTGGGGCTACCAAGTGGCACAATCTAGATGTAGATCACAGATCAATGGCACAATCTAGATGTAGATCACAGATCACACATCTCCAAACTTACAAGGGTCAGGTTTTAAAATAGGACAAGTAGCTCAAGGAAAAGCCACAAAAATAGACACATTGGATCAAATATCTCACCACCCAGGCAGGTAAATGCATAAATGTGACATCCAATATTATCTAGGTTACCAGAGCAGACACTGCAAAATCATAGGATGCCATTAAAGCTTTGGTAAACTTTTATAAAACTTTTAGACGTAAATTTCATGTCTTAGACAAAAAAACCTAGCCTGTAGATCTTCATGACAATTATGGTTATATGAAAACCAATAAGGGAATTGGTTTTCATCTATAGAGTACTTATGTTCAAGGTGTTGGAGTAATGGCAAAGTTGTGATGGAAAAAGAAGTCTAGGAAGTAGCATGGGTTTCTGACAATAATGTTCTAAAGGGATATCAGATGAATAAATTCAAAGTGACTATCTGATAGCGTAGAGAGCATATCAAGATAATGCATGGTGTTATGTGCTCATTAAGAAGATAGAAAAATTAGGAGTTGGAGAATGAAGATAAAGCATTTAATGAAGTTCCAAGAGTCTTTGGAGACTTTCTCATGTTGGATGAATCATGGCTCAACATATTCGGATTAATGCTAATTGATCAAAAGTGGTTGGGCCTCATTTATTGATTCCTGCTTCCCCTTTTCTATATATCTCCCATTTTCTCCCCCATGGGGGATCTCTATCTCTCTCAGATATTTTTCATGGAGCAAAGAAACTCTTATGCTTTTGGCATGCCCAGGCTATGCCAAGATTTGTACTGTAACACTTATTTGATGTAATAAAGACTAAATTACTCTATTTATAAGCTAAATTGAGTTGCATTTTATGAATTCATTAATGTGGTTAAGTGAATGTATGCTTTCCTTTGCCTTTGTTTGAGTTTTCTCACCTTCATGAAGTGTTGTGCAACATTCTAAGTGCAATAGATAGTCTGTTGATTGGTTTGAAAGTGGATAAATGCCCTCCCATGCTAGATTGATAGCTATTCAGTGCCTCTTAGTGAAATAATTATGTGACAGCTGATCAAAGTGTGAGAGAAGTGATATTTATTAGTCTGAAATTGTCTAATAGTGTGTCTTGTATAGTTGTAAGCATTCAAAACATTGGTGCATCACGTCCTTTTACATATTTTCATGCATTATTGTCTATTTATCTTACTTTTACAAGTTAGAGATTAATTTAGGTTATAGATCTAAAAGGAAGTCAGCCTTGTCTAGAGGTTCAACCTCACCATAGGAAACCCACATCTTGAGAGTATACCCATTTTGTGGCTTAGTTGGAGGGAGCCTGAAGAAATCTTTCCATGGGTGTAAATTAAAACCACAACAGTTTCTAGCATGCATGGTGGGACCCATTATCTTTGGTATAACTGAATTTGGGAGCTAAGAAGAAGTATTTACAGCAACAGAAGACATCCATCATCATTAGAAGCTACAGATGCTTCAGATTGCAGAGTTCATAACATCATCCATACAATACTCTCATGACAAAGATTACTACAAGGTCAACAAGTAAAGGTATTCCTCTTGAATTTATTGAGTTGCCTTCTACTTCATATAAAAGAGCAAGGTTTGGTAGGACAAGATCTTATCCTCAAAATAAATATTCATCTCTTGGTCATCCTATTGTCCTAAGCAGTGTAATTCTTACTATCCAGATGGCCATCAGAAACCAAGTGTTTGTTCCATTCAATAGGGGTAACCCACTGGATTTAGCCCATTTTGATGACATTCTTGTATCTTCCCTTAAAATTATTTTATTCTTCTCAGGAAAAGATCAAGCCACTCCTATTGAGCACATCCAAGATGTTAACCTTTGTTTAGTTCACAATGTTTTTCAAGACAATGTAGCTATTAGACTACTTGTTACTTCCTTCAAAGGAAAAGCACTGCAATGGTATAGAAACCTCCCACTAAATTCCATTGCTACTTGGGATGAATTAGGTGCAGCCTTAGTCAGATAATTTGAAGATAAATATGATCACCTATTCTTACTATCTAGGTTGACCAAGTAAGAGGTTTGAATGTATGCAATTTTTTTCTTAGATCTTATAGGCATAGGGCATGGGAGTTACTATAGGATTTTTAGGGTTTCAACATTCAAGAAATACCAAGAGATGAGAACAAACATGTAGATAGATTGGTTGCCATTGGGGCATAATTTAGTATCCTAGTTGATAGAAAAAATGAAAAATTTAAGTCACACATTAAGGTGGTTGTAAGGCATTCTATTCCAGATAACCATGTAAATTGGCAAGTGTTTGAAGATGACAATAAAATTATCAGGTTCTTGCAAAAAAAGGTTGAGTTTTTCTCAATAAATCAATCAAATTTCTTGTAGCAGTATGGTGATCAGATTGTGCAACTGAAAACAAATAAGTTGCCCAAGGGATTGGTCACACTTGAGAACATATTTAGTGGTGAAGATGAGTTGAGGAAGAAAAAGTTATCTCTATCAACCAAGGAGGAACACTATGCCAACGTGGAGATTGAAGCTGATAAGAACTTGAAGTTGGGTAAGGTACGCACTCCTTCACAAAAATAAGTTTTCATTGAATTATGTACAATTTTTATTGATGTGTTTGCATGTCAATATAGTGATCTCAATGGGTCTGACCCAAGTCTAGCTCAACAGACCATTGAGTTAGAGGTTGAAATAAAGCTAGTAAGATAGAGACAAAGGCCTATCAATCCAAAGCATGAGCCTTTGATGAGAGCTAAGTTTTATAAAGTCATAGAGTTAGCTATTATATTTCCAATCAAGCACTCAACTTGAGTGACAAACCTTGTTCCAGCACATAATAAAAATGGTGAGATTAGACTATGTGTTCACTTTCAAGATTTGAACAAGACTTCCTTTAAAGATCACTATCCATTGTTATCTATGGAACAAATTCTATAACTAGTTGCAATCAAATTCTATAGCTAGTTCAAGACTTCCTTGCTTTAGAGAGGTTTTCCTTATTGGATGGATATAGTGGTTATAATCAAATTTTGGTCAAAGAAGAGAACTAATTCAAGATAGCCTTCACCACAAAGTGGGGAATATTTACATATAGAAATATGCCCTTTGGTTTATCTAATGATGGAGCAACCTTTCAGAGAGCCATGGATATGGCATTCTAAGGCTGTCTTAATAAGTTTATACTTGTTTGTTTGGATGAAATAATAGTGTTCCCAAAGAGGTGCATATGGTTCATCTCAAACAAGTGTTTGAAAGGTGTAGGCAATTTGGGGTGTCTCTAAATCCCAAAAAATGTGTCTTCTCAGTTCATGAAGGTAAGTTTCTTGGGTATGTGATTTCAAAACATGGTATGAGTATAGATCCTGAAAGAATAGATTCAATTTTTGCACTTTCCTTTCCCAAGCATAAGAAAGATTTGCAAAGCTTCTTAGGCAAAATTAATTTTATAAAAAGATATATCTCAAATTTTGCCACTTTATTTAAGCCACTTACAACCATGATACAGAAGAATCAGAGTTTTAGTTGGTCCAAGGAAGGAGTAAAATGCTTTGACGAAATCAAGAAAGCCATAATTAGTGCTCCTACACTCATAAACCCATATTTCACAAAGGATTTCATTTTATACACTTATGCTAACATGGACATCATTTCATGTATTCTTATGTAATATCATCATGAGGCTTTGGAGCAAGTAATAGCCTTCTTCAGTCAAGGCTTGGAAGAATATGAAACAACGTACTCTTTTGTTTAAAAATATGTACTTTTAGTTATAAGGTTTCTCAAGAAATTTAGATACTTATTGTCTAACAATAAGATACACCCGATGGTCACCCATCCAAGTATCAAATACTTTCTCTTGAACAAAGACATAAATGAGAAAAGAGCTAGTTGGATAATAAAGGTAACAGAGTATGATGTGAAAATCAAGGTCACAAAGTTGGTAAGAGGTAAGGGACTTTGTGAGCATCTAGCCCAAGACTTGTAGGAGGCTAATGAGGTAGTTATGGTGTCAAATAATAAAAAAGTTGTAGCTGATTATACCTCACCTTCCAACTGGTTTCATGACATGGTAAGATATCTCCAAGATGGTATTTATCCCTCTCATCTAAGAGATCCTAAAATAAGATATTTTAGATTGTAGTTAATTCGATTTCTTATTTTTGATGGTGTTTTGTTCAAGAAATATAACAATGACATGTTGCTAATATGTATAGAGCTAAGCCAAACACAAAGATTGATTGAGAAGTTCCATGATGGACATGGTGGAGGACATTATTCAGTCATCACCATAGCCCTTAAGATTATGAGAAGTGGCTATTATTGGCCTATCTTATTTGGTGATTGTCATGCATTGGTTAAAAAATGCAAATAGTGTGTTATGTTTGTATGAAAAGTGAAAAATGTAGCATTACCTCTCCAACCAATTGAAGTGGATCAACCCTTTGTATAATGGATAATGGACTTTATTGGTCTCATTAACCCCCCTTTAAGTTCAGGACATATATGGATACTAACTGCTACAAATTACTTTACTAAATGGACAGAAGCAGTAGCATTGAAAGAAGCAAATGAATCCAATGTTCTAGATTTCGATGAAGATTTGCTTACTATATTTGGAGTTTATTCAACCATTATTTTTGAGAATGTTATAGTCTTTGTGAGGACTAGGATCATACAATGGGCTGTCCAATATGGTGTCTATCTCAACACTTCATCAAATTACTATCCACAAGGAAATGGCCTTGTTGGATCCACAAATCAAAACTTGTTAAAGATCATAATAAGGATTATTGAAGATAATCAGAGATCATGGTGTCTTAATTTGATATCAACTCTATGGTCTAATAAAATCACTTAAAAAAGATCAATAGCCAATTCTCCATAGAACCTGTTATATAGTAAGGAAGCAAGATTACCTATTTCTCTTGTGTTTCTTACTTTAGAACTAATGCATCAAATTGAGTTGTTAGAGAATGAACCAATAGAGATCGAACATGCTGAGATTATAGAGCTATAAGAGGTTCAAAATTAGTCCATTTTAGCCATGGAAACCCACCAAACACAAGTGAAAAGAGCCTTTGATAAGAGCTTCTTCATGAAGTTTCAAATAAGGATATTTGGTCCTCAAGTGGAATGAGGATAGAGCTAAACCAGGAAGCAATACAAAGTTTAAATCCCTTTGGAGTGGTCCATACATAATCTCTCACTTCAAATCCGATAATGCTTTCTAACTCACAAGGATGGATGGCGAGGAGCTTCTTATCCCAGTTAATGGGATACATATTTAACATTGCTATTGAGGAAGCTAGGATCTTTGTACATAGTTTGTTTTCCTCCATGTGTTATTTTAACACATTAGTTTGTTTGTGTTTGTCCGAAATAAGTGCAATATTTTGCACATTTGCTTTGTCTAAGTTTTATTTCCCTATTTTGTGTGGTTCCTTCCTTGTTTTGGTGGAATTTGTTATCTTTTTCAAGTCAGGGGGTTTATTTCAGTCATAGATTAGATTTGTCGTTGTCTTTAAGTCTAAAAGTTATGTAAATTTTTTTCTCAAGCATAACAGGCATGCTTCCAAGTTGAGTCACCAAAATATTGACAATTTTTCACCATGGGCCAAATTATCACCCTTACCATTCAAAACTCTGTATATCATGCCAGTTTATCTTGTGAGTCAATGAGTTGGAAACCAGACTATCTTTACTTGTCATGCAAGAATGAACAAATTAATTTGGTTGTGAATTTAATAGATGTACTTGAGGAGCTAATCAAAGTTGAAGGATTTCATGAAAGTGTTGTGTTTTGTGCCAAGATCATCCCCTGCAGATTTGATGTCTTGATGAGTTTTCTATCTTAATATATAAGCCTTTAAAAATGATCTGACAATATGGGATATGCCAAAGAATGTCAAACTAAATCCACAACAAATATCCATTTGGATATAAAAATCCTTATTGAGCTTCAAGTTGAACGTAGGGTCAACAAGTGGCATGATCTCAGAGGTTGGGATCAAAGATCAACGGCACATGGGTGATCAATCAAGTCAGCAAGTCAAATAAAGATTGATGGTGCATGTTAAATCATGAATCGAGATCTAACGATGAGATCAAAGTCAAAAGGTCAATGCATACTAAGATTGAACATGTCAATGATAAGTGTCATGATCACGATGACTTACCAGATCAATGGTGCATGTTTGATCAAGTAGAAATAAGATCAATGGAATGCATTCAATCATGTCATAGAGATCAAAAATGTGCATGAGGTCAAAGAGTCAAAGAGTTAGATTGTATTTGAGGTCACGATGTGATAAAAGCACATTCAATCACAAGAATTGACAATAGGATCTTGAGGATAAATGCAGGGCTGCCAAGTGGCACAATCTAGATGTAGATCATAGATTAATGGCAACGATGAAGGTCAAACCTAGAAGACTCCCATGAGGATCAATGAAGCATATTTGATTGATTTATAGGGATCATAGGATGTCAACACGTGTCCAAACTTGCAATGGTCAGGTTTTAAAATAAGATAAGCAGCTTAAAGAAAAGCCACAAAAGTAGACACATCGAATCAAAGATCTCACCACCCAGGCGAGTAAATGCATAAATGCAAGATCTAATATGATTTGGCTTACCAGAGCAAACATTATATAATCATAGGATGCCAATAAAGCTCTGATAAACTTTTCAAAAGCTTTCAGACGTAAATTTCATGTCTTATTTAAGATCAAGAAACCTTAGCCTGTAGATCTTCATGACAATTATGGCTATATGAAAACCAATCAGGGAATTGGTTTTAATTTATAGAAGACCTATGTTTAAGGTTTTGGATTAATGGTGAAGTTGTGATGGATAAATAAGTTGGTAGAGGGGCATGGGCTTCTAACAATAATCTTCTGAAGGGACACTAGATGAATGAATTCAAAGTGACTGTTTGATAGCATAGAGAGCATATCATGATAATGCATGGTGTTATGTGCTCATTAAGAAGATGGAAAAATTGGGGGTTGGAGAATGCAGATACAACATTTAATGAAGTTCTAAGAGTGTTTGGAGACTTTCTCATGTTGGACGGATCATGACTCAACATCCTCACATTAATGCTAATTAATCAAAAGTGGTTGGGCCTCATTTATTTTTTTCTTGCTTCCCCTTTTCTATATATCTCCCATTTCTCCCCCATGGACTCTCTCTCTCTCTCTCTCTCTCTCTTTGAGATTTTTCTTGGAGCAAAGAGACTCTTATGATATTTTCATTCCCAGGTTATGCCAAGATTTGTAATGTAATACCTATTTAATGCAATAAAGATTGAAATCTTCCATTTGCAATTCAAATTGAAGTGTGTTCTATGAAGTCATTGATGTGGTTAAGTCAATGTATTCTTTCCTTTGTCTCTATTTGAGTTTTCTCACCTTCATGAAGTGTTGTGCAGTTTTCATAGGTCATTCTAAGTGCAATAGATAGTCTCTTGATTTATTTGGAAGTGGATAAATGCCTTGCCATACTAGATTGATAGCTAGTCAGTGCCTTTTAGTGAAATACTTATGTGAAAGCCAATCAAAGAGTGAGTGAAATTTGTAAGTCTGAAATTTTCTAATAGTGTGTCTTGTACAATTGTAATCATTCAAAACATTGGTGCATCACCTTATTTTACATGTTTTCATATATTATTATCTATTTCTCTCCCTTTTCCAAGTAGAGATTAGTTTATGTGATAGATCCAAAAAGAATCTGGCCTTCTTCAGAGGTTCAACTATACCATAGGAAACCACATCCTAAGGTTGTTCCAATTTTGTGTCTTAGCTAGAGAGATCTTGAAGAACTCTTTCCATGGGTGAAAATTAAGACCACAATAGTAAATTATGTGTATATTGACTTCAAGTGGGTGAATGTTGGGTGTGAATCCAATATTCACAGTCACTATTCATGGACACTATTCACAAACACTCTTCATAGTCACTATTCATGGTGACATGGCATGTAGGTTATGTGGCATGCAGATGATGTGGCTTGTGGTATGCAAGTGATGCATGGTAATGTGGCATGTGGTATGCAGGGGTTGCATATTGGTCTGTTTTGTAGGTGATGTAAAAGACGTGGCATACTGGTGATGTGACATGTAAGTGATGTGACAAGAAGGTGATGTGGCATAGGCCCATGGAGGGTCTCAAGTGTGATCAAGATGATGTGATGGGGAGTGGGGCGTAACATTCCACTAAGGTACATGGTAATGTCCTAGGTAGTCACATGTGGTTTGTAATGTGGTGCAAAAGATAAGAGGTTAAGGAGTGGGAAATATTTCTTGATGTGTTCTTGATTCTCATGTGTGGAGAAAGTCCAAAGGTGATTGCAACGCCTTTTGGACTTGTGTGCTCACATGGAAGAAGAAGACATGAAGATAACTATTTTTGATTGGACTTACATGTGTGAGTGGGGCACCATCTTTGAAGTCACATGGGATGGCTTGGATCTTGTCTAAAGTGAAGCATCCACTTTGTTGACCCTTGGAGATGAAGACAATAAGAACACCATGGGTGCTTTGGACTCACTTGTGGAAGTGGGGAATAGGTTTTGGAGCCACATGGAGGTGACACATGTTTTCATCTAAAAAAGGATATTCTTTGATGGATTTTGGCACATGAGGACAATCACCACTATTGAGGATCACTATTCACTCATGTTGACACATTTTTGGGGCCACTATGCATTTTATCTCTCCCTATCTCTTCTCTCATTGTAAATGATATTTATTCTCAAGCTTTCTCTTTTTTTTTTGTAATTTATTTTGGTAGTCCATTATGAATTCCCTTTGAGGATCCATGCAAGCCTTTTGCTTGAATGTTAGGAGGTTGGGAGATTGGAAGGCTTGTAATCTTATCTCACCTAGATGTTTGGGATGTAAGCATCATGCATACTTTGTTGTAAGCATGGAGATCACTGAGGTTAGAGTTTAGATCCTATAAGACTATGTTAGCTTGGCTCACCTGTTTGGAGACTTGGATCTTGGAGGCTTGCTAGCTCAGCTCATGGAGATGGAGGTTGATGCTTGGAGCTCACCTTGGATGCTATGGTGTTAGCATTGTAATAACTGCATGTTACAACAAAGGAGTTACTGAGAGGATGTTGTTGTAAAAGAGAATTTTGTTAATAGAATTGAAGTCTAGATGCTGCCTTTGCCCTATGGTTTTTTCCTTGTTGGTTTTATAAGAGTTTCCACATATATCTTGTGTAATGTGTTCTCTCATGTGTTGTGTTTTATTGTAGCTTATTTTATTCCACATTTATTTCTTGCACATGCGTAGGATTATGTTTTGGTTCCTAACAAGTGCTATCAAATGTAGGATTTAGATGTTGGTACCAAATCAATGCATGTGTGGATCTTAACATAATTCCCATATATGATCAAAGTATTCATGAAACACTACCAACAAGTTTTCAAATCCTAAGAACCATCCCTTGAGTGATAATAATCCCTTGGCCAATGCCTTTCAATTTTTACTTACAAGTTAACTCTCGCTCTTGAAGAGTTACTTGCAATAGGATGCTCTCCATTAAGGACCTTCAAGAGGCTTTCATGAAAATGGCCAATGACAAATCCCCCAGGTGTGATGGGTTTCCATGCAAATTCTATAAAAAATGTGGGACATACATTGGGTCAAATCTATATTAGGTCTACTTGGAAGCTTTCAATACCTATTCTTTGGGGACTAGCATTAACAAAGTACACATTAAATTCATTCCCCAGTAGGGAGATACCAAGTTAATTGGTAATTGGTGGCCTATCACTTTACTCAATGTATCATAAAATATCGTTGTTAAAGTGATTGTGCTTTGACTTCACCATCTCTTGCCTTTGATTGTCAGACTTAAATAAATAGGATTCGTTCAAAGTAGATACATATTAAATAATATCATTGCTGTGTGGAAGGATATGGAATGGGCTGGCAGATCCAATTAAAAATCTATGTTCATCAACATTTATTTTGAGAAAGCTTACGATTGTATTGAATGGCCCTTTATTTTTACCATGTTGAAAACCTTAAGTTTTGGCCCCACTTTCCTACAACCAGTTCAAATGCTTTTTGTAGATGTTTTGGCTTTTATTTTCATTAATGACATCAACATTGAGCAATTTGGTCTCTTTAGATCCACTAGGCAAGGTTGTCTATTAGCACTTGCTTTATAAGTGCTCATTGCTAAAGGCTTTACATATCTATTAACCAATGATAAATCTCAAGGTCTTGTTCGAGGCATTTATCTTCATATTGAGAAACCCTCTCAACTCCTCAATGGCCATTTCATGGATGATCCCTTTCTTACTCTTATTAAGGATGAGAATAATGTTGATAATGCTATGCAATGTTTTGATATTTTATACCTTGCCTTCGAATCTTCTATTCAATGGAAAAAAATGCAGTGCTATAGACAATCCCTCTTCCCTCCACCTCCCTGTGTGAGTTAGTATGATTACAAATGGCTTCAGCATGAAGATATTTTTAAAGTTATGGGAATTCCCTTTACATTCCAAGCTACCCTTTCCTCTTATGGAAATATGTGGTGGATCAAGTTACGAAAAAATTGTCTTATTAGATAACCAAACCCATATCCCTTACCGAAAAATTTCAAATATGCTCTAAAATAACACTCTTTCGTATTACTTTAAAATTAACTATATTTTATTATTTTATGTAATTATTATTTATATAAAAATAAATAATATTATATTATATTAAGAAATAATTCTAAATATACCTACATATTTATCGTACAAGTTTTCTCTCTTAAATTTAGTTTAGGGTGAATTTTAATTTATTCATTAAAAATAAATCAAATAACACCCCCACATTTCCAACTTCTTAATGATGGCTCTAAGTTTTCTCTCTTGATTTGGTTTAGTGTAAGATTTTAGTTTACTCATTAACAATAACTCAAATAACACCCCACATTTCAACTTCTAAACGATGGCTCTTGAAAAGTTTTTAACCCCACGGTCAAAGGATTTAAGATACCCAAAAACTACAAATTGACTATAAATTAAATTTTATTTTATTTCATTGGACTTAAATAAGTCATCTAGTATATTTAATAATAACCTACATCTGCTCTCCATATATAATTTTTAATTCATTTTTTCCTATGTCTTTGTTTGTATTGTATTTCACTAGACTAGTATATAAGTATATATATAACCAATGTAATACTCTTTCTTGTTACTCTAAAATTAATTACAACTTTTTTATTTAATTTAAATACTACTAAATGTATACATATAATATTGGAGAAACAATATATCTACATATTTATTATATAGGTTTTTTTATAGATTTAGTTTAGGGACAACATAATCATACACTATTTAGGTTATGATCTTGGTTTACTCATTCAAAATAATTCAAGTTACACTCTCATAGGGAAACTTCTAAATAGTGGTTCTAAGAAGGTTTTTAACCCACCCAAAGGATTTAGAATTAGAAATAACAAGTAACACAATATTAGTAAAACATGAATATACATATATGATGTCTTTGTAGTATAACAATAAGTTTTTGATATTCAAAATTTATAAATTTGATTTATAAAACTAGTCATATGTTAAAGGTGGGGAGATCCTCAGCCTATGTAATGACTTGGCACGTGATATAAAATCAAAGGTCAACTATTATCTATTCAAGTAAATTTTATATCAATTAGGGTTTTGTTAAGTGTTAAGCCCTATGATTTATGGATTGTTAATCCTCATGCCAATTTCAAAAGTAAGTGACACATGCAATCCCTTTCTATGAGGCTGAATAGAATTCTAATTTGAGTTGCATCAATAAAAGGAATGCATGTGTAATTATCAAATTGAACCATTACATATGAAGGTGGTTCAGGGGGTGTCAATCTTGCTTTGTAGGCAATGCTTCAAACATATCCGAGTGCACCATTGACAATACCTAATTATGTCAATATCTTTATAGTGAGTGTCACCCTTGAACCATTAAAAATCAATAATTAATCTTCTAATTGTTTATTATACAATCCGACAACATTATTTAATCATCATCTATTTGTAATGCTTCAGACAATAGGTCAACTTAATGCTTATAATTTAATCTTATTATGTTGACACACATTTTCATTTATTGAAAAAAAATGCATATGTTCATTAACTCCTCCTTTTCAACTATTTCAAGTGAAGCATTGATACTAGTCATCAACAAGTGCCAATATTTAATGGTTGGATTGACATCTCTTAGATTTTTTATAAGTTTCTAAAACTGTTGTTGTTCTTCACTTTGACAGTGTTGTCTAAAAGCCTTATCTAGTGTAACAACAATTATAATTTTTTTCTATAATAAATTTTCTTGTATTGTACTTTCATATCGAAATCTATCCATTATCGATTGAAATAAATCCAAATCCCTAACAAAAATCATAGTGTTTCCACCAAAGCACATATCAACATTTTTCTAGAAATGCTTGGCATAGTTGAGAATCTATATTTTGAAGCATATTTTTACCCATAAAGCTCATCTCATCAATCAAAATATACCTAACATGTTAAATTTTTTCTCTAAATCTGATTAACCTTTTTTTTTTTTAACTAAACGGGGTAAAAATTTATTCCAAGACAAGAAAAGTCAGAAGCATTACATAGCCTTGTCCTTCTCGACCAAAAAACTCAGTTTCTGCGAGAAGTGCGGAGGCAACAAACTATAATCTAAAATTTCCCATTGGGGCCCTTGCTCAGAAGCCCATTTGGCCAAACAGTCGGCCGTCTCGTTCCATTCACGAGGAATATGTACGAACTGCACGAAATTCATCACCGAACTTAACTGAATAACTTGTTGGACAACCACAGCCAGACGCCATTCAGCTCTATCAAAATTGCGGTTGCTAAGAAGATCAATGACAATTTGGGAGTCAGATTCGCAAATTATGTTCTGCCATCCCTGTTGGCAGCAATGCTGCATTGCCTGAAGAATTGCGAAGGCCTCCATGTAATTATTGGACTGTCTTCCCTTGTAAACAGAGAAAATGAACTGGATGTGTCCTGAGCTATCACAGCCTATGCCCCCAATTCTAGCTTCCCTCGGATTGCCTCTTGAAGAGCCATCGGTGTTAACCTTCAGCATTCCAGGAGGAGGGGGCGTCCATCAGCCTCTTCTACAAACCGGCTTGTGCGACTGTCGACCTCTGTTACCAGGCCGTGAGGAGGGAATGGTAGAAAGACCATCTGACAGGTTGCCAGCGATGCTGAATAGGAGTTCGTGCTCCTCATCCCCCAAGCCATCCGCTCTTATCTGCTGCGCCACCAACGACTCCAGCAGGGATGCACAGACTGTCTCCCAAATGATTTCACTATGTCTCTGTTCTGACCGAAAAATCCTTCTATTACGTTCAAGCCAAACATTCCATAAGATAAAGGCAGGTCCAGCAAACCAGGCAGCTTGAAGAATTGGCGCTTTGGACTTAGGGGCACTCAGACCATTCCAAAATTTAGCTAAAGAGGAGGCGTGCCAGCAGGGTCTTCTCCACGCGTCCCACCATCTGTGCCAAATCCTTTTGGCATAAGAACAGAGAAAGAAGAGATGCGCCCCTGTTTCAATCTCCCTACAACAGAGCACACATTTGGAAGGCCCCTGAAAGCCGCGCTTACATAGGTTGTCCCACGTTAGACACCTATTGTATGTAAGCGTCCATAAGAAGAATCTGCACTTGGGCCAAGCAACAAAATTCCATATATGCTTCCCCCAGATGAAATGCGTTTCACCATGAGCTTGCTTGAGCAGGGCCTGATATCCCATTGAGACCGAGTAGCTTCCAGTTGGTCCCCCTCCCCAAGCAAGCGTGTCCTGTCCGGGGAGAGAGTTGCAATGCCTCGAATTAAGAATCTGAGCTAGCTCCAAACAGTTTTCCATTGCCCCACCTGGCCGCCATTTCGACAAGTTTTTCCATCTGAAGCCAGTGATCAAGCCCATGTCATACTCCTCCTTGTAGTGGGCCACATTAGTCCAACCAGCGGCTTGGAAGACATCATATAAAGGCTGCAAATGCGAGTGGGAAGATAAAAGTTGGGGCGAGCCATCCCACGAATCTTCCCAAAAGAGAGCCTGATTTTCGATCTTGCAAACCCAGAATAGGCTGCGTTTTATCTGCTGAGCTCCAACTTGGAGGGTGCGCCATATCATGGACCCACCCCGCTCTAGAGGCATCCGAACAATGTTAGAGGGGTCGACCCCAGGAAAGTACTTACCAGCCAGAATGCGAGCCCACATTTGGGACGAATTTGCGCACCATCTCCAATAGAGTTTGGCAGCTAAAGCCTGGCTCGCCAGGACAGCAGAGCGCAGCCCAAGCCCTCCGTCATTCTTTGGTCAAAAAATAGTATCCCACTTGATCAAACTCCACTTTGTGCTCTGCAGGTTCCCACTCCAAAGGAACTGGTGGGAGAGGCCATCAAATTCTTTAAGAAAGTAAACAGGAGTAGCCTGAACTAAGCAACGATAAACAGGAAGAGCTTGTATCACCGATTGCAGCAGTGTGACTCTACCAGCAGTGGAGAGCCATTTGTGAGTCCAGTGGCTTACTTTCTGCCTCAATCTATCCAGAATGTTCTGCCAAAACAGCTGAGGCTGCCTACCAATCACAATGGGGATGCCCAAATAGATAACCGGGAGCACCTGAATTTGAAATCTCAGGATAGCCGCAATTCTCCTCTGTATAGGACCAGGTGTGTTAAAGAAATAAATGGAGGATTTGTGATCATTGATTTTTTGTCCAGTTGCATCCAGGTACATATCAAGGGTAGCTCTGAAAGCTTCTGCCTCCCGAATACGCGCTTTCCCAGCCAGGATGGTATCGTCAACAAATTGGAGATGGGACGTGATTAAGCCATTGCCCCACTGCCAGCCCTGCAAAGTATTTTGAGAAACTTGGAATTTCAAAAGCCGACCCAAACCTTCAGCCAGAATGATAAATAAATAGGGGGATAGCGGGTCTCCTTGCCGAAGTCCTCTCGCAGCCCCAAAAAGCTCAGTGGGCTGCCCATTGATGAGGATCGAGTAGGAAGGCGTGGTGACACAGCTCAGCACCCATTGTATCCATGCTGGGCTAAAACCAAAAGCCAACATGATTTTTTCCAAGAATCTCCAGCTAGCCTTGTCATAGGCCTTTGATAGATCCAGCTTGATGAACATGGCTCGCTCTTGGGAGGTGCTCATAGAATGGATAGCTTCTGAAGCAATAACAACCTCATCAAGAATCTGCTTGCCAACAACAAAGCCTCCCTATTCCTCTGAAATAATTAAAGGGAGGCATCTTTTGAGCCTTTCTGCTATGAGCTTAGTGATGACCTTGTAGACCACATTGCATAGCGCAATCGGCCTAAAGTGGTCCAGTTGATCCGCCTGCTCTTTTTTCGAGATTAAGGCTAGGAAGGTGGCATTCAATGCCTTCAGCATTTCTTTGTTGAAATAGGATTCTTGTATAACCTCAAGGAGGTCCTGCTTTATGACATCCCAAAAATCCTGGTAAAACTCCACTGGAAAACCATCGGGCCCCGGTGCTTTACCTCTTTTCATGCTGAAAACCACAGCTTCCACTTTCGTCATATCTATAGGCCGCATAAGATGCTCGTTCAGCCCCGAATTAACCACAGAAGGGATGCAAGACAGCACTGTATTCTCAACTATCTCAGGAGGGTGCAGCCCTTCTGAGAAGAGATTAGAAAAATGATGAACCGCTGCTTTAGAAATATCCTGAGGAGAGCTCAATCGAGCTCCATCCGTGGAGACCAAGTGGGAAATGTAGCTTCTATTTCGCCTAGCTTGAACAGATTAATGAAAGAAGGCCGTATTCCTGTCACCTTCCTGGAGCCAGTCTATGCGTGCCTTCTGCTTCCAGAAGATTTCTTCTCTAAGATCCCACTCTGTAAGCTCCTTCACCGCTTGGGTCTTAGCCAACTGGAGCTCATCAGTGAGGCCGTAATCTCTAATCTGACTGGTTATCCTGTTCAGCTGATCTTGGGCTTTCTTCCTCTGCAAATGGAGATTCCCAAAGCTGTCCAAATTCCAAAACTTCAGCCTCCCTTTGACATATTGGAGTTTCTTGGCGAACATGAACATAGCAGTGCAGTGACTGGGTCCTCCTTGGCTCCACTAATTTGCCATGAGATCATGAAGGGAAGGCTCTCTGAGCCACATGAGCTGGAATTTAAATGGGGGCTTCCTTG
Organism: Torreya grandis; assembly: GCA_037957365.1. Lineage (NCBI taxonomy): Eukaryota > Viridiplantae > Streptophyta > Pinopsida > Cupressales > Taxaceae > Torreya > Torreya grandis. The sequence goes on from JARHVA010000010.1 coordinate 11,970,735, forward strand.
GTGTAAGAATGTGATTAGTGGAAAGCTTGATCGGCCAATGATCCGATCCCCCCCAGTCAAGAATTTCGAAAGCAAGGGAAGTGGCGCTAGATTGCCAGTAGCAAGACACTAGGAATCTATCAAGGCGTTCAGCAATATTGGCCTCACCGCTCCTCCTGTTACTCCAAGTGAAGATGCCATTGAGCGGTCTAATGTCCGAGAGGCGCAGGATGTCAATATTGTGTTGAAGAATCTCAGATGATGGCCCCAAGCGGGCCAGCCCCCCCTCTTTTCTTCCAAGCTGAGGACCGCTTTAAAATCCCCTGCCAAAATCCAGGGCAAATACGGATGGCAGCTCCTTACATACCGTATGTGGTCCCATACTTTTCGCTGTCCAGATAGATCTACAGGGGCATAGATATTCGAAATAAGAATAGTTTCCCCTGTTTCCTTTGAGATAGCCGTCATTATGAGAGCTGAAGTGCTGGTCATCCAGCATAGAGGAGTAATGGTTTCTGGATTCCAACAGATGACCAGCCCACCAGAAGAACCCAATGCGCCAACACATTGGCTATGGCTGCAAAACCAGAATTTTTGCATACAAGAACACCACGAATCTACAGACAATTTAGTCTCCTGAATACAAAGTATATCAGGGGCATTAACACTTACCAATTTAAACATAGCTTTTTGTCAGGGAGAGCTATTTAAACCCCTCACATTCCAAGAGAGAACTATCATTGGGTAACCGGTGAAAAATGTTCATCCAGGGGCTTTACCTACCCTGCCTCAACCAAAAGATCCCCTGCAAGTTTTAGTCGCTCTTTTTCCTTTCTGCATCCAGCTCGGGAGGGAATGGACCCAGTAGCCTTTTTGAGAGGTCTGTGCAAAAGACCAAGGCTTGAAGACGAGCCTTTCTCATTTCTGGAAGCATCCCCATCCTTAGCAAGGTCTGCCCATCGAATCTCCTTACCTCCTGTATCTAGCATATCAGTATTGGGAGTCTCTTGCGTACCACAGTTTACCTCTTGGGTCGGCCTAGTTACTATAGTTAGGGAGTCACCTCCTGGGGCAAGTTGTTCAATGGTCATTTCTTCTTCTGTCTGTAATAGATTCAGAATGCCATCCTCAATGTTCATATTGTCCAGGACTTCAAACCGATTGAAGTCACTCTCGATCTGCCTGTCATAATTTGTCCTCTTCAGCCCACGGTTTTTCGTGCGCCATCTTACTGCAGTGAAACCGTCCTTGTCAGGACCCCTGGAATCACTCCCACTTGGCTGGGTATTAACTGGGAAGAGAGGGTTTTTGCCTTTACTCATGCCACTTGCCTGGTCCTGAAGCTTCCCATTATAATTTGGTTGTCTAGCGCCCCTGGTATTATTGGGCATTCGAGTCCCGACACCTTCTCCCTATGGGACAGAATCTCTAGCTGCCTGCGGGCACTGTTTATGCAAGTGGCCATAAACATGACAAATGCGGCACCTAAATGGAATAGCTTCATAGTCTATAGACTGAATCCATGAGGAGTTTCTCAGACAAATCTCAAGAGAATTCGAGAGTGGATTATTTAGGTTAATTTCAACGCAAATGCGGGCATACGATATTACCTTCCTGTCCAGTGTTTGGTGCGCTATAGCCAGCGGTGTTCCCAGCATAGCCGCTAATTGTCGGAGGATATCCTCACGCCAAAATTCCAGGGGCAATCTCGGTAGCCGGACCTAAACCGGTACGCAAGCTGGAAGGTCCTCCGCCGAATTAAATCCAGCATGCCAGGGTTTCAGGAAAAGTCCAATTCGATCATAGAAATACGGGCTTCCTTCAAAAACCCTGTTTCGATCTGCCACAGAGGAAAAATTTACCATGAAATAGCTATTTCCTGCGAGGAGAATGTCAAAATCACCGTCAATCTACCAAGTTCGCCTGATCCAAGTTTCCAAAGTAGCTACTGAAATATGAAGGCCCAAAAATTTACAGATTAGGGCATGAGAAGACAGATAATTAACCTCCTCTTTCACTGAGTCTGGGGAAATAACCAGAACAGGGCGTTCATGGCTTCTAGGTAAGCAGCCGTTAACTTTTTTGAGCTTCGAGCTCTCCTCCATGTAGGTCTTGGCAGCCTCTTGCGCAGACTCCCCAAGCAGCAGCTGCGCGAGCCTTGGGGCGCCATTCTGGTCGCCCTGCACTGTTTCGCCATTCGCAGCCATCATTTATCCGCAATCTTCAACATATCGATCTCTAAATCTGATTAACCTTAGTCCTTTTAATTTTTCAAAATATAAAATAAGCATTCACAAGGTTATATGTATTGTTGACTTGTCAATGTAAAATGTTTGAACTTTGGTCGGAGCAAGTAGTGGAAAGGAAAAACATTGTGGTTGTGATAACTTTAGATGTGCTAGCTTAATCCCTCCAATAAGATAATATTTTCCTATTCCTACCATTCCTTAGATTATCATATGCAATGTTGGTGTAGTTTGTCCTTGATTATAATGCCTAATAATTATATCAAATACTATTTTTTGTTTCTCACTAAGGCTTTTGTAATAAAAAATAGAGTCGTTTTATTCTATAGCAAGCAATCCATTTTCTTTTGCCATGCTTAGGATTTTAAGAGCTTATTTCATTTGTTCTTCACCTGAGTTGTCTGTATTCCAAGATGTTTGCCTATCCCCTTGACCCAACATATCAATCTTAGAAACATGCAAAAATTGCTTTGGTATAGCCCTGATATGATTTCCCACTCATGTTAAGTTTTGTATTGTTGGACATTATCCTCATTTCCATCCTCTATTTCTCATTAAATATCATTATTTTTTTCAATAAACCGCTCTGTATACTAAGGATTATATTATTAAAAATGACTTCAATTGGATTTTATTGTATCATCCTCAAGGCCAATGTCTCTCTCAATATCAAAAAATAGTTTTTACAACGGTAACTTCAACCAATAGAAATCCACAAATTGTTGACTATATATTTTTAGGATGTTGCAAAACCTTGGTCATACCCTCACAATAACACATTTTTTTTTAATTTATAATTCTTTTCTTTACAAATTTTACGATTATACATCTAAGTTCTCGTGACCTCTTTAAATACTGGTTTCAAAACTTTACGCCCAACATCCAATGATACAAATACTCTATTTCACTCCATCAAAGGAATTTTATAACAACATGTGGCATGTCTCCATTGCACCTATATTTATTTCAATAATTATTTTAGTTAACTTTTGTCTATACACTCGTGTCACAATTTCTTCAAGGTTTTTAACATTTGCATCGCATTAACATTTGTTGATATGTTCCTGAACTTTTCTCTAATAGTGAAACATAATTTACAATGTAATTTATAATGACATGTCTTGAAAGAACTGGTTTCCAATCTACAATTGCACATTATGAATGCAACACATACTAGTTATGAGTGTTGATTTGGTCATCATTTCTTTTTGGCTCATATTGTTTATCTCATATCTCTACATCTACATATAGTTTTGATCCATTGATAAGCAAATGCCAAGATGCATTGTACCTGAAAATAAAATAATATTATGTTATTAATCTTGTACACATAAACTTTTAATATATATTTTTACAATAATCTTCCTTCCTTGAAAATTTTCCTTCATCTTTTTTCCATAAGAAAGCCCATGTTTACACATGGTCCGATGCTCCACACAATTAACCAATTATTTAGTCTAGTTTATGATCCATATAATTAATATTCAATGTGTTTCTCAAACATGGATGCAAGCTCAAATTGTGTATTTCCTAAACCACAATTAAATTATGTTCGTCTATGTTTTTCTAAAATAGTTATTTTTTTTATAGTAGATAAAAATACATTGTTAATCATTTCTTACTTATATGTTTCTTTGATATGTATAGCCTCAGGAATTCCATGCATGTATAATTTCATCGAAATATTTTTGGACAACTTTAACTTGTTAATTATTTTCCCACTCCAAAGTTTCATAGTTGGGCCTCCATCCATCCATAAAAAACCATGCACATACAAAGACCCTCTATGTTGTCATTCATATGTATACATCAAAAATATTTTATCTTCGTAAATTTTTATAATATCTATCTTCAGAACACTATATTAAGAAGAGTCCAAAGAATCTAAAGGTTAGCAACAACCATAACATCTTCAAAATCACAATTTATATTACAGACTTCATACATATCATTTTAATAATGAAAATTAAAAAATATTATAATTATCAAAATGAAAGTTGTACAATAAAACACCACACTTAATTTATTGTAAAGTAAAAAATTTATCCATTTTTAAAATAATTAAAATATAATTTTATTGGAAGATAGACTTTTTGATGGCTGCGAGTGGCGAAAAGGAGAAAGACGGCCCTGGTAAGGGCTCCGGTGAAGCGCGTCCACTACAGAAGGAGGCTCCCTAGGGGCAGGCATCTTTTTATTTCAGTGAGTGACCCAAGATTTCTAAGGTAAATAACTGCTTTCCGTGGAGCCATGATAGGCCTGTATTGGTGATTCCTCCAGAAACTGTTAAGGAGGATGTTGACTATTTATCTGCTCATACTCTGATTTGCAAGTTTATGGGTATACGAATATCCCAGTCGGCCTTGGAAGCCTGGATGCACCGTACCTGGCAGGTAGAGGGGGATCTAGATATTATGTTGGCTGGAAATAGTTATTTTTTGGTAAATTTCTCCTCTGTATCTGACAAGAATCAAATTTTCGAAGGAGGACCCTACTTTTTTGATCGAATTGGTCTGTTTATCAAACCCTGGCATGCAGGTTTCAATTTTGCGGAGGATCTGCCAACCCGCGTGCCTATGTGGGTCCGTCTTTCAAGACTTCCCCTAGAATTTTGGAGAGAAGACATCCTGCGTCAAATAGCTGCATTACTGGGATCACCAATTGCCATGGCCAATCAATCGCTGGACAAAAAGCTCATCTCCTATGCCTGAATTTGTGTTGAGATGGATTTAAATAATCCTCTACTTGACTCTATGGAAATTTGCCTGGGGGTTTCATCTTGGGTCCAACAAATCGATTATGAAGCCATCCTGTTTCGCTGTAGAATCTGTCATGTTTACGGCCACTTGCATCGTCAATGCCCTCAGGCTGCGAGTGTCAATGGAATGGATCCCAATGGAGGTAAAGATATAGGGCTTTCGGCCCAAATGGACTCATCAAATCACATGCCTGGCAATGCGTCAAAAGGAAAACCCCAATCGAATTTGGTTAATGCGACTCATGGCCCACCTGAACTTAATGGCCCTGACAATGAAGGCTTCACCCAAGTCCGACGCCGTGTGAAGGGACGGGGGCAGAAGCGCAGGAATCATGACCGGCCTCTAGAGGTGGGTTTCAACCGTTTTGAAACCTTGGATAGCATGGCCATTGAGGATGGCATTCCACCTGATGAGTTGGGAGGACCTTCAGAGGGTGAAGAGAAGTGCTCTCTCCCCAACGAGTCAGAAGACATGGTGATCCAGCTGAACTGGGAGATTGAGACTACTCTAGAAGAAGTGGCATTGGTAGTTCTTCTAGCTCAGCAGGGCAAGGATATCAGTTGGGCAGACTTGGTTAAAGACACGGATGTCTCCTAGAAAGATAAGGGATCGATGTCAGCACTAGGTTTAATGCAGAGACCATTCAAGAAAGTCTCCTTCACCACACCTTCTAGAGCGGGATGCAAGAAGGACCATGAGAAGATCAAACGCATAGGGGATTTACTGGTTGAGTTAGGGGTGGTTAAGACCCTGGATGAACACTTCACCCACTCCACCCAATGATAGTGTTGTCATGGAATGTAAGGGGACTGCATAGTACCCCCAGACAAAGAGCTATGTGGAAGTTGGTTGTAGAGCACTCTCTGGACATCCTTTGTATTTAGGAGACCAAGCTCTCTATTGATGCTATGTTCAGTTGTATGTCAAAATTTTGGGCCTGTGAGCAATGCCAGTGTGTGGGTGCTTTAGGTAGTGCTAGGGGTTTGGCAATCTGTTGGGACCCGAGGAAGGTCACGCCACTCCAGTGGGTGGCTAGTCTATCGGCGCTCTCCATGATTGCATCCTCTTCAGAGACTGGGGAGCTGATCTTGGTCACCAATGTTTATGCGCCTGGAGATATCTCTGGACAACTCAAGCTTTGGGAACATTTATGACATGTGTGGAGCTGTTTTCCTTACCTGCCATGGATCTTGGATGGAGATTTTAATGATGTTCTTAGCTTGGAGGAGAAAAGAGGCGGGCTTGCACGTTTAGACCCCTCGTCTGAGCTTCTTAGACATAATATTGATCGGCTGCGCCTAACGGATGTTAAACCCATTAATGGCCTCTTCACCTGGAACAACAGAAGATTAGGTAAGGATGCTATTTTTGAGCGCTTAGATTCTTATTTTCTTGTTTTTGGCTATCTAGTGCTTTCTCTCTGGCTTTCAAAATTCTAGATTGGAAGGGATCCGATCATTGGCCCATTAAGCTCACATCCAGTTATATTGCCGGGCCTAACAAACCTCCCTTTAAGTTTAATCTAATGTGGCTTCGGGATTCTTCTCTCCATTGCCTTATGACTCACTGGTGGAGGCAGGGAGGGCCTGCTTATGGCACGGCCATGTTCTCTTTTGCTAAGAAGCTTCAGTATGTGAAGCGAAAGTTGCAAGTCTGGAACATAAACAATTTTGGCAATCTCCATGTAATGAAGAAAAGGGTGTAAGAGAGGCTGGACATTATTACCAGACAGATTCTTGACTTTGGTTTGATAGAAGACCTTCGCAAGGCATAATTTTTGGCTTTGAATGACCTTACTGAGTGGGAACTACGGGAAGAAATATTTTGGAAACAGAAAGCCCGTATTGACTAGCTCCAGGAGGGTGACAGGAATACAACATTCTTTCATAAGTCGGTCTAGGCACGGTGCAAAAGGAACTATCTATCTTCTTTTGTTACCTCGGATGGAACCCGCATAACTTCCTCATCTGCCATATCCGAGGAAGCAGTTCGACATTATTCTAAGCTCTTTTCTGGCATTCCACCTACTGCTGAACTGGAGGAAAATGTAGTTTTGTCCTGCATACCCCCCCTCATCATGCCAGAGATGAATGAAGCACTTTTGAAACTGATTGATAAGTTGGAAGTAGAAAAAGTTGAGTTTAGTATGCGCAGAGGTAAAGCGCCAGGCCCAGATGGTTTTCCAGCTGATTTTTTTTAGGAATTCTGGGGTATTATCAATCAGGACTTAGTGGAAGTAGTGCAAGAGTCTTACTTCAACAAAGAAATGCTCAGAGTGCTTAATGCAACCTTCCTGGTTCTGATCTTGAAAAAGGAACAGGCTAATCAGATGGATCATTTCAGGCCCATTGCACTCTGCAATATGGTTTACAAAATTATCACCAAGCTCATTGCAGAGCGGCTCAAAGTTTGGCTCCCCATGGTCATATCAGAGGAACAGGGGGGCTTTGTGGCGGGTAAGCAAATTCTAGATGGAGTGGTGATTGCTTCGGAAGCAATCCACTCTATGTACAATTCTCAGGAGAGGGCTATGTTTATAAAGCTTGACTTGGCTAAGGCTTATAACAGGGCCGATTGGAGATTTTTGCGAAAAATCCTTCTGGCATTTGGCTTTTGTTAGGACTGGGTAGCTGGGTACTAAGTTGTGTTACTACGCCCTCTTACTCAGTCCTCATTAATGGGGCACCTTCCAGGCTTTTTGGTGCCTCTAGAGGGCTTCGCCAAGGTGATCCGATATCTCCATACTTGTTCATTATTCTTGCTGAGGGGTTGGGCCGTCTTATTAATTTTCGGGCTTCTCAAAACTTTATTCAGGGGTGGCAGTGGGGAAATGGGATAACTAAGCTGACTCATCTCCAATTTGTGGATGACACCATCCTGGCTGGGAAAGCTCGGATTAGGGAAGCGCAAGCTTTTCGGAGTACCTTGGATACCTACTTAGCGGCTTCTGGATAGAAAATCAATGAGCTCAAATCCTCCATTTTTTTCTTTAATACTCCTGATGCTATCCAGCGAAGGATTGCCACTACCCTTAGATTTTAGATGCAGCCGCTTCTAGTGACTTACTTGGGGATTCCCATAGTGGTGGGGAGGCAACCCAGGCTTTTTTGGCAGAATGTTCTGGATAAATTGAGGCAAAGAGTTAATCATTGGACCCACCGCTGGCTCACGACTACAGGGAGGGTGACCCTTCTGCAATCTGTGATTCAAGCGTTGCCCATTTATCGCAGTATGGTCCAGGTAGCTCCGATGTATTTTCTCAAAGAATATGATGCTCTTTCTCGGCAATTTCTTTGGAGTGGCAATCTAAGGAATTCAAAATGGAGTCTTGTTAATTGGAACACGGTTTGTAGACCAAAGAAGGATGGAGGGCTTGGGTTGAGGTCTGTTATTCTGTCTAGTCAAGCTCTCGCTGCTAAATTGTATTGGCGTTGGTGCACCAACCAATCCCACCTCTGGGCCCGTATCTTGTCTTCAAAGTATTTCCCAGGGGTTAATCCGTCTGAGATTCCCACGCTGCCTATTGAGGGAAGAGGATCTATGGTGTGGAACACCCTCAAACTTGGAGCTCATTTGGTGCAATCCAGTGTTTTTTGGATCTGCAACAGTGGTTCTGAGGCACTTTTTTGGGAAGATTCATGGAACGGGGCTCCTCCCCTCCTTTCCTCTCATCCCCATTTGCAGCCCCTATGTGATTCTTTTCTTACTGCTAGTTGGAACACAGTTGAGCATTACAAAGAAGCTTATAATCTGGGAACTACTATTGCTTATAAATGGAAGAATGTGTCCGATTGGCCGCTGGGAGGGACTGTGGAGAACAGGCAGGAGTTATCTCAGATCCTTGCTGTTAGAGGATGCAACTCCTTGAGGGAGAGTGATATCCTAGCTTGGGGAGGCGACTCCAATGGACAATACTCTGTATCTTTCAGCTATCTGGAGCTCACAAAGAAATCTTTTGGTGAAGTGGATTTTTTATGGGGAAAGAAAATTTGGAACTCTGCATCTTGGCCGAAATGCAACTTCTTTCTCTGGGCTCTCACCTACAACCGCTGTTTAACATGGGATAATCTTTGCAGGAGAGGTTTTCATGGTCCGTCTATTTGTTTACTTTGTCGTAGTAGTGAGGAGAATGGGGTGCACCTCTTCTTTCAGTGCTCCTTTGCCAGGAGGTTGTGGCATTTGTGGTGGGAAGCATGGGGTTGCCCCTGTTGGCACGTTTCCTCCTTAGCAGAATTTTGGCAGCCCCTGGGTCGACCTCCTACCAAGGCGTCTATACTACAGACTTTGTGGGCTATTGGACCTGCCTTTATTCTCTGGAATATCTGGATAGAGAGAAACAGAAGGATTTTTCAAGAGTGCTGTCTTGGTTTCAGGGAGTTGTGGATGAAAGTCCTTAATGTACTTCAGGAGACTCTCCACGCCAAATGTGACAGTGCTGCGGAAATGGACCCAGTTGAGGCCACGATTTTAATTCGGCTCTCCCCTTTTACGCCCTCTGCAGTTCCTCATCTTCCTCATACGCGCCCTACGTATAGGTCCAGGCAGCGGGTGTGTCTGATCAGTCGTTTGGGGTGCTGGACACCCCCTGTGGAGGGGTGTATTAAGGTCAATGTCGATGGATCCTCTAAAGGAAATCCCGGTGATGCTGGGATAGGCGGTCTTGGAAGAGATAGTACTGGTGCGATTTGTTTCCTGTTTTCCATTTACAAGGGCCACCATACCAACAATCTGATGGAGGCTATGGCGCTCCTGGAGGCGGTTCAAATTTGTTGCCAGCAGGGCTGTCTTAGTATCATCTACGAGTCCGACTCGCAAGTGATTGTTAATTTGCTGAATAATTGTAATCTTGATAATGTTGATTGGCAGCTGGCTTCGGTGATTAAGCAGATTCGTCAAATTAGTACGTCTTTTGTGTTGATTTTCTTTATTCATATTCCCCGTGAGTGGAATGGAGTTGCTGACGGTTTAGCAAAATGGGCTTCGAAGAATGGGCCGAACTGGTGTATTCATGATCACAAGATGCTTCCTGTTAGTTTATCCCTTACCCTGGCTCAACTTCTTGAACAAGACATGGGTTTGTAACTCTCCCGTTTTCGAGCTCTTTTAATAAATTTTTACCCCCTTTTTAGTTTAAAAAAAATATAATTTTATTTTATTTTTATTCAAAATATCAAAACAATCCTAATTCAACTGATAAACAATAATTCATAAATCATTTATCAAAATACAAATCACTCTACATATTTAACAATAAAACACTTCTATGTCAACTTCAATATTCAAAATACTTAACAAAGACAATGACGCTTTGTTGTATTAAATGCATGGGAGAATCCACTCCACAATTGATGTCGGGTTGTTTTCTAACTAATTCCAATCACATGTAACCTCACGTTATCCGGCCACGTCATCAATCATATAATATTAATAAATCTCAGGATATGAAATAGAGAATAAAAAAATGTTTTGGGATGGCCATGCATAAATCAGATAACATAATATGCCATATGGTTAATTAACTGTTTATATGTTATTCAAAATATATTTTTTTAAATCTGATGATGAATATACTCATAGATTTGATATAAGTAAATTTATCAGTTTATTTAAAAAGCCAATTTAAATTAGAGAATATATTATTTATAAATAGTTTTTATAAAAAAATATACAGTATTAATCAAATTATAATTTTATAAAAAAATGGTTTAAAATCTTAATTTTTATGTTATGTTTTTTTTTAATAGGTATTTGTTTTTTTATTGAAATTACGAATATAATAAAATTCTAATTTTAAAGATTTAAATTTGAAACAACCAAATTAATCGATTGTATTATATTTTATATTTTTATTATATTCTTTATTAAAAATGAATACATTTTCAAAATATTATACTTTTTTTCCATTCAAAATGTCATTATAAGAACATCTTTTAACATAATTATTATAAATATAATGTATATAATAGATAATAAAACTAATATCTAAAAAACATATGTAAAATATAACGAGAATATGGATTTGGAGGTTCTTATATTATAATTTTTACATATCACATTTATTAATGACTTCATTTACCTTTTCTTCCACTTTTACATTGATTCATGACAATGACATCTATCTAACTACATTAATGTGTTGGCTCAAAAAATTCTTTCCAAGAGTAAAAGAAGCTTTAATAGATGATTTTTCTATTGATAAAAAAAAATCAAGTGACAATGGAATAGATGTCAAATTTAAAGTAAAAACTAAAATGTGATGATCAAATAAATATCAAATTTAAAATCAAACATAAAATTGAACAATTCTCAATCTACTCGTTATAAAATGCCTATCCACATAATTATAATATTATAAATTGCACTTAATTTTAATATATCTAAAATAAAATAATCGATAATGTTTTTGATAAAACGAAGATTAAATCTCAATCCACTATTTCCTAACGACTTATGTAAATGTAAAGATAATCAATCTTTGAATCTTTTAAAAACAAAAAATCTAAGGAAAAAAAATAGAATCTGGGGAAAAATCCTGTTACCTTTGTTTTTAACCGTCCCACAAATATAATTAACAATTTGCAGAACAATTTTTATGAAAGGGTAGTTTCCACCAAATCCGGTAACAGTCCTCTGGTCAAAGGCAGAGGACGTATGGTTTGTCACGTGCCACCAAACGCCTATACACCCACAAGCCTTAACAGTTATAACCCCACAATTCCTATATATATCTCAACCATGGATTCCCTTTGGCAACAAGAGCAATGGAGGTGACTATACTGAGAGAAGTTTTACTGTGGGGGTTTTCATGGCTCTGCCTTCACATTGGATTCAGCTATTTTCTCATAAAGAATAAAAAGCTTCCTCCTGGACCTCCTGGATGGCCTGTTTTAGGCTGCTTGCCATTGTTGGGCTCAATGCCTCATGTCACTTTGACAAATTTGTCAAAGAAATATGGGCCAATTGTGTATCTAAATTTGGGTACCTCTAAAATGGTTGTGGCTAATACACCTGCTGCTGCAAAGGCTTTTCTCAAGACTTTGGATCTAAATTTCTCTAACAGGCCTGGCAATGCAGGGGCTACTTATTTGGCTTACAACTCCCAGGACATGGTGTGGGCACCCTATGGTGGAAGATGGAAGATGTTGAGAAAGGTGAGTTATCAGTTTTTTTAATTTTTTTCCCTTTGTGCTTGCTGTTTTTTCAATGCATCATTATAATCCATTTTGCACTGCGCTAAGTACTCTTATTATCAATTCAAGTTTACTGTACTTTTAATGATATTTAATATGCTTGCTTCTTTCTTTCACAAAGTTAGCATGTGGATGCCTCAGAATGATATATCGTAACTTTTGAAGTCCTATAATAACAAACTAGGGGTAGAATACAAACCGTATACAATTTTTAACAAATATGTGGTTTATAAATTTCTTTTCTTAGAATTTTCTTTGATATAATTTAAAAGAAATTAGGATTAAAATTCAACATTTAAAAAAATAAGTTTTCATATTATGAAATAAAATAGTATTAATTGTAGTTATATATAATTAATATTTTAAGAAGGTTATAAAATATATTATAAAAGATATTGTGTTCAGACTTTTTTTTAATTTAAAAAAAAAAAAAAAAATTAATAATACATAATCATATTTTAAATAAAATAAAATGAGTAGATGGTATCACAATTCAAGATAATACATCGGTTCAAGATAACATTCTTTTTCAACGTACTTTTCATGTCCATTTATTTATTTTCTATCTTTTTATACGTATTCTTTCCAACATTATTTTTTAATCATTTATTTTTAATAATAGATTCAAATAATTATGAGTAGAGATCTTTTAGATTTAACTTTTATAATTATTCTTCCCAACATTATCATTTAATCATTTATTTTTAATAATAGATTCAATTAATCATAAGTAGAGTTCTTTTAAATTTAATTTTTATAAAATTATTATTTACATTTTAGATTTTAATATTGAAATTATTTTTACAGAAAAAAAAATGAATAAATCTAATGATAAAATCTTAAATTTATAACAAATATAATTTTAAATTTAATTGTTGTAAAATAATTATTATTTGACATTTAACATCTCATATATATTTGAATTTAGAAGAACTCACTCATCAACTTTTATTCTTAATAATAAATCTAACCCAAAAAAATAAAAATAAAATAAAATATAAGATAACTTAAACTGTTATATATTAAAAACCTCTCATACATTAAATGACTGTAAAGAAACACACTGAGACTCAATATTTAAAGAGCCAAGCATATTTCTCTCTTGTTTTCTTTTGACATCTGCTCCTTTTAAAACCACAATGCTTAAGTTGATTGGCAATATTTAAAGGCCCCATACTTGTCTCTTTAGAATAAATTATATGTTTAAATAGAATTTGAAGTATAAAACAGCCATTGATTCAGAAAATTAAAGAGAGGTTAATAAAAATTTTAAACATTGCTTGTAGATCCAACCATGCCACCGAAAGGCCTGGTTCTTAGTTGATATATTTTAATAAAAATTTTGTTCCATGTTTCAGGGTTTATTATTAAATCTATGAAATAGGTAAATTTCATTATATTAATTGTAGTAAACATACTTGACGATTACTTTTTGAGTGGGCGAATAATTTTGGACAAGTAATTATTGAGTTGGACTTGAAATCAATAATCGTCGATCGAACTTATCATTTTTCAAGTACTTGCCTAGACAAGTATTATACTAATACTCATCGAGGCTCAAGTACTGACAGAATTGTGTGTAAAATTATCCAATAAAATCGTAAAATATTTTTAATAAATTTAAATATTTTTTTAATTTATCAAATAATCGACAAATGAAATTTTTGGGAGCTGGGCGAATACTCTCCGAATCAATATTTTGGATCTAACTTCCAAATCCCTCTCAGGTATGCAATCTTCACATGCTAGGCGGCAAGGCCCTAGACGACTGGCAACCCATAAGAGTGGCTGAGATGGGCCATATGTTCAGATCCATCCTGGCCCGCTCCAGCAAAGGCCAGGCGGTGAACGTACCCGAGCTGCTCAACCTCTACGCAGCCAACATTTTTGGGCAGATTATCCTAAGCAAGCGAGTTTTTGAAACAGAGGGGGAGGAGGCCAACGAGTTCAAGGACATGGTGGTCGAGCTTATGACCACTGCAGGGTATTTTAACATAGGGGATTTTATTCCCTCAATTGCATGGATGGACTTGCAGGGAATACAGCAGGGGATGAAGAAGTTGCACAAAAGATTTGATGAAATGATTACTAAGATGATTAAAGAACACCAGGGCACAACCCATAAGCGAACTGAACCAGACTTCTTGGACATTGTCATGTCTCAGAGGGATAATTGTGATGGCCAGGGAGGGAGGCTATCTGACGTCCACATCAAGAGTCTTCTTCTGGTATATATTCATTTCTGATTTTCTTTAACACAGGCTTTTTGGTTTTATTATTTAATTTGTTGGCAGTGTATCAATATATGTGACTTGTTAGCAGTGTATTAATTAATATATGTAATTTTTATACAACATAAGCCAAGGGTTCAGTCTGAACTAAAATGTCTAGTGAGATATCTTTATGCCTAAGTTTCATTCTTCGTACTTAACATTGAACAATTCTTATCTAGAATTTAGTGTGCTTTAAGAGTAAGTAGAAGTTGTTCGTTCAATACAACATAAGTTAAGGGTTCATTGCGAACCAAAATGCCCAGTGAAATATCTTTGTGCCTTCACATTGAACAATTCTTATCCAGAGTTTAGTGAGAAATATCCTTTTTAAGAGCAGGTAAAAGTTAGCCACTCTTAAATAAACTTCTTGTGCTTTCATATTAAACAATGAACTTAGCTCATTTATTAGGGAGGTTTGCATCTGCATGTGGATTGAATATTTTTAGAGATTGTATCTTTTCAGAGTTCTTGATAATTATTAAAAAATGTTTTTGGATAAAAATTATGTGAAGTTTTTGATATTTAATGATTTATCAATAGGAAGAATATTGATAAATTACAAAATGTGATCCTAAATATTGAAGAAAAAACTTCTTTCACACAATTATTACTTAAAAATTTCTTTTTATAAATATTTTTAGTAATCAATATTATAAAATTAATAATTTTATTATTAATTTTATAACATTAATTATAGAAAATACTTACTCAATGGCAAAGACACCCCATTATTAGTTCCATTTAGTACCAATGGTCTTAAACTCTTTTTATTAAATTATCTTTAACTAATATAACCAGTTGAAACTTAGAGATTTAGAAAAAAAAAAATTGAATTGATTTTATTTAGTTATTGATGTTTTATATCAAAACATGCAATACATCATAATATGCACAACAAATTCAGAGAAAAACTGAGTAAGTAATGTTGTATTTGAGTGTGCATCATTTTATATAATTTTTTGTGAGATGGAAAAAAATTAAGTTACTAATGTTTTTGCTATTTATTAGAATTTGTTCACTGCGGGGACTGATACATCAAGCAGTGTAATAGAATGGACACTTGCAGAGTTAATCCAAAATCCCAAGCTTTTTAAGCACGCACACGCAGAAATGGATAAAGTAATTGGTCGTGATAGGCGTCTCAAAGAGTCAGATATTTCGAAGCTCCCCTACTTGGTGGCCATTTGCAAGGAAGGTTTCCGCAAGCACCCTTCCACTCCACTCAGTCTACCACGTGTCTCTGCTGAACCTTGCCTAGTAGGTGGATACTATGTGCCCAAGGACACTCGTCTCATGGTCAACATTTGGGGCATTGGCAGGGACCCTGAAATATGGGACAAACCCCTCGATTTCAATCCAGATAGGTTTGTGGGATCCAAGATTGATCCGCGTGGAAATGACTTCCAACTCATACCCTTTGGTGCAGGTAGACGTATTTGTGCTGGCACTAGGATGGGGATTACCATGGTGGAATATACTTTGGGGTCATTAATTCATGCCTTTGATTGGGATATGCCACCAGGGAAGGAAATATTGAACATGGACGAGGCTTTTGGACTAGCATTACAAAAGAAAGAGCCCCTTGTGGTCAAGGCTACCCCTCGCCTCGCCCTTCACCTATATTAGATATATCTGAGATTGGTCTTGTTGAATGTTTAATAATATCCTCGTCTTGCCTTTAACCTATGCTAGATATAGGTGAGGTTGTTCTTGGTTAGATGTTTTAGAATAGCCTTACCTCACCTTCCAATTATATAAAATATTTCTCTTCTTGGATGTTGTGAAATATTTATGTTCTCCAATTAGTAATGATTTTCTATAATATATATTTTTTCTTTTTCTAATATGTCCAAAGGCATTACATAGAATCAATGAATTATACAAAATATTGGTATTTGTGTTCATATTTCAGAAATAAATATATAGTAGATTTATAATGTTGAGTAAGCATACATCTAAATCACTAAGCTTCTATGACTAAGTAGCTACGAGTAAAAGGCATCCGTACTATCAAAATCACAGAAAATACAATCTTAATCTTAATCATTTGACTCTCTGTATTGGATATTTAAATATATATTATTGAAATGTTATATATATAAACTAGACATCAAATTTTCACATATACATATTATTCAAATTATAATTAAAAGCAATTTTAAAAAGTTTATATTTAATTATTTATTTATTTTTAAACAAAATATTTTTCTTTATATTTAAAAAAAATACAATATTAATAAAACTTAAATTTTTTTAAAGAAAACAAAATTTAAAATCCTAAAATCTATATGTTTGTGTTTTTTTCTCACTTTCTTTTAGAATTTTTATTCGTACAAGTTTAAATGACTAAGTCATTTAAAAACGTAAAAATCATTATCCTCTCTCAATTCTTTTCAATTTTGATTCAATCATATTTATATTATTGAATAGTTAAAATAACTTATCAACAATTTTAATTATATTTTATAAACAACTCATCATTAATATATTACTTCCTAGTTAGATTCAAACTCATTATTTCCTTCCCGTAACTTAAATGTTTGATTGTACAATTCTTTCAAGAAATTTTAAATTAGGAAAAATGATTTTATACAACTCAAAAGTATGAGTTATAAATTTATCATTAAATTTTCTAGACAATCAATAATAAATGAAATTTACTAAAATAAAAGATAGAATATTTTTCCAAATATATTAGGTTTCTCCAAGTTAAAAAGGTTTCTATTTGTATATTTTTCATCTTTATATGTTCTCATATTTTAATAGTTATAACTATCAAATTTTAATTTCTAAAAATAAATATTAAATTATATATTATTATACAATGCAAGGAACTTAGATTATTAGGTGAACTTTGTTGATAATATTTTTTCAAATCAATCATTTGAATAAATCAAATATATTCAAATTGAGTCATCCATTTATCACATTAAGTGTGATTGTGATCATTTGAATGTATTTACTATTAATTTAGTACATTTAGTGTTATTTGTAGCATTTATTTTACATTAAAAATTGATTATTTTGAATGTTATTACACCTTAATTTCGATTTTGAAAAAAATTTATGAAGCCTTTTAAGGCTTGGATGCTAAGGATATGTATATTGACACTCGTAATCTATTAATTATTTTTCTTAAAATGTTCAGGATTTAATAGACTTAAATTATAAATATGTTATATAAGATTTTTAGAGGAAATTTGTAGAATCAAACATTATCTTCCTTCAAGAAGTTAAGGCGGTAGATTTCATTTTATGTGATATCAGTAAAGTTATTTTCACTGATAGCATTGTTATAAAAAGAAATCATGATGCAGTTCTTGGAGGTTTAATTACATTCATTTCTCCAAAATGGCATCCAAATTAGGTGTATTATGACCCTAACACCATGCATCATGTCAATTGGGTGCTTTTTAATACTGAAAGGGCATATTTACGATGGTAGATTGCTAATGAACTCCTACACGACCATTGGACAATCTATGGGAGCACCCTACTGACAAGATCGATCATCTACTAATGTGTTAGTTAGCCAAAAAAAGGGAAGCTTAGATTTTTATTTGCAATAAATTTAGGTTTTATGACCCCAATACCACATGTTGTCCAATGTCTAAAGTTTGGTACACTTGGTCTAATATTTGAGGTGGATTTGATCATGCATTCAAGAAACTTGATCAGGCCATACTTTTCATACAATCATACTTCTCCTTAGACAACATTTTTCATCATCGGTAGAAGTCAAGACATATTTTATCCTTTATGATCACTTACCCATCTACTTTCACATCACTTGGCAATTCAAATGGCCCAAAAAATTAAAAAAATGCAAATTTTATTGAATATTGCACTTTTGGAGCACATGCCCACTATCACCTACATTCACAGAGTTTGGAATCTCATCCCTCAGCCATTTAAATAGATAAGTTGTATCCAGTGGTGGTCTGATGATATCACATGCATTGCTCAATTTATTTGCATTTATAGCTCTTAAATGGAAAAAAAAGGTGGTGCTCCTACTCTACCACCTCCTTTGAGTTAAGTCATGTGGTGGTGGCACTTGAATAAATCCATTTCTATGAGCCTATGCAACTATAAGTGGTGGAGCTTAGGTATCACCTTCAAGGGGGTTCAAATTTAGGCCTGATTACATTGGTTCAAAGTGGACAACAAAGTCTCTAAGGATTTTTTTCACATGCTCAAAGCCCAACATGCTACTCAATAGATTAAAGCCACTCAATATGTTGGCCAATGCCTTACTTAAGTATACACTATATGATCAAATTCTTCATGCGGCACTACTAGTAAGTTTTCAAATCCCAAGAACCATCCCTTAAGTGACAACAAGCCCTTGGCCAATGCCTTTTAGTTTTTAATTACAAGTTAACTCCTACTCAAAGAGTTAGTTGCAATAGGATGCTCTCCTTCAAGAAGCTACCATGCAAATGGCTAGTGACAAAGCCCCTAGGTGTGATGGATTTCCATGTGCAAATTCTATTAAAAATGTGGGACATACATTGGGTTGAATCTATATCAAGTCTACCTGTAAGCTTTTAAAACTTATTCTTTGGGGACTAACATTAACAAAGGACACATTAAATGCATTCCCAATTAGGAAGATCTCGATTTAATTTGTAATTGGTGGCCTATCACTTTACTCAATGTCTCATACAATATCATTCCTAAAGCACTTATGTTCCATCTTTGCCATCTCTTTCCCTTGATTATCAGACCTAAACAAACATGATTCATTCAAATTATATACATATTAGATAATATCATTGTTGTGTGGGATGGTATGGAATGGGCTCATAGATCTAATTAAAAATATATGCTCATCAAAATTTATTTTGAGAAAGCGTATGATCATATTGAATGACCCTTCATTTTTGCTATGTTGAAAGCTTTAGGTTTTGGCTTCACTTTCCTACAATAAGTTCAAATGATTTTTGTAGATGCTTTGGATTTTCTTTCCCTTAATGGCATCAACTCTGAGTAATCTTGTCTATTCAGATCCATTAGGCAAGGTTATCCGTTAGCCCTTGCTTTATATGCATTTGTCGCTAAAGGCTTCATATATCTATTAGCCAATGCTCAATCTCAAGGTCTTGTTCAAGGAATTTATCTTCCTATTGAGGAACCCTTTAAAATCCTCAATGGTCATTTTATGAATGATTCCTTTCTTACTCTTATTAAGGATGAGAATAATGTTGCTAATGCTACGCAATGTCTTGATACTTTCTGTTGTGCCTTTGAATCTTATATTCAATGGAAAAACATGTATTGTTATAGACAATCCCTCCTCCCTCCACTTCCCTGTGTGAGTTAATATGATTAAAAATAACTCTAGCATGATGAGATTTTTAAATTTATGGGCATTCCCTTTGCATTCCAGGCTACTCTTCTGTCTTATGCAAATATGTGGTGGATCGAGTTGCAAAAATGTCTTTTATTGGATAACCAAGCCCATATGCCTTATTGGTAAATTTAAAGTATGATCTAAGGTTCTTGTGACCACTCATGTTTACTGTTCTTCATGTTGGGTTCTTCAAAAAACTCCATTTAGAAGCTTGAAAAACTTCTCAGATTTTTTTTTTGGGCCAGTTATTCTATTGGGAATTATTTTCATGGGGTAGCCTAAGAGTATTATCGTATTCCTAAGGATCTTGGAAGGATGGAGTTGATTAACATTTCTCGCCAAGGCTCAACTTTTTATGCCAAATGGATTATCTGCACCATTGAGGTGAATGGCGCATGAAAAGTCTCACTCTAACATTGTATCTCTAAAGGTACTCCTCATGGTCATTCCACTTGGAAAGGGTTAAGATTTGGTAACATTCTCACTCTCTTTGCCCATGTGAATTTTTTTGGGTCCTTTGTGGTTAAAGGTATTTGGAAAGCTTAAGAAAAGATTAATCCCTAGTTATTATTTAATGGAAATAGAATTAGAGATGGTCTTTTTATAAACCACCATTTCTTGTGATGTCCCTTATTATCAATTTTCATGATATTCCTCTTGTCGAAGTTCATTGGATTCATTCCTTTAAGTTTTTTAGAAGAGGAATTTTAACTGTGCAAGACTTATTTTGCTAGCAGACTCAATTTTGGCTCCCTTTAGTGGATGTGAAATATAAATATAAATTATCCTCTAAGGACAAGGAATATTACAAGGATATCATTGATGTCATTTATATAGATATGCTACACAAAATCACGATGGCCTCTTCTCTCCCTTAATGGAAGGATTGGAAATGGTATGTTGACACCCATTTATAGAAATATATCAATTGAAAGGGATACAAATGGTTTTCCCCTCATCTTCTAATTTTGATGATATTCTTCTTGTCAAATTTCATTGGATTCATTCCCTTAAGTGTTTTAGAAGAGGAATTTTAACTGTGCAAGACTTATTTTACAAGCAGGCCTGATTTTGGCTCCCTTTAGTGGATGTGAAATATAAATATAAATTATCCTCTATGGATAAAGAATATTATGAGGATATAATTGATGCCATTCCTATAAATATGATACACAAAATCACTATGGCCTCTTCTCTCCCTTGGTGGAAGTATTGGAAATGGTATGTTGACACCCATTTACAGAAATATATCACTTGAAAGGGCTAAAAAGGGTTTCCCCCTCATCTTCTAATGGTTGAAAAGCTCAATCCTAGATGGGATATTTAGTCCTCCCTATCTACTCGGGGTAGACATTTCAAATATGTGTGGATTGCTTGTGGTAAACCCAAGCTATCTTACTTTTCTTGGTGTTTGTTCCATCAAGGACTACTTCTTAGGAGACATCTAGTGAAATCAGGTGTGGTTCATCCATCATCTCATTTTACAGGCACTTTAAGATTGTTATGTCTTTATTATAATTTTCTCTAATGCCCAAAATGCATGGAATTTGATTCATGATTTCTTCAGTGATTTTTGTTGAAAGTCTTTCAATTGGCATCATATTCTTCTCGGTGATAGTCCTAGGATTTCACTGAAGTACACTTGAGTTTGACACACTTTTAAAGTGGAAATTCTATTTTGAATATGGAAAGGAAAAAAAATAGTTTTGTTTCTAGTGTTGTTGTTGATCACCACCTTTTAGTTATAATAAGTCTATGGTTATATCTACTATTCTCTTATCATTTCAAGTTCAAACTAATAAAATTTCTATGGAGCTTGAGCATCTGTAGTGATTACTTCATCGTTAGGGTGATGTCCTATGCAATGTGGCTTACATCTCACCTTCCCCTCCTAGGAATAACTCAAGTAACATCTTCACATTTCAACATTTAAATGATGGCTTTAGAAAAAATTTCAACCACACCAAAAGATTTAGAATACTCAAAAACTACGAAATGAATATAAATTTTCTCTCATTAAACAATTATACAAAAACTACTTAGATTAATTATTATTATTTTTTTGAAGTCTATAATGATAAATAAAAATATATAATTTTATTTTATTTCATTAGACCTAAATCACTCATCTACTATCGTTAATAACAACTCACATCCACTCCCCATATATAATTTTTAATTCATTTTTTCCTATGTGAATGGTTATTACTTTTTTTATGAGATCAACCACATTGTACTTCACTATCTCTAATACATCATTTATATATATAACCAATGTAATACCTTTTCTTATTTCTCTAAAATTAATTACAAATTTTTTATTTTATTTAAATACTACTAAATGTATGCATATGCTAATGTTAGTCTTCATATGCAGGTGACCATGTGCACATGCAGACAACCATCAACAAATGCCAATGACCATCGACATATGAAAATGATCATTTGAAAAATGGTACATAAATAGCACCTACACAGACCTATATATACATAGCATAAGACCTATCAAGACTTTTAGTTTCACATATAGGTACGAAGGGAGGATGATAATGAAAGGGACGAGGTCAACAGATAAAGATCAACCACTGTGAATACACACAAAACATAGAGCATGAAGGAAAGTAAATCAATTCCTATTAAATTCAAGGTCTAAGTCAATATTACAAACTCAAATAGACAGAGCTTTGTTACACTAGGAGAGGGCTCTTGGAGGGTAAAGTTTGGCAGCAATACATCGCTGAAAAAATGTCTCCCCTTTACAATAAAAATCATGTTTATATAGCACTTGACAAGGCCCTACATGATCAATTCACCATTGGAGGTGGTAGTTAGGAACTTGAATTTGGAAGCGACATCCAGAAATCAAGGTTGATTAAGAGCATCAAGATCTTCACAAGAACAATTATAATCCATGCTTATTCAACCTGGACTTGACAATTTGATCATGAAAGTAGTTGGAAGGTCACTCATGAATTCATGTGTGTATTTGAGAATGAAGGACGTCTAGGTAGCCAAGGGTGGCATGTAATCATGTTATGACACTCTGACAACTACCCTACATTTAATTTTATTCTTATTTGGTTCCCTTGACATCCAATCAAGCTCAACTACCATCCTTATTTATGTCAGTCACCTGCCAATCCACCTAGACTACCCTGTTGGCATGGGATTGCATAGGTGTATCTAAGGTTCTATCTTGTCATCTTGCACAAGCAGTGGATTTGTTGTGCACATCCCCCTTTGGGACCATATGTGTACTATCCCATGCACACTCCCTTATTTATGGAATCTTTTGCACATCTACACACATATAGCTAAGAACATTCTACGTAAAGGGTACATGTTGAAGACTATGTAGAGAGTTGGTCGTGCAATGTGGCTATGAGTTTGTGAGAGTGCTGAGGGAGATATTCCATGGGATGCACAAAGCCTAAACTCTTTCTACATCTAGTCTCTTTTGATATCCTTCATAGTCTGTGCCTTCATATGTAACTTATGCTGGTCTATGAAGATAATGCTACACAATGTAGATCATAGTCTGTATTTTACAAGGGCATAGATGTGAAAATCTACGACCTGGCAAGAGACTTCACCATTTGAGTGTGAGGAAGTTTTTAAATAAGAGCATGCATAAATATTTGAAGATATTGAGTGCACTCTTCATGATTTGGAACTACTCCCTACACACTTATCTCTTTTGCTGCTTGAGGTCAGGGAGACCCACACGCTTTGACTTACGTGTTGTGTTAGTGCAATGAAGGATCTTGACATGGGGCACACATTGAGAACTCATTATAGGCATAAATCAACACTTTATTGATGTGCAAACCCATACAGACTATTGAGTGTGGGTATGGATGGGACGCATTTGCATGCAAGCTTGATTTTATGGAACTTGACACTGTGCAAGTACACAACCTCTTGTGCAGTCCTTATGAGTTTAATGCCTGTTGAAAGGCTGACTTAGAAAGTCAATAAGTCCTATACACATAAACTTTTAATTTTTTTTTACAATAATCCTTCTTACCTGTAAACCTTCCTTCCTCTTTTTTCCATAAGAAAGCCCCATATTTACACATGATCCAATGCTCCATGCAATTAACCAATTTTTCATAGTCTTGTTTATGATCCATTTGATTGTGTTCCTCAAACATGGATACAAGCTCAAATTGTGTATTCCATAAACCATAATTATATTATATCCATTTACATAAACACATGGGAAGATCCACTCCACAATGAATGTCGGGTTGTTTTCTTTACGCTTCTAACCAATTCCAATCACATGTCACCTCACCTTATCTAGCCATTTCATCAATCATATAATATTCATAAATCCCAGGATATGAAATAGAGAATGAAAAATGTTTTGTGGGATATCCATGCATGAATCAGATAATATGCCACATGATTAACTGTTTATATTTGATTCATAATATATCTTTATAAATCCGCTGAAGAATATACTCATAGATTTGATGTCAGTAAATTTTCTGATAAATTTTATCCATAAATAATAATTATTTTATGGTTTATTTAAAAAATTTATTTAGATTAATGAATTTGTTATTTATAAATTATATTAGTTATAATATATATTAATGAGATGTGGGTGAATTGTTAAAGTGGTTTGGTTGTTTCAACGGTGAGGATGTAATTGAATTGATGTGAAGGTGAGTCGTGAGGCGTAGTGTTAGGCTAACAATCTCAATGCTACGCATTATTGGTTTGATTTACCCTAGTTTACCCCAAACCCTTTAGGTCTGGTAGTGAGATTAAGTGTTAGGGCTCGAGTACTTTATCAATGCCCACCTAGATTCAATACCCCCTAGGTCCTAGAAGACCGGTTACTATTGCATTTATATAGCCGGTTGGATAGAGGGTGCTCACCCCGTGAATTGAATAATCTCTAGATAGCTGAACCATATCTTGATCTCCAAGAATTTAAAAAAAAAAAAGATTATTATTTCAAAACCCACTAAAATATATAATAAATGATCATTTGAAGATTTGAACTCCCGATTGTATTCAAATTGATTTATAACTCCCATAAAAAATAATAATAATACATACACAACTTAAATCAAATTATAATTGTATATAATATTATAAAATAAATAAACTTTTAAAATCTTAACTTTTTCTATTTTCTATTTTATTTGTCGTTCCCCTCTTTGCATTATTTATAATTCTTTTGTGCTTTATATTTTGAGTTTGATTTTATTTCATGTTTGTTATTTTTATTTATAAGTTTTAATTGTTTTAAATAGATTTGTGGATTGTATTATATTTTTATTATGTTCATTAATAAAAGTGAACACATTTTTAAAATATTATATCTTTCTTCCATTTAAAATATTATTACAAGAATATCTTTTGACGTAATAATTATAAATATACAGTGTATATAATAGATAATATTGTTAGTATAAATTTATGAAACACGTATATGTGAAATATGAAGAGATTATGGATCTCGAGATATATATATATATATATATATATATATATATATACCATCCATAGAACTCCTTTGGCAACAAGAGCAATGGAGGTGACTATACTGAGAGAAGTTTTACTGTGGGGGTTTTCATGGCTCTGCCTTCACATTGGATTTAGCTATTTTCTCATGAAGAGTAAAAAGGTTCCTCCTGGATCTCTTGGATGGCTTGTTTTAGGCTGCTTGCCATTGTTAGGCTCAATGCCTCATGTTATTTTGACAAATTTGTCAAAGAAATATGGGTCAATTATGTATTTAAATTTGTCAAAGAAATATGGGCTAATTATGTATCTAAATATAAGCTCAATGCTTCTTTCTTATGTCTCAAAAATGATATATCACAAATTTTGAAGTCTTATAATAGCAAGCTATGGGATAAAGTACAAGTTGTATTAAAATTATTCATGGCATGCAAATTTAAACAAAAATTTGGTCTATAAATTTCTTTTTCTAAGAAATATTTTTTATATAACTTAAAAGAAATTAGGATTAAAATAATATTGTTAACAACAAGTTTACATATTATGAAACAAAATAGTATCAACAGTAATTATATATAACTAATACTTCAAGAAGATATTATCATCCACATCTATATTAGATAAAAGATAATGTTCTGAATTTTTAAAAAAAAAATCAAAATTTTTAAATATTAATAATATAATATAATATATAATCATATTCAAAATAAAATAAAATGAATAAACTATATCATATTTCAAGATAATTCAATTTAACACTCTTTTCCACCCTGTTTTTCATATCTATTTATTTATTTTCTATTTTTTAATACTTATTCTTTCCAACATTACTTTTTAATCATTTGTTCTTGATAATAGATTCAATTAACCATGAGTTCTTTTAGATTTAACTTTTGTAAAATCATTGTTGTCCTACATTTTAGATTTCAATGTTAAAATTATTTTTAGAGAAAAAAAAATGAATAAATCTAATAATAAAATCTTAAACTTATAATGAATATAACTCTAAATTTAATTATTGTTTAACATTTTCCGATGTTATATTTAAATTTAGAAGAACTCTACTGATCAATTTTTATTCTTAATAATAAATCTAATAAAAAACTAAAATATAAGATAACTTAAACTGTTATATATTAAAAACCTCTCATACATTAAATCACTGTAAAGAAAAACATTCAGAGACTTAATTTTTAAAGAGCTAAGCATTTTTGTTCTAATTTTTTTTTAAAAATTAAATTGATTTTATTTAATTATTGATGTTTTATATCACAACATACGATACATTATAAGATGCATAATAAATTCAGAGAAAAATTGAATGAGTAATGTTGTATTTGAGTGTGCATCATTTTATATAATTTTTTGTGAGATGGAAAAAAATTAAGTTATTAATTTTTTTTGGGCTATTTATTAGAATTTGTTCACTGCGGGTACTGATATGTCAAGCAGTGTAATAGAATGGATGCTTGCAGAGCTAATTCAAAATGCAAAGCTTCTTAAGCACACACATGTAGAAATGGATAAAGTAATTAGTTGTGACAGGCGTCTCAAAGAGTTATACATTTTGAAGCTCCCCTAATTAGTGGCCATTTACAAAGAAGGTTTCCGCAAGCACCCTTCCACTCCACTCAGTCTACCACATGTCTCTGTTGAACCTTGCCAAGTAGGTGGATACTACGTGCCCAAAGACACTCGTCTCATGGTCAACATTTGGGGCATCAGAAGGGACCCTAAAATATGGGACAAACCCCTCAATTTCAATCCATATAGGTTTGCGGGATCCAAGATTTATTTGCATGGAAATGACTTCCAACTCATACCCTTTGGTGCAGGGAAATGTATTTGCACTGGCACTAGGATGGGGATTACCATGGTAGGGTATACTTTGGGGTCATTAATTCATGCCTTTGATTGGGATATGCCATCGGGAAGGAAATATTGAACATGGACAAGGCTTTTGGACTAGCACTACAAAAGAAATAGCCCCTTGTGGTCAAGGCTACCCCTTGCCTTGCCTCTACCTATATTAGATATATTTGAGATTACTCTCGTTGAATGTTTAATAATATCCTCGCCTCGTCTTCCACCTATGCTAGATATGGGTGAGGTTGTTCTTGATTAGAGGTTTTAGAATAGCCTTACCTCACCTTTTAATTATATAAAAATATTTTTCTTCTTCGATGTTGTGAAATAATATTTTGATTTTATGTTCTCCAATTAGTAATAATTTTCAATAATATTTTTTTTGTCTTTTTTTGATATGTCTAAAGGTATTATATGGAACCATTGAATTACACAGAATGTTTGCATTTCTGTCATATTTTAGAAATAAACATATAATAAATTTATAATGTTAAGTAAGCATACATCTAAATTACTAAGCTTATTTAACTAAATAATTACAAGTAAAAGAGATCCATATCATCAAAATCACCAAAAATATAATCTTAACCTTAATCACTTGACTCTCTATATTAAATATCTCAATATATATTATTGAAATATTATATACATAAACTAAACATAAAATTTTCACCAATAAATATTATTCAAATATAATTAAAAATGATTTTAAAAAGTTTATATTTAATTATTTATTTTTTTTAAACATAATTCTTTACTTTTTATATAAATAAAATCCAATATTAATTATACTTAAAAGATTTAAATAAAACAAAATTTAAAATCCTAAAATTTATATGTTTAAGGTTTTTTTTCCCACTTTCTTTTAGAATTTTTATTCGTACAAGTTTAAATGACCAAGCCATTTAGAAACCTTATAAATCATTATCTTCTCTCAATTCTTTTCAATACTGATTTAAATTTAATTCAATCATATTATATTTATTAATGAAAATAATTTATCAATAATTTTAATGATATATTATAAATAGCTCGTCATTAATATATATTACTTTTTAGTTAGATATTTAAATTCATTATTTCTTTCTCATAATTTAAATGTCTAATTTCTTTCTCATAACTTAAATTTCTAATTGTAAAATTCTTTCGAGAAATAATCTCTCTTCTTAACATTAATTTCAAAATTAGGGAAAATGATTTTATACAACTCAAAAGTATGAGTTAATAAATTTATCATTAAATTTTCTTTTCTCCATAAAGACAATGAATAATAAACATTTACTAAAATATCCCATCTAAGGTGCTTGCGACCACTCATGTTTACTACTCTTCATGTTGGGTTCTTAAAAAAACTCCATTCAAAAGTTTGAAAAGCTTCTCAGATATTTTCTTTGGGTCAATTATTCTACTGGGAAATATTTCCATAGGGTAGCCTAGGAGTATTGTTGTCTTCCTAAGGAGGTTGGAGGGATGGAGTTGATTAACATTTCTTGCCAAGGCTCAACTCTCTTTGTCAAAAGGATTATTTGCATCATTGAGGTGAATGATGCATGAAAAGCCTTACTCTGACATGATATCTCTGAAGGTACTCCTAATGGTCATTCCACTTGGAAAGGGTTAATATTTGCTAACATTCTCACTCTCTTTGCCCTTGTGAATGTTTTTGGGTCCTTTGTGGTTAAAGATATTTGGAAAGCGTAGGAAAATGTTAAGCCCTAGTTATTATGTAATGGCAATAGAATTAGAGATCATCTTTCTATAAACCACCATTTCTTGTGGTGGTCCCCTATTATCAATTTCCATGATGTTCTTCTTTTCAAAGTTCATTGGATTCATTCCCTTAAAGTTTTTTAGAAGAGGAATTTTAACTATGCAAGACTTATTTTGTAAGTAGACCCGATTTTGGCTCCCTTTAGTAGATGTGAAATCTAAATATAAATGTCCTCTATGGATAAGGAATATTACAAGGATATATTTGATGTCATTCCTATAGATATGCTACACAAAATCATTGTGGCCTCTTCTCTCCCTTGATGGAAGGATTGGAAATGGTATGTTGACACCCATTTATAGAAATATATCACTTGAAAGGGCTACAAATGGTTTCCCCCTCATCTTCTAATGGTTGACAAGCTCAATCCTAGATGGGATATTTAGTCCTCCCTATCTACTTGGGGTAGACATTTTGAAACTGTGTGGACTGCTTGTGTTGAACCCAAGCTATCTTACTTTTCTTTGCATTTGCTCCATCAAGGACTACTTCTTAGGAGACATTTGGTGAAATCAGGGGTGGTTTATCCATCATCTCATTTTATGGGCACTTGGAGACCGTTATATGATTATTATAATTTCTCCCTAATGGCCAAAATACATGGAGTTTGATTCATGATTTCTTCAACACTTTTTGTCCAGAGCCTTTCAATTGGCATCATATCCTCCTCAGTGATAGTCCTAAGATTTCACTGAAGTACACCCAAGTTTGACATTATTTTAGATTGGAAATTCTATTTTGTATATGGAAAGAAAAAAATTAGTTTTGTTTTCTAATGTTACTGTTGATTGCCACTTTTTAGTTTATAACAAGTCTATGGTTATATCTAATGTTCTCTTATTGTTTCAAGTTCAAACTAATAAAGTTTCTATGAATCTCAAGCATTTACAGTGATTACTTCATCATTAGGTGATGCCCCATGCAATGTGGCTTGCATCGTGCCTTCCTCTCCTAGGAATAACTCAAATAACACCTTCACATTTCAAATTCTAAATGATGACTTTAGAAAAGTTTTTAACCCCACCAAAAGATTTAAAATACCCAAAAACTACAAAGTGAATATAAATTTTGTCTCAGTGAACAATTATACAAAAATTACTTGGATTCCTTTAGAAACAAATTAGAAGCATACAATAATAAATAAAAATATACAATTTTATTTTATTTATTTGGAAACTATACTACACATCTACTATGTTTAATAATATACCACATCCACTCCCTATATATAATTTTTAATTCTTTTTTTCCTATGCAAATGGTTATTACTTTGTTTATGAGATTAACCGCATTGTACTTCACTAGACTAGTATATCATGTATATATATAACCATTGTAACACTCTTTCATGTTGCTCTAAAATTAATTATATATATTTTATTTTATTTAAATACTATTAAATCTATACACATGGGTAAGTGCACAAAGTTGGGGGATAAAAAGTGGTTTGCCCGTGGATATGATTTTCCTAAAATTTCATAAATCTAAACTTCTATAGATAATTTGAGATATCTACACTTCAAATTTCAAGACAGTGTAAGAACATGAAATGTAAAATTTCAAGTCTAGTTTTCAAAAGACTATTTTTTTTTGAAAATGGTTAAGCATAACTAGGTCAAACATCTAAAATTTGAAGAGGAAGAAAACATAGTAGATAGATGGAAGTACTGTGCATCATTTTTTGAGAAGCGTTTAATATTTTTTGAAACCCTTTGGGAAAAATTTAGATAAGATATTCTAGTTTGTGACCTATATTTTTTTTATATTTTTTCAATGAATAATTTTTTTTATGAATTTTACAAGTAAATAGACCCTAAAAATTGATCAAATATGGATAGCCATCCGTGTGGTGCACCTAACTACCTTAAAAAAAATGAAAATCATTTTTTTTTTGAATGTGTGTATAATTAGGCCTAGTTTGTGACCATATAAATTATTTTTCACTTAGATCAACGAAAGAAAAATTACATGAACATGTGTAGGCATGTATGTTTATGGCATGTAGTGGCCTAAAAAAGGTATAGTTAGAATTCAACATAGTTTGAAACCTTAAATTAGTATAAAAATTAAAAAAATCATATTTTTGGAAAGAGGAGAGCGTGCTTGTCATGATGATATTAAGTTTTTGAATTTGCATGTTAAAATTTTTAGTGTATTTGACAATCAAAGTTGAATTTTGTTGTTTTTTTATCACAACTCTCAAAACTCAAATGTACATTGACAGTCCAAGCGTTTGGCTTAAGAATCCAAACCATTCCCAAGCCAAAAGGCATGGGAAATGAATTAATATTCAAATACCATGATCATGTTAATAACATGATCATGTTATCAACTGTGTTAATAATGTGATCACGTTATATATTCTCATCAACCTAAAACCTGAATTCGCATTTTGACCTACTAAAGGAGCCATTAGGCCTAGTAGTCTTAAGATCAAAGTTTGGTTGATTAATATTATTTTTTAGGACCAATGTTCTTGTCAAGATTTGATAGCATTGAATGATAATTGGATATGTATTAACCTATGAATTAATTCAATGTTTATTTGATCCCAATATTGTGTGCAATTGAGCCAATAGATCCCAAATTGACATTAAATGGACATATTTCCTTGGATGGAGCTTGGTTGGCCCCAATTATGTATCAAAATAAACTAAATACTTAGTTTTTTTTAATATGGTCTGCAATTAGAGACCCAATTGACATCATATGGACATAATTCCTTTCTCAGGGCTCATTTAACCCCGATTGTGTATTAAATTGAACTTAATATTCAATTAGTTTAATATGGTATGATATCAAAGCCCTACTTGTCATTATATTGAAGGAATTCCTTGCATGGGGACTGATTACTCTTAATTACATATTATATTAAAGAAAATAATTGATTGGTTAAATATGATGTGCAATTAGGGAAAAATATTCACAATGGACATTAGATGGACATAATTCCTTGCATGGGGTGTAAAATGCCTCAATTGATATTAGGTGGAAGTAGTTAATTGCAGAGGACTTGGTTGTCCCCAATTGTGTATAGTATTGTAAAAAATATCAATTGATTTAACATGGCATAATTAGAGCCCCAAATGACATTAGATGGATGTAATTCCTAGCTTAGGGATTGAGTGGCCCCAATTGAATATCATATTGATCCTACATCCTTAAATGGTTCAATATGGTGTGTATTCGGGGCTAATGGAACCCAACCAACATTATATGAATACAATTACTTTCATGGGGTTTAGTTGGCCCTAATTATGTATAAGATAAAACCAAATACATGATTAGCTAAATATAGTTTACAATTAGGGCCAATGAAGTTGTAATTGAAATTAGATGTATTCAGTTACTTGCATGAGCCTTGGTTGGTCATAATTACATCACTAATTAAGCCATAGTTGACTTAATTGGCTGAATCTATGATGATGTGGGGGCTAATTGAGCTCAAAATCACATTTTTTACTCACAGATATAGGTTTAAAGATATCAAATTTGTTCTAATTACCTTCATGATTGTACCTTATATACCCTAAAACCTATATACTAAGCCCTAATCCTTAAATTTCCTAATCCCTAAACTCTAAACCATAAATATAAACTCTTTAAACCTTGAACCAATCACTTTAGCCCAAATTAACATCATTTAGACTAAGAATTAAGTTCACATGGCTCAATTTGGCCTAAATCACATGATGAATTGCCCCATTTAAATAATTTACTTAATATTCACAATGACATCTAGGGTATAATGACAACCCAAACACACATTCTATAGTCACAAATGGGTCTAAGTGATTCAAATTGTCCTCAATTATCTTTACGACCGAACCTATGTACCCTAAACCATATATACACTAAAACCTAATCCCTAAACCATAAACCCTAAACACTATACCATAAATTGTAAACCATAAACTTCCCCTATTTAACAATCAATTTAGTCCTAATTAACATCCTTTGTATTAAGAATTAGGTTCAAATGGCATAGAACGATTAGATAAATTATATACAAGTCCTTAAACCTAAACCCTAATCCCTAATCCCTAAGACATAAATTGTAAGCGCTTTGCCTTAATGCCCACTACATCCTATAAATATACATGCTTTACGATATAATTGATTTTATCATGAGATGTTATAAAATGCATTTTTTAAACATATATTCAAAACTTAGCCATTGGAGTACCAATCTATCTATGAATCTAAATTAAATTGGGGCTGTTTCGAGACCCTTAAACCTAATTACATGACTATAAAATGTGATGTGGGGGTCGATCAACTCCAATTTTCCATGATCACCATCATGATTGTACTTTATATACTCTAAAACCTATACCCCACACCCTAATGCTTAAAGTTCTTAATCCCTAAACTCTAAACCATAAATATAAACTCTTTAAACCCTAAACCAATCCTTTTAGCCCAAATTAACATCATTTATGCTAAAAATTATATTTTTAATTGACCATTTGTACCCTAAACCTAAGTCCTTAACACTATACTCTAAATTGTAAACCAAAAACTTACCCTATTTACCAATCGATTTAGTCTGAATTAACATTCTTTGTAGTAAAAATTAGTTTCACACATGGCATAGAGTGATTAGATGTTATATACACACTTAAAACTAAACCCTACATGCCCTAATCCCTAATTCCTAATATCCAATCCCTAAAACCTATGCACTAATGGATTAATACCTGATCCATAATCCCTAATCTCTATTAAGTGTAACTTGATCACATTATTTAATAACATAATCATGATATTCTTAATATAGTCAACACTCGGTTCTCAATTCCAATTACTAACCCCAAATGATTATTAAGAATAACATGATCACATTATTACATAACACGATCATGTTAGTGTTAACATATGCTTCTCAATATGTTGGATGAAGCAGATGCTTGTACATCAAATAAAACAATCATGTTATGTAATATCGCAAGCACATTATGATTATTATAGAATAAGATCACTTTTCAAAACCTAATTTTAACCCAAATCAATAATTCTATCCCCACAAACATTCTTTGTGTACTTCTATGGGATTTGTGGTACCTATGTTCTTGACCCCACCATTGAAAGGTTGTCAATTATCCTTGATGGGTGACAGATCACGTTTGAGGAAGAGGAAGATGTTGAAGAACAAAACACCAGAGGAATTCTAATATTTGAGAGAGAAATACAAGATACGAATGCAAAAACTTCATGGTAGCTAAGGTAAAAACCCTAATCTTGATGAACCAAATGCCATAGATAATGAGCCAATTAACAATAATGAACTAAACAATGATGAGATTGACCTAATGAATTGAATAATTATGAAATTGACCATAATAAAATGAATAATAATGAAATTGAAAATAATGAATTAGTTAATGTGGGAAGTTTACATTCAAAGTTCCAAGTTTTTGATTTTGTTAATGATGAGTCTATGTATGATGCTTCACCTCCCATGAATGAAGAAAATTTGATGGAAACAAATAATGATGAAATTAACCATCAATTTTTTTTATGGAAACATATAATGAAAAAATAAACAATGAAGAAAATGCCATCCCACCTCTAAACAATGAAAGTAATAATGATTTTGAAACACCCTCTCAACAAATTCCACTATTGCCAACACCTCCAAGAATTTTTCATATAAAAGACAAGTAATTAATTGAAGTCAATGAAAATATTTTAGATCAATGCATAAAAAAATGTCTGATCGCCATTCAAGAATACTGGCTCAATATATTTGGGATACTTTCTTTCATAATATGGATTATGATAGTTAAAGATGTCAATTATTTATTCATTGATAAAATTGATTAAGATGAGACCTATAATGTACACATTAGGACTCAGAATATCTAACATGGATGATGAAAATAATAAAATTATTGAAAATCTATATGATGTATATCATACTATAAGCCCAAAATCATGCACAAAAGATTGTAATGCTACCTAACATATACTTACAACTTGTGCAGTAAGTGATAAGACTGGGAAAAAAGAATGGTTTCAAAAACAAGCCAAACACTTAATATAAATAGGAAAATAATATTGAAAGTAATTGAAAGATGTGAAAGACTTAATGAACCTAATACCAATGAGCTCTAGGCATTCTTTGGTAGACTTCCATAAAAGGACAAGACTATAGCTGATACTCTCAAAAAGTTGCTTAATTTTGGAAAGAGTTTTGCCCAATGCAAGAGTTGTTGTGAAAATAAGAGTAGGTTCTTGTAATCGTTAACTGCATCAAAAATATTAATTGGATATGAATCAAACATAATTGTACTCTAAATTTTTGAAAAACATCCACACAATTTTATTTGTCAAAGATATGTTTAGATGACAAAACCTTTTTATGTTAAAATAAATCACACACACACCTCTTGTTGTTGTAGGAAACATGTTTAATATACCATGAACTATGATGTTTTTATTCATATTCATTTTACTTTGCATACTAACAACATTTTGCAAGAGTGTGGCATTGAATTGACACCAAAATCAGCCAGGGAATTTATTCTATCTTTCACAATGAACCGGATGGGTAATTATTTTACAACAAATCATGTTTAAATGGAAATTGCAGCATTTGTGGTGGATTGCCAAAATAAAAAAAAATGTATCCATGAGGAGATTACAAGTGAAATTAGACAGGAATTAGTTGGTTTAAGCAGATATAAATTAGTGACTTATCAAGTAAAATATGGCAAAGAATCTAAAAGATGTGAGCTTGTTACAAAAAATATACCCATTTTCAAATTTTTGGTAAAATTTAGGGAGAAGATTGTTTATGAGTATTCAAGGCACACACACAGGGCTAGATGGTTGGATGAACATTTCAAGATAATCAAGGTTACATTTCCACTTGATTTGATTGTTTCAGTAGTTGATTTTATTAAAAATTACACATTCAAACCCCAAATGGAAGTTCAATCGTAGTATTATAACTCATCATAAGTTAACATATTTGTGCATATAGAATTTATTCATGTACCTAATAGTACATAGCAACAATGGAAAATATTAAGGGAATACCATTTATATATTAGCGATGATAGATCACATTGTTTAAAGTATGTGAAAGGTTATTTTCATAAGTTATATGAACAATTGATTCAAAGGAACATTACTTTCAATCAATATTTGGTTAGACAATTGCACATCAAAATTTAAAAATGCATGGATGTTTTATTGGTTAAGTAGGATGCATGTTACCACTAGTGTAGAACATGTTTGGAGTTTCACCAAGGTTTGCCATGGAAATAGGGAGCATGATGGTGTTGGATCATGTGTAAAAAGAGCTATTGCAAGGGAGGAGTTGAAATCTGAAGGGGGTATTCATTTAAAAAATACAAAAATTGTATTTGAATGGTGTAATGAAAACATGTGTCATGGTGCTCAACTAAATTCTACTATTCGTAGACTTTTCTAGTTAATGGAGGAAGAACACTTGGCAAAGTATGAGGATTGTATGACTCTAAAAAGTTCAAGTGACCTTCACTCATTTCTTAGCTCAAATGCAAATTCTTGGACTGTTCATACAAGACACTTGGCATGTTTCTATTCTGTATGCATGGACTCTATTTGGAATGAATGTGAATCACAAGGGTGGGTGGATTATTGGATTTCCAAACCTCTAACTCCAATAAACGCATATCAAGTTCTAATAATATTACAACTTACAAATATGACATCATCAGATGACTTTGACCATATATCTGATCCATTTTAGCTAGATAGAATATTTTTCATTATGTATAATTTATTCTCATTATATATCTTCATATTGTTGCTAAAAATGGTTTTTTGTGATATAGGGCACATTTTTACAGTTTTTACAGATGAGAATAATGAATAATACATTGATTAATACTTGTGTTGGTGTGTAGAGAGAAAGAAAACATTGACTATCCCACTAGGTTAGTGGTAGTCACTGAAACTTGGTTTCGATGATATCTTATAAAATATTTAGATCAATGGTTATTTGAAGAGTTTGAAATATACAAGAATAGATTGTATTATTCAAATTTGATTCTTGTAATTAATATTCAATTACAAAAATATCATGGGAGGCCATTAAATTTGAAACTACGGAAAGTTTAGGAGTTGGACCATGAAGATATTATTGATACTATCAAGGTTAGAGCATATCCTAGTGGTTCATTGGATTGAAATACATAGGTATGTTGACTTTTCAAATGTAGATGTAATCAATTTTATCAAATGTTTTTTTATTTTCTAGGTAATACATATAAATTTCACTTTTAATTACTTACTAATGATTTTTTGTAGGTTAGTGGTATCAAATAAGCTTCCACCTTTACAAGGTTGGCACTATCACTAAAAAATTCTATATTATTGAAGTTAAGAGAAGATCAAGTTGGATGTGATTGAATTTTAGGTAGGTGTTGACCAAATTTTGGCCCTTAGGCCAAAATTGGGCACCCCTATTTGAAAAACTTCCTAAGTCAATGCCTTTGACTAAGTCCAATATATAGGTTTTCTTTGGAAGAAGTGTTCTTCAATAAAGCCCGCAATAAATGTATAAGTGTCTAATTATTTTAGAGAATTTGGTTTGGTATTTTGATAAGTGTATTTATTTTGGGTATTTTCATTCGTCTAAGTGTTGAATTATTTCAGACATATTATCTTAGGCAAATTTCCCAAAGATAAAAAGTGCCAAATTCTTTCGGATAAATTGTTCGAGCCAACTTTTTTGAAGTGTATGTTGCAACTTTTTTGAAGGACCTTTTTAAGGCTAAGTGAACACTTTCAACTTTCTCAAAGGGCATTCTATTTTTTTTTTAAAGCATTTGTAAGAAGGGCAAAAGGTACTTTTCAGAAAGTCTAAAGGGTATGTCAACTTCCTCGAAGGGACGTTTCAAAAATTTTGAAAGAATGTTTCCACAGGAAGGTGGACCATTTCAAAAAATTCAAAGAGTATTTTTTCCTTTTGAAAGGTCATTCTCAAAAGCTAAAGGGACACTTGAATTTTTTTTGAAGGGACATTTCCAAGCATCAGAGGGTCATTTACATATTGTTGAAGGACCATTTCTTTTGGCTGAAGGGACAAAAAAAAAGTTTGAAGGGTCAAACAAAAAGTCTAAAGGAATTATTTTAGAGAGATTATCTATGGAATTCTTTCGAAAAACTTTAAAAGAGGCTAAGCCAATTCTTTCATACTTTTTATCTGATACAAAGAAAACAAAGCTCCCGACGACATGATTTCCTTCGAATATTTTGTCCACAGAAATTGTTTAAGGCATAAAGGACCAAGTGAAAAGCCAAAATAAAAGAACTGAAGAAAAAATCTCGAATGAATTCCTTCAGGAAAAGTGACCATGGGAAAATGTTCAAATGAATAGAGAAAGAGTGATAGCCCACAACATGTCAATTTCAAACTATGGGAAATAACTATTGGCATCAAAAGGCTTGGTAGGACCCTAAAGGTGAAAAAGAGATAACAAATGGAAAAATATAATTGAAGATTTGGTTTAGTTGTAACAAATGTGACTAATGCTTTTGGTTCAGTTGTAACTCATTGTAATCGACCCATTTGGTGGCATGGCATAGCTCGTCCACTTTTCTCCCAATGCAAATGTAACTAATTATTTCAAGATGACACATGTCCAAGTGACTCTTGGATTCCATTTACTCGACCTACCTCCAAAAGGCTATAAATATGGATTCTCTTGGCTCATTTGGAGCCTCCGCTGGTTATTGGAAAAACTCTGGCCATATTTGTACTCAAAGAACTCTTGAAGAAATAATACAAGTTTTTTCCACTCACATGTTGTAATATTGTGTATCGGTTCAAATCATGTTATTATTGTTTAGTGATAGTTTACCTTTCCTAACCTGTTATCCTTGATTACCTACCAAATATACAAAAAGAGTATTGTTACAGGTCCTTGTTAGTATTCTATCTTAAGTGTATAGACATTTTAGAAGTGGTTTAAGACTATATTCCTTCTTAGAATTATCTATTGCTCTCCTGGATCTCAAGTGCCTTCTTGAATCTAACATGTGAAACACTGATATGACAATGCACAAAGAGTTGTGAGTTTTGTGTGAAAGAAGCTTTTTTGGTCTTTAAGTAGTGTATTTTCATCAAATTGGGAGGACATTATTCATTGGTGCATCACCTTTTGTTTTTGTTTTCTTAGTTGTTTTCCCTTAACCCTATTCTTATATAGTTGATAGATTATAAAGAACTTAAAACATATAAAATAATAACAAGATGAAACTAAAACCCTTATACTTCATCAAGGGGAGCTAGCCCCTAATTTAGAGATTCATCTCAATGAAATTGTAACCCACAACAAGAGAGATAATTCCATTTTGCCACTTGGATGAGAAGAGATGAGCATCTCCTCAAGGGTGAAAATCCAAGTGTCAAAATTTGGATGTGATTGAAGCTTAGGAAATGACTTACAGGTTTCATTTTATGGGTGTATGAACTTAAGCTAAAAAATGCATTTTTCTTGTATTGGAAAGGGTGTTCTTGAGGCTAGAATGGGTGGTGGGTTTATCGATAGGGCTTGATGAGAGGCCAAGAACTTAGTCCTAGATGTTATCCACCCCATCAAACATGTTTTTAGTGTCATGTTTTAGTCAAGAATCATCAGAACTAGAGTTATTTAACCACCACTTAAACTTTGACAATTTTTGTTGTCAATGCTTCCACACTCCAAAACAATAGTGAAAATTCACTTTCAGGTAGATTTGAACATCATGGTGATGTGATAACATGTAATTTACATATTTGAAAATGACTATAGTGATATGGTTTGAGGTGGAGGTCCCAAGTTTCTGCTTGTTGGAACTCAAGAAGTTACTAGTTTAATGCCAAAAAATTGCATTTTTGGACCCCTCAATGCAACTTGTCCAATAGATTGCTCTAGAATATTCCACTTGAGTGTTTTAGGGTGTGATTATAGGGATTAAATAGGTAAGGGAAGGATTTGATGGTTCATATAAATGACTTACAAGATTTTTTGCATATGTTTGAACTTAGACTAAAAAATTGCATTTTTCTTGTATTGGGAAGGGTGTTTTTGAGGCTGAAATAGGTGGTGGATTTATCGATCGGGCCTGATGGAAGGCCAAAAACCTAATACTAGACATTATCTTCCCTATAAAACATGTTGAAATTTTCAATTTTTAGTTAGGAAGCATCAAAACAGAGTTCTATAACCATAGCTTAATCTTTGACAACATTTATTGTTAGTGTTTTCATGCTTCGAAATGGTAGTGAAAATTCACTTTCAGATGGATTTGAACATCATGATAGTGTGATAAAATGTAATTTTCCTATACATATTTGATCAAATCAATATATTTATAGGTGGTGGTCTCAGAGGTAGAAATGCCAGTTGGAGCTCAAGAAGTTGCTTGTTCATTGCCAAAAAGTTGCATTTTTGGAACCCTCACTATAACTTATCCAATGGATTGATCTCAAATATTTAATCTAAGTGATCTAGGGTATGATTAGAGGGATTAAATAGGAAATGGATGGATATTATGGTTCACAAAAATGACTTACACTTTTTGTTTTATGCATGTTTAAACTTAGGCAAAAAAATTACATTTTTCTTGTATTGGCAAGGGTGTTCTTGAGGCCAGAATGGGTGGTGGGTTTGTCGATCAAGACTGATGGGAGGCCAAGAACCTATTAATATATGTTATCCACCCCCCTGACATGTTTTCAATGTCAATTTTTAATAAGGAAGCATCAAAACTAGAGTTCTGTAACCACAATTTAAATTTTGACAATATTTATTATTAGTGTTTCCACGCTCTAAAATGGTAGTGAAAATACACTTTTGGGTGGATTTAAACATCGTGGTAGTTTGATAAAAAACATATAATTTGTGTATTTTGACGTGATCAAAGTGATATATTCATAGGTAGAGGTCCTAAAGGTATAAATTCTAGTTGGAGCTCAAGAAGTTACTTGTTCACTGCTAAAAAGTTGCATTTTTGGACCCCTCACTGCAACT
This sequence comes from Torreya grandis, assembly GCA_037957365.1. Lineage (NCBI taxonomy): Eukaryota > Viridiplantae > Streptophyta > Pinopsida > Cupressales > Taxaceae > Torreya > Torreya grandis. Next base: position 12,011,667 of record JARHVA010000010.1, read on the forward strand.
TGTTCAATGGATTGCTCTCAAAGATTCCACTTAATTTATACAAGATGAGATTAGAGGGCTTAAATAGGCATGGAAAGGAACTGATAGTTCACATAAATGACTTACAATTTTCATTTTATACATGTTTGAACTTAGGCTAAAAAATGGATTTTTTTGTATATTGAGAAGGGTGTTCTTTAGGCTAGAATGGGTAGTGGGTTTATTGATTGGGTCTAATGAGAGGCCAATAACCTAGTATTATATGTTATTCACCCCCCTCAAACATGTTTCCAGTGTCATTTTTTAGTCAGGAAGCATCAAAACTATAGTTCTACAACCACAACTTAAATTTTGACAACTTAAACTAGAGACCTATAAAATTAATGAGTAATTGATGTATTGACCTATTGAGATATTAGATGGTATTAGGGGATGATATAATGTGATGCATGAATATAGTTTGAAATGTTTAGGTGAGATAAGTTGTATTAAAAGGTCCCATAAGTCATGTAAAAGGGGGTTGAAGACATGTCATGTCAAAGTTATAAAGGTGATGACCCTTAAGAATCATGTTTATTCATGTTAACTCTATCATCCTGTTGGATGTAAGAGAATAATTTATGTAACCACCCAAAATAATGTTGAATTGGGATGGATTAAAAGTTGTAGGTGTTGTGTGGCATAGAAGGGATAGAGAGAAGAGAGAGAGGTGAGAGAGAGCTCTAAGACCACAACAAAAAGGTGGCAATGAAGAGAAGATAACATAACTATCAAAAGATGTTGATCTTGTCCTTTTCATGGGCTATGCTTTGTAATCAAGATTGATAAAATTGAATAAATATGGAATGATTTTGTGCATCTATATTTTATGGAATAGTATTGGATTGTCATCAATTTTTATATTATCTTTGAAAGGCCCTAAAGGTCCTGATCAAGTCACTTTTGTGTGTATTAGCATGTTTAGACAAGAGATTGTAGGTGAATAGTTGTATGTCTAGGTTGGATTGAAAACAAGTAACAAATTTTCATTACCTTGTTATTTGAAATGCTACCCTATTTACAGAGTTAGCACTCTATTTGGAAGACAGTCAAATTCCAAGAAAGGTTGATGTGTGCCTAAATAAGGTAAATGTCCATGGAGTTGGTATAATTTGGTGTAATTGAGGAGAGTAAAAATCACTAGAAAGATCTTTTGGGAGTTTAGAACTATTGAACACAAAAATACCTAACATAATAGACCCCTATTTTGCTTAGTTACCCTATGTATATTTAGTTAATGTGTTAAAGAAAGGATGTGTATTGTTGAGAAAGTGTATGGTTTTTAACTTGATCAAATTACGAGCACATGTAAGAGGAAATTTCATTGTGACAATGGTTGATTGGGGGTTTAGTAACCTTTAAAGTGCAGACAGTCCACTAAAGAGTGAGAAATTTTTGTGCTTTGAGTTGGTTGCAGCGAGTGAAGGTTGATCAAAGGATATTACCTATTGGGGAATGTGGATACTAATAACATAGAAATGAATAAGGTCGTAGGTTCCTTTTCAAGGACTTAAAACTAAATAAAGTGAATTAAAAAGCCTCTCGACATTTGCAGATAGACAACTAGGGTTTCAAACCCAAAAAACCTATAACTCCCATTCCAACTGTGTAAAATTCTTGAAATTTGGTATTATAACATATTTTGATGCCCCAAGAAGGATTAAAGTGGGTTGGAATCCATATAGTAAGGATTTGTATGGTTTTGATGACTGTGTCATGAATGGAGGGTTAGGAAGGCCTAATTGGATAAGGGCTTATAAATAAAAAGTTACCTATAGAGAGAATTGAAGAATGGAACTTTAAGGAGAGTTGTATCAAGATAGAGGGTGGTTTATAATGTTTTTTTATCTTTAGGGGAGCTGATATATTTTTTAAACAAAGTGAAAAGGTCAAAAAAAGGATACAAGCCTAGTGGGGTCATTAGTAGCTTTGTATGTGAAAATGAGTATTGAAGTGTGATTTAGGGTTTGAAGGAGGTTAAATAAAGTATGATATGATCATACAAGATTAGTCATGATAATAGATTTTACTCATTTGGTACTTGAAACCTAAGAGGATTGCCTAGTGAGAAGATGGTGAAAGAGTGAGAGGACGTTTGTGAATGGAATGAATGAAATGAATTAGAGAATGAATGTGAGAGGTTTGTAAGAGATATAATGACACCAAGAAGTGTCTCCAAAGTGTAAAATAAGCATGTACAAAGAGAAGAAGGCCATTAAACTTAAGTTATAAGAGTGTCATTAGTCATTTCCACTAAACACAATGAAATAAAAAGTTCAATTTAATAAATTATGGGAGATTCAAGATTTATAGCATTGAAAAGAATAATTTTTTAATCCTCATGTGTGTACAACATTAAATATTAGACCTGATAGATAATAGTTTAGAATATCAAAATAACACTGTACAATAACACATAATGAAATAAAAACTGAATATAAATTAGATAGATTACCATGATAGGCATGCAATATAGGCACATGTGTGCAATGTCAATAATACATAGATTGTCATGATAATCATACAAAAAATTACATCTACCAACATAGTATCTAATATTGGGTGAATGTCATATATGCATATACAATGCCAAAAATGTGTAAATTGCCATATAATCATACCAAAAAGTACATCTCATGTAAGACATCTTATTCATCAAATATCCTCCCTCTTTGCCTTCCTCGAAGAAAACTCTCCCTAGGATGCCATGCTAGTAGATGGAAACCCCTTTAATGCCTTGGATTGTTCCAAGGTATGACTATAGGTCCTATGATCATAGCTCGCTTGCGGCTGAACCTATTTAAATACAAGAATTATTATAAAATTAACATAAAATACATTCAAACAATTGTTAAGAAATTAATTTTAAACTAGCATAAAAAATCATTTAAACATGCACTTATTGCAAGATCATGATCTTGCTCAATCTATTTTTCATACTCAAACAAGTTAATGGTAGGCTTAGCTATCTGAATAGGCATCTCAAATATGGGAGAAACATGAGAAGTTGCCCTACTAATCATCTAATTGGGAATATCAGATGTCATAAGGAAAAAATAAATACACAATACACTTACATAATTTATATTTTCCCCAAGTACATGTAGTAAAATTATTAAAATAAATATAATTCTAAAAATTAAAATAAGAAGTTAATATATACCTCTGTCAGTGCTTATGTCTATGACATTGCAACAATAATGCCTATGTCTGTCTCATCTCATAGAGAGGGAGGAGTGTCTACTTGAGCCATCAAATATTCATGTAAATAAGGTCTCACTTACTTTTATATAAAGTATCAAATCTTATATATGGAAACCATGCATATCATGAAAAGACAATGTAAACCAAGAATCATGGAAGTGTAACTGCCATACAACATACATATCATGAAAAGACATTGTAAACCAAAAATCATGGAAGTATAACTACTATACAACATGCATATCATGAAAAGATAATGTAAACCAAGAATCATGGAAGTGTAACTGCCATACAACGTGCAATGGCGAAGAATAGTAAGTAGTTTGCATGTTGGAGGTAATATAAAAATTGTAATACATGTAGGAAGTGTGAGTGGAAGAGTAGGACGTGGAAATAATAGTAGCACTTCGATAAGGAAAATTTAGGGAGAGAAAAGGTATAAGAGACATATCAATAACTCTGTCCTTACTTGTAAATCTTCTTTGGATAGAATAAAATACCATTATATATTTACTGGGGAAAGGTTGGGCTACACATATATGACCATCATCTTTCTATTATGTACATGGTATCAATCATTAGTATCTCTATATATAATACATGGATTGATATCACATTCATTTATAATAGATGGATGACAAGTGATTTTTGGGAAAGCACCCAACCAATACAAAGGAGGGAACCATAGTGAATCCATCTCTTGACGAAGGTGTGTGTAAATAACATTATACCAATAGGTTAAGGAAGGGAAGTACTTGTCCAATATATCAAGTTTTAGACATATAAATATATTGTCTTGTTTTGGCTCAAGGGAACAAAATTGGTAAATAGTTTGGATGTTCAATTGGAAGAAACTGCAAGGTGTAATTGTTGAGGCTCGCACATATTTTAGTACGAACACAAATGGTGGCTCTCCCCCCAAACATGTCAATGGGGATATAAGCTGTTGAGATCCAATGCAATGTTTTTTAGCATAAATAATGTTGACTAGAGAGGTTGTCTACCATTTACACCTTTTCCATAGCCAAAGGTATAGGTGTAATGAGGCATTACAATTTAAATCTAGACCTTTGTCGTGGCCATATAAAAAGGTGTAATGAGATATTATAATTGAATTATCACGTGTATTACATGTTTGTAGCTCAAACATCAGAAGGCAAGGTCAACACAAAAAATTTCAGCCCCCCTTTCCCTATCTTTGCCCTTCCTACAAATTAGACCTCTTAAATTTATCATCAAATATTATAAATGTGTATTTAAGATCTTGTAATAAAATGAAGCAAGATTTAAGTTCTAATATCACTAGATGTCTTAATTGAAGTCACTTAATAAAATATAAATTTATTTAAATAAATATTTCATTAAATTTATTTAAATAAGTCAATTTAATGTTAGGGCCTGAGTCATGGTCCTTTATGTCTAAATAGACTCTTAGAGTTGTATTGTCAAGTTAATAATCCACTAAGTACGATTGTTAATGATGCACATTTATTCTCTTTTACCTTAAATTACCTAGCTATTATCACTCATTTTCAAGGGTAACATGTAGATTTATGTATAATGGTAATGGTGACATAAGTCAAAATGAGAATATGATTATATTGAGATTAGCAACTTCATTTTCAAGATAGTGTTACCTAAAAGGACCTCTAGATATTGTTCTTCATTTTATAAGAATCCTTGTGGCATGTGAACTACACTTATCTGATCTTGAATGAGATTATTCATGGGATCTTTGTGGGATTTTCCAAAATTAGTTATATAAATACTGCCAAGCCCATTCTCATAGCTTGCAACTATTGTGGTTCTTATTTAGTGGTTTGTGATACCTCATAACAACTTACAAAGGTTCATGGTACCCGCGAGATGATCAACTCATCTCCAAAATTTTTGGACAAGTGTATTTATATAGGAGGAAGAGGCTTTTGAAGGTTTAAAGTTGATTTGAGTTTGTATGGTATGATTTCACAGTCAATAGCCTTTAATTAGGCCTAGGAGATATAATTAGTCCTGAGGGGTGTTGAGTTAGGTGTTATCCAAATATATTTAAATTATGAAAGTCCCTACATGATATATGTGATGTAAAGGGGTATTTGAATGTGGGTTTGGTTTGGTTGGGAGCTTTGTAGTTTACTGAGAAAAAAGAGGTTTGCCTCAAAAAGGGCTAGTAGAGGGAATGTGTCAAAGAGGAAAGAAGAGTTAAGTGAAGAGTTGAAGATTGAGGGTCGTGTGGAATGGTTGAATGCATGAAATGAGATGTAATTGAGTAGGTAGATGCTATTATTAGTATTTTGGAAGGAAAAAATCAAAGTAGTATGCAAAACTATGAAAACACATAAGAGATTGTAAAGAACAGAGCAAAGATAAAGAGAGAGAATATGAAAATAGAGAAAGATAAATTTAACTTAAACTTACAAGGAAAATATACATAGACTAAATGTATATAGAGCATAATATTAAATCAAAATTTTAATTCTATATAAATAAATGGTGTCATCCTAACATAAATAGATGTAGTAGTGGAGGGGCCAAATGCTGGGTCTAAATATGTAAACAATGACTGCGATAAATCAAATGTTGTAAATGTTGACTATGATGATGAAGGAACCATCACCTCCTATGACATAAAAAATGACATATATATTATTAAATTTTTATGTAAATTGATTTTTATCTAAATTAAATTTTTAAATATAACTTAAATTTATTATGGCATTTATATAAAATATACCTGCATCTGTGTAGTGGTTGATGTCTGCACATAAAATGTACATGTCAAAAAATCATCACTCGTAAGAATATTATCCAAGCCCTCTGAACCACCAATGCCATCATTATCATAAGGTCCAGTACACATAACTCCATAATAACTATAAGGGTGGGGTCGGATATGCACACTAGGTGGAGTATCTCTAGCATCACTATGTGAGAGCCTATTCATATGTTGAACGAGTGTATTAGTGAGTGAACTAAGAGCATGTAGAGTGTCGATCTCCATAAATTTTTCAATTAAAAAGTGGATCTTAGGTTCAACTAGATTTTGGATATGGATCTACACATACTAATTAAGCACACAACGTGCACTTAGTCGATCATGTGAAGAGCCTTTCTCTCGGTCCTAAAATTTACTAAAGTCAAAATAATTCATAAAATCATTGAAGAAAAACTCACATTAGAGTTTAATAAAAAAATATAATAGGACCTCGTGGTTGTTACAAGATGGATAGTCAAACATCATCCACCATTGATCCCAAACATTGGATGTGATTAAGTTATGTATGCAACAATGGATTATAAAATGTTTAGCGATTACGAGAAATGGGGCATTGGTGGTTGGGTCGATGAATATGGTGTAAATGAAGGCTTTTGATATTTATTTTTTCTTGATCTAAAGTGTTTTTTTTAATAGCACACATTAGGAGATTGAACTAAAGTGTTGATAATTTATCAGCATAATATGCCCTACAAGTATCCCTATATGAATTTCATCTATCAATTTAACTCATTATAGAGTCAATTTGACCTAATAAGGTCTCTAGGGAATTGTCTAGCTAGGTGCGATGGGGGTTGTTGGAAGTGGGATCCCTCATTCTCCCAATTAACTTTTCAATTTTAAATTTTATTTCCCACAATGTTGTTAATTAGAATCTCTTGACTACTAGGGAGGTTTTGTGGAACTGTAGGAGGGTTAGGTGGAGGGATAAGAGGAGGAACAAGAGGGTTTTATGGAGGGTTAGTTAGAAGGTTAGTATGAGGAGCAATAAGAGGGTTTTATGGAGGATTATTAGGATGGGTTATTCAAAAGAAACAAATTACAACTAAAAATGAGAGTTAAACAATAAAAATAATGAAAAATTAGGGTTAAATAAGAAAGATTTATATCACTTATCTCTTCTACGTGGCAAAATCATCGATCAACAACTTCGTGAGATGAATTTAGTAGCTTCCTATCACTCTCTTGTCTATTTAATTCAAAAACTAATCATGAAAGCTAGAGGAGAGCAAGGAAACTCAAATTCAAAATAACAATTTTGCATTCAGGTTTCACTTTTTATTTATTTTTGATACATAGGTAACACGATCGTGTTATTAATGTGATCACGTTGTTAAAAATAAAAATAACACGATCACATTAATAACACAATCACATTATTTTTTAATATAACATGATCAAATTATATAATAACGTGATCACATTATGGCTTGGTAATCACTAAGTCATAATTCAAATAACATGATTGCATTACCTAAAATGTCCTCAAAATTGTCCCCTAACTCCGTGCACTTACCCACATAATATTGAGGAAATAATAGATTTAAAATCAAGAAGGGATAAAATAGCATTAGACAAAGATTATGTACGTCATGAAAGACATGGGGTATGAACTTCCTCAGATGTTTGAGTGGGATGCCATTGCTTAGAGATTTACTATATAGGAAAAATTTTAGTGGCAAAATTTTGTTAATTCATGAATATTTTAGTTTTATAAATATGATTTTGATGATTTGGTGGGGTCAACAACATGGCGAAATCACCTTTATTTTATAAGAAATTTTATTTTTTAGGGTCGTCTCATCCCATATTGAAAGTAAATTATCATTTATATAGGACTTTCACTCGTACCAATAAAATATGTGCCACTCTATCCTAATAAATTTGCCACTATTTATTGGTATTGTCTACATATGATGGTGACAATTTGTATATGTCGATAATCGCCTACATATGTTGGTGACCATTTGCATATGTAGACAACCACCTACATATGTTGGTGACCGTCTGCATATGTCATCTACACACATGTAGATGGTCGTCTATATATGCAGATGATTACCTACATATGTTGGTGACTGTCTGCATATGTTGATGATTACTTACATATGCAGGTGGATGTCTACATATGTTGACAGTTGTTTGCATAAGCTGACGGTTATCAGTGATTGTTTGTAAATGCAGGTTGTGGTGTGCATATGCAGATAATTGGCAACATATGCCAATGACCATCGACACATATAGATGGTCATTTACATATGTAGGGGTCCATTTTCATATGCAAAGGGTCATCGACATATGTTGGTGATCATCTACATATGCAGACAACCACCAACATATGCTAATAATCATCAACACATACATGCGACTGTCAACATATGGTGATGGTTATCGACATATATTAGTGGCCAACTATAGACAAATCCTTATATTTGTTGATGGTTGTCAACATATGCCAACAGTCAACTGCTAGGATATGTTGATGACCATCAACATATGCAAATGGTCTCATGAATATGTTGATGACTGTCTGCATATGCCGACGGTCATTTGCATATGCTAATCATCTGTATATGCAAATGGTTACCATCATATGCAAATGACCATATACATATACCAATGATCATTGGTATATGCTGACAACCATCTACATAGTTAGCATATGCAGATGATCATGTACATTTTTATTCGCCAAATTGCATCACTTGATTCACTTGTACAATTAATCACCTTCCAATATTATTCTTCACCATTTTGAAATTGATTCACCTAGAAATCTCCAAAAAAATTTTATATGCCACCATAATTTTCCCTGCCACTATCTCCTATCACAACTTCAAAAATTGACATAATGAAGACATGGACATAATGTAAGTGAAACTTGCCCTAGGGTGAAGCTTTCTAGATAGTCAATGAATGTTAATATCCTACAAGATCCATAAATATTGCAAATTAAAAGACTATAAATAAATAAAAAGTAGTGGTGGTGCACATAAAGCGAAACCTTAACAGAGCAATAAAAAAACAATGCTTGACAACATGATTTTCTTCTTCTTTTCTTATAAATTTTATCTCGTGATGTTTTAAAAGTTTTTTATTAGTGTTCTTTACAAATAATGTGGCCTATCCCAAATATAACATAAGGATTTTTTCCACTATAATATTCCTTATATAGAATTGTGTGTCAATAATAATGCCACATGTAAGACAATTGCAAACAAGAAGTGGTTTATAAGGCTTTAGGGGGCTAGACTAGGTGGTTGATATTGGATATTATGTCTCCCTCCAACTTACGAGTTTGAGGTTGCTTCACAATATCGATTCTTTTCCTGAATCAAAAAAGGGAAAGGTAGTTTATAAGGCACTATTATATTAAAAATGCATATATTAATAAAACATTAACAATAATAAAACAAAGGTTACAAAGATACTAATTCATATTGTTATATTAAAATTGGTTTCTAAAATTTTGTTTAAATAATTATAAGTTTTCAATATGGTAAATGGGAATTAAAATAATTTTTGAATAGTTTGTATTTATATTTTGGTTACAAAGATACTAGTTATATTAAAATTGATTCCTAAATTTTTGTTTAAATAATTATAACTTTTAAATATGGTAAATGGGAATTAAAAGAAATTTTGAATAGTTTGTGTTTATATTTAAAGTGTCTAGTCATGGATTTAGATTCTATTAAAAGTAGACCCTGCTTAATAATAACAATAGTTGAAAATAGAAATTACTAATAACAATTATAGAATTATGTGATAGAATTTTTTTAATTGAAATTGATTTTTGATATAAATTAACAAATATTATACCGTTAATTAATGGTAATTAAAAAACAGTCATGCTAAAACAATATTAAAAGAATAAAATTTAAATTAGATAAACAATTATTAAACCATAATTCTCATAACATTAAAAAATATGCATTTTGTTAAATGAAGAGAGAATAATTTTTTCCTAATAACAAGGATTCTATTTGCCAAGTCTTCAGGGTTCGAACTAGGATTAAATTTATTTCATTGAAATATTGTATTTGATAAGAGGAGAGTGCTTGTTTAGAAGACTCTATTTCTTACTTTAAAAATTTGAAATTTATTCTTCTCTAAACATAATGCTCATATCTTTTAGATATAAATTATATAGAACAAGGAAAACAAATTGTATTACATCTGTGAATATTGTTTCAAATATTTATTACAAATATTCAAAATTCTATTAAATACAAATTTATTATTCAGAAAGAAAATACTGATTTGAATTATAAAACAAATTAAATATTTATATTTTTGTTCTTTTGAACAACCACCAAAATATTTGTAAATTTGTTCTTACAAATAACGACCAAAATATTTACAGATTTGCCTTCTTGATACATCAAAATAATAATTTTAAATATAATAAACTGTAAAATCAATACCACAAAATGAACATTAATATTAAAAATAAAAATGAAGATAACATTCATAGAAGGCAAAATAAATTTAACTCTAAACAATCAAAAATATTAACTTCATTTTTACTAATATAAAACGAATCATTAATAAAAGGCATAGTTATTAGCTTTCATCATCAGTTTACCCCCAACAAAATTGATTGGAAAAAAGAAAATCCACTACATTCAAGTACACATGCACCTTTTATGAAATTATTTTGCAAATTATTCCAACATATTTTCTATTTCCAAAAATTTACGACCTATTCCCCACAACACAATAATACCATACGGCTGGGAAGGAACGGGAAGAAAGGATATATGTATTCTTTAGAACTTTTAAGAGTACAAATTATAAATTTAAAAAAAATCATTGATGCATTCTGTGAGTTAGGAGTGCACTCCATGTTGAAACCATTTGAAGAGAGAACAATAAATCATTTAAAATATTTATCAATCTAAAACACTAAAAGAAAAACTAACCTTTATGGCCAAGCAACATTGTCTGCAAATTTCAACCTCTTAGATTAGGTCAAATTCACTTCATCCATGCTTGTTTAAGTAAAAAGTAAACTACACAGTGCAGCAACTATCTACATTAGTAGGCTTAACACAATCATATGATAGTTATTAGTCTTGTGTAGTAAAATCGAAAAATTAAAAACTATTTATTTCATAAAATTTGATTTAAGATATGAACATCAATTCACATGTTTGTATTGTTAAGGTGTAGGAAATATACTCTACATGCTATAATAATCATGAAGGTTCTGAAAATTTCCTTGCCACCTACAAAAAATTCTCTTAGTCAAGAGCATCATTTGCAGATTCATAAATCATTGGCTAAAACTTCAAGATCTTCACCTCTAGATCTCAAAACATTGGCAACCCTTCTTTACATGTAGCCTTGAAATTTACCTTTATGTTGAAAGCTTCTTTATCATTATTTTTTGCAACATTGAGGACAAAGAAAAGATTCAAAACCAAATTAAGAGCTTTAATCACCACCCCTTGGTCTTGAAACAATGGTCGCCTACCTTCAATCCCCTCACTGAACCACATAATGTAAAACCCATCTGGGTTCATTTGTTCCATCTACCTCTTTAGTTTTGGACCAAATCTACCCTGAAGGTAATTGGTAAATCACTAGGTGAGTTTTTGCAAATGCACCCAGATACCGACTACTTCTCCCTCACTATTGCTAGGATTTTAGTGAATATTAATACCTTCAAGAATCTTCTTACAAAAATCATCTTGCAACTAGGTGATCACTCTTGGTCTCAACCCCTTGACTACGAAGGCTTGTTGTTTCATTACTACAATTGTTTTGATACATGACATTTGACCAAAAATTGCAGCCTTCTAAGAAAAAAGAAGTAATCTTCTTAGTATAAAGATTCCCTTCACACCCACCTTATGGTATTCGCTGAGGATGAAGAACGAACAGAAAGTGAGGGTTCTGCCTCATCTTCAGAAGATCTTGAAGTTCCAAATGAGCACCTCAAAAGTCCTCCACTCTAAATACAAACTATTGGTGGATTAATGTCTCCAAGGATGTTGTGAAATTGGTTGGTTCCCCCTCCAATCCAACATTTTCCTTGGAGAAAAAGCCAAAAAATTGACTTACCTAGGGTAACATCAATTGATGTTTCAACAATGAAAGACAAATCCCAGCATTGTGCTTGAATTGAAAACTCCTCACAAGTCCACCTAGACATTGTTGAAGAAAAGGGAGGGTGGACCAAGGTACAAAAAAATAAAAAAGGTAGAAAAACAAAGGCTCAACCCTTCTATATGTCCCTCCACTCAAGGGGACTCCGAGCTGAAATTGAGAGGATGAGCAAGATAAGGGTTAACCAGTCGGGGTAAGTTTTTTGAAAGTTTCACAGACGTTTACTTGGATGTAATAAGATTATCAAAGAAGTTTGTTAGATTTTTTATTGTTTTTTAGTAGAAGTTTATGGAATGTTGTTTTTAGCCACCTGCTTTGTTTCCATTAGTAGAGGCATCCCATTTGAGTGTTATTGTTTCATTTTCCTCTCCTTTCTTTAAGACTCCAAAACCTTTCAAAACCCATTTTTAACCCTATCAAATAAAAATTATCAGTAAACTAAACAAAAGACTCCCCAAAAAGGAAAAAACAAGCTTTGCACTGATTTTGTTTGAGTTGTAAAATTTGGAATCATCCTTGAATACAAAATTTTAACAACTCCATAATAGCTTGTGCTAAGGAAAAGAGTCTTGTCAAAAGCATCATATTATAATTAAACTCTAAATGCATTAGTTAGTAGAAATCAGATAACAACCATTGAAGCACAAATACTACTAGATCTATGAGACACTAAATATTTTAAGTTTTTGATGATACTTAAAACGTCAAGATAAAGAGAGACTTGGATGCTAACAGGGAATTTTCTGATTTCAAATTTCATCACAAATGTGTGCACTCCCTGTTAATTTGAAGTGATAAATGTTTGCCTAAACATGCTCAATACGACATTTTTATCACATTTATGAGTAAACATTGAGAAATTACTTGAGGATTTATATTATTAATGTTGAAGTAGTACCTACAGAGATCACATGTTGGGAAATCTTGCTGAGAGTGAAAATAAAGCCCTAACACTATAAGGGATGAAACCTGCTTTCCATATATAATCCTTTGACATGTAGCCCAATTGGGTACATGAGGCAACTAAATAGTATTGTAAATATAAAATTAATGACTGATTGGGCTAAATTTTATAATAAGTTCATTGAAACAAAGTGGAATTCATTAATGGATTGAGTATAAATAATCAAGGATAATTAATTGGGAATGTTTTACTAAATGAAAGCTATATCAAAATTCAAAGTAAAGCATAAAACTATGAAATATGATATTATGGAGGATTGAAGTCACCCGATTTCCAATAATAATTTAATTGAAGCAAAGCAAAATTCATTAGTGGATTGAGTAGAAATAATCAAAGATAATTAACTGGAAATTTTTTACTAAATGGAAGCTATATCAAAATTCAAAGTAAAGCATAGAACTATGAAATAGGATATTAATGGGGGATTTAAGTCCCCTACTTTCCAATAGTTTAGTGGTTAGCAAAGAATGGTGTAATGCAACTGTGGCCTGATAAATTAATCTCTGAACCCAAGGCCAACTTGGCAGATAGATTCAAACTTCATTCATTACGTTTGTCAGTATTCAATAAAATAATATTAATGGATAGTTGTTTGTGGGGATAAACAACTCGAGCCGAATCAATAAATGACTGTTAAATATTAATAACTGACTGCCACCATATTTTAGTCATGGCATTAAAATGGAGCAATTTTCACTACTTTCCACAACACACAAAAAGGATATAGAATTAACATGTCATTTATTACACTAATTACATCTAGCAAGGGTCGAATGACATAATACCAATTGTTAAATAGTGGTACACATTATTAGTCCTGAAGGGCCTTTTTTAGTCTTCAACTTTTGTTAATTGTTTATTAATCTCTTTAATCTCTATCAATTAAATTACATGATTTTATGTGCTATATAATATGATAATATTTTCTATGAAAAGTTGAAGTTTTTTTAAGTAATCAAATATAATACTATTGTGCCTACAGGTTGAGTGGCTAAAAAATTCTTATGTTATTATCGTGCTGACATGCATCAAAGCAATTACAACTATGAAACCATTATTTTAGGCAATCAGAGTGTTTGCAATTACTTTTATTAGTGATGACTAGGGTGGAAAGCATTTCATGGATCTATCCAACATGTTTCCAGCATCACCTTTCAAGAGTCTAAAATCCCACCATATCATAGTAAAGATCATAATCCCCCTCTTTTTATAATAGCATCCATCAATCATACACATGTCAAAAGGGTCATGATTGATGGGGGAGTGAGCATCAATATCATCTCCTCCCATGCCTATGATCAAGTTCAACTACCTAAAAACATCATGTCAGAAAGCTCAGTGATTCTCTGATCATTCAATGTACCTTGGCCACTACTCTGGGGATAGTTATTCTCCACATCTGTTTGGGGCCTTGAACCATTTCTAAACTATTTTACATCATATAGGGTGAATTCAATATAATGTGTTACTTGGTTGCCCCTGTATCTGTGCTATGACATGTGTCCCTTCTACCCTTCACCAATATATCAAGTTTGAACATGAGGGACAAGTCATTAAAATCAAATCTGATCCAAGTCCCTTTGCTTCTTGTAATATGATGTATTAGCCCAATGATGTTCTTATTCCACCTTCACACTCTTCACATCCAGCCATTAGCCAAACCACCATGTCAAACCAACACACCAACACTTATATTTTCAACAATGGTGAAGCATCCATAAGTTCAAATATTTATTCATCACAAATCCTAGTTGAGAATCCTTTGCAATCCACATTCCAATGAATTACACTTGGGGAATATCGACTTTTAGCTTTGGATGCTTTTCCCTCTCCACATGAACTTAGGAACCTTCAAAATGATCCATCTTATGATCCCAATATTGGTACCCTTGTCCCCTTTGGCCTTCCCAATAATATAACACATTTTGTTTATGGGGGACTTGATAAACTGCTTCTTTTACCCACCACCATGCCTCATATTCAGCCATTCACTTCCAACTTTTCTTATCTTAACAACCTAAAATTTACCCAAACATACCTTCATTGATGCGCTTGGAAAGGGTTTGGGTTTGGCCTCTATGAAAAAGGACCCCATGAACTTCCTGCTATCAAAACTCAAAAACCTCATGATTTCTTTAGCCTAGGGTATGTTCCCCCAAAAGATCCCAGACCAACCTCACCAATTCCACCTCTCTTATTTGGAGAACCACCAATCTCACCAATTCCACCTCTCCCATTTGAGGAACCACTAGCCTCACCTCTCCCATTCGAGTAAATTCTACCCTTATCAACCTCACAATTTCAATTTAAAGAACCTCTACCCTCACCAACTCCATTTGAAGACAGTGACATCATCCCACCTAACTTTTTTTTTTTTATCAATGCCATCAGTTTAGGTCCCCTGACTGATCAATAAGAAGGTCAAACTAAAACCATTCCTCTCATCCACCCTGAAATGATCATGCATGATTCTCCCACCATTAACACCATCTAATGTCAAGATGACAAATTTATTCTTACCTATCTAGGTATGGAGGATTCTTATCTTCAAAATCCCTCCCTTATAAAAACTAAATAATGATAAATGAATCAACCAAAGACATTAATTTGGGTACTCTGGAGAACCCTCACATTGTCAAGATTGGTCAATCCTTAACTCTTGAGGAACAAAGAAACTATATAACCTTCCTTCATGACAGTAGCATAGTATTTTCTTGGTCTTATCAGGGTATTCCTTATATTGACCCATAAATTTTCCTTCATAACATCATCACCCATCCCAAAGTTAAGTTAGTCCAATAAAAACTTCATCGAATCCATATTTGTATAGCTCTCCTTGCCAAAGAATAACTTCAACACATTTTATCTGTTAATTTCATTCAACCCATTGACTATCCACAATGGGTCTCTAACATTGTTCCTATGACCAAACCCATTAGGGGACTCCACCTTTATGTGGAATTCTATGATCTTAACCTTGCATGCCCCAAAGACAACTTTCCCATACCTAACATCAACCAACTTGTTGATCTTACAAAAATTTATAAGCTGGCAGTTTTAGCCTCGTAAATCCTTGAGTTGACACTTGTGAGGGTGAATGTAAATGACTGAATTTTATTTAATATTTGCTTATCACCAAGATTGACTCTCTACCGAAGACTACGTACCTATTTGTCCCTGTCTGCCATGCTATCGAAGCGTGCATCAAAATAGAAGTGAAAAAACAAATGGAGGGCTAAGATTATTCGATTCAAAATAGGTAGTGTTGAATTAGGCTAGGGATTAAATGATCTTTGATGCAATGGCCCTGTTGAGGCATTATCCTATTCCTGGATCAGAGACCTACAGTCAAATTTTTGATGGTCTTCTAAATGCTGCATCAAGTGGGTATAATTGGAATCATGTAGTGTTTGACATGTTGATCAAAGCCTATGCTCAGACATGAAGGTCTGTGGATGTTGTTCATGTATTTAGGCTTATGGAGGAAGCTAAACTAGTATCAATGCATGTAATTGCCTTCTTAATGTCTTGTTAAAGTCTAAATGAATCAATATGTGTTGGGAAATCTATATACTTAAATGGGTAAGAGTTAAATCCCTTCCAATGCATTTACCTTCTATACTATGATTCATGCTCTCTGTAGAGATGGTAACCTGGAAGGAGCATATGCGTTCATGAATCAAAATAAAGAGTTTATTAAACATATCTAGCATAGGTGGAAGACGAGGCGAGGATATTACTAAACATTTTACGAGAGCAATCTCAGATATATCTAATAAAGGTAGAGGGCAGGGAGAGGGGTAGCCTTGACCACAAGGGGCTATTTATTTTGTAGTGCTAGTCCAAAAGCCTTGTCCATGTTCAATATTTCCTTCCCCAATGGCATATCCCAATCAAAGGCATGAATTAATGACCCCAAAGGATACTCTACCATGGTAATCCCCATCCTAGTGCCAGTGCAAATACATTTCCCTACACCAAAGATCAATCTTGGATCCTGCAAACCTATATGGATTGAATTTGAGGGGTTTGTCCCATATTTTATGGTCCCCTCTCATGCCCCAAATGTTGACTATGAGATGAGTGTCTTTGGGCACGTAGTATCCACCTACTTGGCAAGGTTCAACAGATACACGTAGTAGACCGAGTGGAGTGGAAGGGTGCTTGCGGAAACCTTCTTTGTAAATGGTCACTAAGTAGGGGAGCTTCAAAATGTATAACTCTTTGAGACCCCTGTCACAACTAATTACTTTATCCATTTCTACATGTGTGCGTTTAAGAAGCTTAAGATTTTGAATTAGCTTTGCAAGCATCCATTCTATTACACTGCTTGACATATCAGTACCCGCAGTGAACAAATTCTAATAAATAGCCAAAAAAATCAATAACTTAATTTTTTTCCATCTCACAAAAAAATTATAAAAAATGATGCACACTCAAATACAACATTACTCATTCAATTTTTCTCTGAATTTATTATACATCTTAAAATGTATCATATGTTGTAATATAAAACATCAATAATTAAATAAAATCAATTTAATTTTTAAAAAAAAATTAGAACAAAAATGCTTGGCTCTTTAAATATTAAGTCTCTAAATGTTTTTCTTTACAGTGATTTAATGTATGAGAGGTTTTTAATATATAATAGTTTAAGTTATCTTATATTTTAGTTTTTTATTAGATTTATTATTAAGAATAAAAATTGATCATTAGAGTTCTTCTAAATTTAAATATAACATCAGAAAATGTTAAACAATAATTAAATTTAAAATTATATTCATTATAAGTTTAATATTTTATTATTAGATTTATTCATTCTTTTTTCTCTAAAAATAATTTTAACATTGAAATCTAAAATGTAGGACAACAATGATTTTACAAAAGTTAAATCTAAAAGAAGTCATGGTTAATTGAATCTATTATGAAGAACAAATGATTAAAAAGTAATGTTGGAAAGAATAAGTATTAAAAAATAGAAAATAAATAAATAGATGTGAGAAACAAGGTGGAATAGAGTGTTAAATTGAATTATCTTGAAATATGATACAGTTTATTCATTTTATTTTTAATATGATTATATATTATATTATTAATATATTCAAAATTTGATTTTTTTTTTTAAAATTCAGAACATTATCTTTTATCTAATATATAGATGTGGATGATAATATCTTATTGAAGTATTAGTTATATATAATTACTGTTGATACTATTTTGTTTCATAATATGAAAACTTGTTGTTAATAATATTATTTTAATCCTAATTTCTTTTAAGTTATATCAAAAAATATTTCTTAGAAAAAGAAATTTATACACCAAATTTTTAATTAAATTTGCATGCCATGAGTAATTTTAATATAGATTGTACTTTATCCCGTAGCTTCCTATTATAGGACTTCAAAATTTGTGATATATCATTTTTGAGACTTAAAGCATTGAGCTTATATTTAGATACACAATTAGCCCATATTTCTTTGACAAATTTAAATACATAATTGACCCATATTTCTTTGACAAATTTGTCAAAGTAACATGAGGCATTGAGCCTAACAATGGCAAGCAGCCTAAAACAAGCCATCCAAGAGGTCCAGGGGGAACCTTTTTACTCTTCATGAGAAAATAGCTAAATCCAATGTAAAGGCAGAGCCATGAAAACCCCCACAGTAAAACTTCTCTCAATATAGTCACCTCCATTGTTCTTGTTGCGAAAGGGGTTCTATGGATGGTATATATATATATATATATATATATATATATATCTCGAGATCCATAATCTCTTCATATTTCACATATATGTGTTTCATAAATTTATACTAATAATATTATCTATTATATACACTATATATTTATAATTATTACGTCAAAAGATATTCTTCTAATGATATTTTAAATGGAAGAAAGATATAATATTTTGAAAATGTGTTCACTTTTATTAATGAACATAATAATAATATAATACAATCCACAAATCTATTTAAAAAAATTAAAACATATAAATAAAAATAACAAACATGAAGTAAAATCAAACTCAAAATATAAAGCACAAAAGAATTATAAATAATGCAAAGAGGGGAACGACAAATAAAATAGAAAATAGAAAAAGTTAATATTTTAAAAGTTTATTTATTTTATAATATTATATATAATTATAATTTGATTTAAGTTGTGTATGTATTATTATTATTATTATTTTTTATTGGTATTCATTTTTTATAGGAGTTATAAATCAATTTGGATACAATCGGGAGTCCAAATCTTTAAATTATCATTTATCATATATTTTAGTGGGTTTTGAAATAATAAAAGTATTATTTTTTTAATTTTTGGAGATCAAGATATGGTCCAGCTATCTAGAGATTATTCAGTTCATAGGGTGAGCATCCTCTATCTAATCGGCTATATAAATGCAATAGTAACCGGTCTTTTAGGACCTAGGGGGTATTGAATTTAGGTGGGCATTGATGAAGTACTCGAGCCCTACCACTTAATCTCATTACCAAACTTAAAGGGTTCGGGGTAAACTAGGGTAAATCAAACTGATAATGCATAGCATTGAGATTATTAACCTAACACTACGCCTCACGACTCACCTTCACATCAATTCAATTACATCCTCACCGTTGAAACAACCAAACCACTTTAACAACTCACCCACAACTCATTAATATAATTTATAAATAATATATTCATTAATCTAAATAATTTTTTTAAATAAATCATAAAATAATTATTATTTATGGATAAAATTTATCAAAAAATTTACTGACATCAAATCTATGAGTATATTCTTCATCAGATTTATAAAGATATATTAGGAATCAAATATAAATAGTTAATCATGTGGCATATTATTTGATTCATGCATGGCTATCCCCCAAAACATTTTTCATTCTCTATTTCATATCCTGGGATTTATGAATATTATATGATTGATGAAGTGGCTGGATAAGGTGAGGTGACATGTGAATGGAATTGGTTAGAAGCATAAAGAAAATAACCCAACATTCGTTGTGGAGTGGATCCTCCCATACATTTATATAAATGGATATAATATAATTATGGTTTACGGAATACACAATTTGAGCTTGTATCCATGTTTGAGGAACACAATCAAATGGATTATAAACAAGACTATGAAAAATTGGTTAATTGCATGGAGCATCGGATCATGTGTAAATATGGAGCTTTCTTATGGAAAAAAGAGGAAGGAAGGTTTACAGGTAAGAAGGATTATTGTAAAAAAATAAATTAAAAGTTTATGTGTATAGGACTTGTTGACTTTCTAAGTCAGCCTTTTAACAGTAATTAAACTCATAAGGACCGCACAAGAGGTTGTGTACTTGCACATTGTCAAGTTCCCTAAAATCAAGCTTGCATGCAAATGCATCCCATCCATACCCACACTCAATACTTTGTATGGGTTTGCACATCAATAAAGTGTTGATTTATGCCTATAATGAGTTCTCAATGTATGCCCCATGTCAAGATCCTTCATTGCACTAACACAACACGTAAGTTAGAGCGCGTGGGTCTCCCTGACTTCAAGCAGCAAAAGAGATAAGTGTGTAGGGAATAGCTCCAAATCATGAAGAGTGCACTCAATATCTTCAAATATTTATGCATGCTCTTATTTAAAAACTTCCTCACACTCAAATGGTGAAGTCTCGTGCCAGGTCTTAGATTTTCACATCTATGCCCTTGTAAAATGCAAACTATGATCTACACTGTGTAGCATTATCTTCATAGACCAGCATAAGTTACATATGAAGGCATAGACTATGAAGGACATCAAAAGAGACTAGGTGTAGAAAGAGTTTAGGCTTTGTGCATCCCATGGAATATCTCCCTCAGCACTCTCACAAACTCATAGCCACATTACATGACCAACTCTCTACATAACCTTCAACATGTACCCTTTATGTAGAATGTTCTTAGCTATATGTGTGCAGATGTGCAAAAGATTCCATAAATAAGGGTGTGTGCATGGGCTAGTACACATATGGTCCCAAAGGGGGATGTGCACAACAACTCCACTGCTTGTGCAAGATGACAAGATAGAACCTTAGATACACCTATGCAATCCCATGCCAACAAGGTAGTCTAGGTGGATTGGCAGGTGACTGACATAAATAAGGATGGTAGTTGAGCTTGATTGGATGTCAAGGGAACCAAATAAGAATAAAATTAAATTTAGGGTAGTTGTCAAAGTGTCATAACATTATTACATGCCACCCTTGGCTACCTAGACATCCTTCATTCTCAAATACACACATGAATCTATGAGTGACCTTCCAACTACTTTCATGATCAAATTGTCAGGTCCAGGTTGAATAAGCATGTATTATAGTTGTTATTGTGAAGATCTTGATGCTCTTAATCAACCTTGAGTTCTGGATGTCGCTTCCAAATTCAAGTTCCTACCTACCACCTCCAATGGTGAATTGATCATGTAGGACCTTGTCAAGTGCTATATAAACATGATTTTTATTGTAAAGGGGAGACATTTTTTAGCAATGTATTGCTGCCAAACTTTACCCTCCAAGAGCCCTCTCCCAGTGTAATAAAGATCTGTCTATTTGAGTTTGTAATATTGACTTAGACCTTGAAATTAATAGGCACTGATTTACTTTCCTTCATGCTCTATGTTTTGTGTGTATTCACAGTTGTTGATCCTTATCTGTTGACCTCGTCCCTTTCATTATCATCCTCCCTTCACACCTCTACATGAAACTAAAAGTCTTGACATGTCTTATGCTATGTATATATAGGTCTATGTAGGTGTTATTTATGTACCATTTTTCATCCCTCCTAACACTATGTTGTGTTCCCTTACCTCTATGTGAAACATTTATGCAGTCTGCTCGGTTTGAAGATTTGGTAACCAGACTGTTAGTTTTAGTGCATATGTAAATGATCACCAATATATGTCGATGACCATTGGCATATGTAGACACACACTTACATATGCAAATGATCGTTTTCATATGTCGATGATCGTTGGCATATGTTGATGGCTATCTGCATATGCACATGATCACCTACATATGAAGACTAACGTTAGCATATGCATACATTTAGTAGTATTTAAATAAAATAAAAAATTTGTAATTAATTTTAGAGAAATAAGAAAAGGTATTACATTGGTTTTATATATAAATGATGTATTAGAGATAGTGAAGTACAATATGGTTGATCTCATAAAAAAAGTAATAACCATTCACATAGGAAAAAATGAATTAAAAATTATATATGGGGAGTGGATGTGAGTTGTTATTAACGATAGTAGATGAGTGATTTAGGTCTAATGAAATAAAATAAAATTATATATTTTTATTTATCATTATAGACTTCAAAAATTTTTAAAAACTAATCCTAGTAGTTTTTGTATAATTGTTTAATGAGAGAAAATTTATATTCATTTTGTAGTTTTTGAGTATTCTAAATCTTTTGGTGTGGTTGAATTTTTTTCTAAAGCCATCATTTAAATGTTGAGATGTGAAGGTGTTACTTGAGTTATTCTTAGGAGGGGAAGGTGAGATGTAAGCCACATTGCATAGGACATCGCTTTAATGATGAAGTAATCACTACAGATGCTCAAGCTCCATAGAAATTTTATTAGTTTGAACTTGGAATGATAAGAGAATAGTAGATATAACCATAGACTTATTATAACTAAAAGGTGGAGATCAACAACAACACTAGAAACAAAACTATTTTTCTTCCTTTCCATATTCAAAATAGAATTTCCACTTTAAAAGTGTGTCAAACTCAAGTGTACTTCAGTGAAATCCTAGGACTATCACCGAGAAGAATATGATGCCAATTGAAATACTATCAACAAAAATAACTGAATAAATCATGAATCAAATTCCATGCATTTTGGGCATTACAGAAAAATTATAATAAAAACATAAAAATCTTAAAATTGATGATGAGATGATGGATGAACCACACCTAATTTCACTAAATGTCTCCTAAGAAGTAGTCCTTGATGGAACAAACACCAAGAAAAGTAAGATAGCTTGGGTTTAACACAAGCAGTCCACACATATTTGAAATGTCTACCCCGAGTAGATAGGGAGGACTAAATATCCCATCTAAGATTAAGCTTTTCAACCATTAAGAGATGAGGGGAAAATCATTTGTAGCCCTTTAAAGATGAAAAATATACAAATAGAAACCTTTTTAACTTGGAGAAACCTAATATATTTGGAAAAATATTCTATCTTTTATTTTAGTAAATTTCATTTATTATTGATTGTCTAGAAAATTTAATGATAAATTTATTAACTCATACTTTTGAGTTGTATAAAATCATTTTTCCTAATTTAAAATTTCTTGAAAGAATTGTACAATTAAACATTTAAGTTACGGGAAGGAAATGATGAGTTCGAATCTAACTAGAAAGTAATATATTAATGATGAGTTGTTTATAAAATATAATTAAAATTGTTGATAAGTTATTTTAACTATTCAATAATATAAATATGATTGAATTAAAATTGAATTAGCATTGAAAAGAATTGAGAGAGGATAATGATTTTTACGTCTCTAAATGACTTAGTCATTTAAACTTGTACGAATAAAAATTCTAAAAGAAAGTGAGAAAAAAACATAAACATATAGATTTTAGGATTTTAAATTTTGTTTTCTCTAAATTTTTTTTTTAAGTTTTATTAATATTGTATTTTTTTTAAATATAAAGAAAAATATTTTGTTTAAAAATAAATAAATAATTAAATATAAACTTTTTAAAAATTGCTTTTAATTATAATTTGAATAATATTTATATGTGAAAATTTGATGTTTAGTTTATATATATAACATTTCAATAATATATATTTAGATATCCAATACAAAGAGTCAAATGATTAAGGTTAAGATTGTATTTTCTGTGATTTTGATGGTATGGATGCCTTTTACTCGTAGCCGTTTAGTCATAGAAGCTTAGTGATTTAGTTGTATGCTTACTCAACATTATAAATCTACTATATATTTATTTCTGAAATATGAACACAAATACCAATATTTTGTATAATTCACTGATTCTATGTAATGCCTTTGGACATATTAGAAAAAGAAAAAATATATATTATATAAAATTATTACTAATTAGAGAACATAAATATTTCACAACATCCAAGAAAAGAAATATTTTATATAATTGGAAGGTGAGGTAAGGCTATTCTAAAACATCTAACCAAGAACAACCTCACCTATATCTAGCATAGGTTAAAGGCAAGGCGAGGATATTATTAAACATTCAACAAGAGCAATCTCAGATATATTTAGTATAGGTGGAGGGCGAGGCGAGGGGTAGCCTTGACCACAAGGGGCTCTTTCTTTTGTAATGCTAGTCCAAAAGCCTCGTCCATGTTCAATATTTCCTTCCCTGGTGGCATATCCCAATCAAAGGCATGAATTAATGACCCCAAAGTATATTCCACCATGGTAATCCCCATCCTAGTGCCAACACAAATACGTCTACCTACACCAAAGGGTATGAGTTGGAAGTCATTTCCACGCAGATCAATCTTGGATCCCACAAACCTATCTGGATTGAAATCGAGGGGTTTGTCCCATATTTCAGGGTCCTTGCCAATGCCCCAAATGTTGACCATGAGACGAGTGTCCTTGGGCACATAGTATCCACCTACTAGGCAAGGTTCAACAGAGACACGTGGTAGACTGAGTGGAGTGGAAGGGTGCTTGCGGAAACCTTCCTTGCAAATGGTCACCAAGTAGGGGGCTTCGAAATATCTGACTCTTTGAGACCCCTGTCACGACCAATTACTTTATCCATTTCTGCGTGTGCGTGCTTAAGAAGCTTGGGATTTTGGATTAACTCTGCAAATGTCCATTCTATTACACTGCTTGATGTATCACTCCCCGCAGTGAACAAATTCTAATAAATAGCAAAAACATTAGTAACTTAATTTTTATCCATCTCACAAAAAATTATATAAAATGATGCACACTCAAATACAACATTACTTACTCAGTTTTTCTCTGAATTTGTTGTGCATATTATGATGTATTGCATGTTTTGATATAAAACATCAATAACTAAATAAAATCAATTCAATTTTTTTTTTTTTTCTAAATCTCTAAGTTTCAACTGGTTATATTAGTTAAAGATAATTTAATAAAAAGAGTTTAAGACCATTGGTACTAAATGGAACTAATAATGGGGTGTCTTTGCCATTGAGTAAGTATTTTCTATAATTAATATTATAAAATTAATAATTTTATAATATTGATTACTAAAAATATTTATAAAAAGAAATTTTTAGGTAAAAATTGTGTGAAAGAAGTTTTTTCTTCAATATTTAAGATCACATTTTGTAATTTATCAATATTTTTCCTATTGATAAATCATTAAATATCAAAAACTTCACATAATTTTTATCCAAAAACATTTGTTAATAATTATCACGAACTTTGAAAAGATACAATCTCTAAAAATAATCAATCCACATGCAGATGCAAACCTCCCTAATAAATGAGCAAAGTTCATTGTTTAATATGAAAGCACAAGAAGTTTATTTAAGAGTGGCTAACTTCTACCTGCTCTTAAAGGATATTTCTCACTAAACTCTGGATAAGAATTGTTCAATGTGAAGGCATAAGGAATAGAATTTAATCATAAAGATATTTCATTGGGCATTTTGATTCACTCTGAATCTTTAGTTTATGTTATATAAAATGGGTAACTTTTATTTATTTAAAAAGAATATTTTTCACTAAATTTGGGATATGAATTTGTTTAATATGAAAATACAAAGAATAAAACTTAAGCACAAAGATATTTCAGTAGACATTTTAGTTTGCACTGAACCCTTAAGTTATGTTGTATTGAACAAGCAACTTCTACCTACTCTTAAAGCACACTAAATTCTAGATAAGAATTGTTCAATGTGTAAGTACGAAGAATGAAACTTAAGCATAAAGATATCTCACTAGACATTTTAGTTCAGACTGAACCCTTGGCTTATGTTGTATAAAAATTACATATATTAATACACTGCTAACAAGTCACATATATTGATACACTGCCAACAAATTAAATAATAAAACAAAAAAACCTGTGTTAAAGAAAATCAGAAATGAATATATACCAGAAGGAGACTCTTGATGTGAACGTCAGATAGCCTCCCTCCCTGGCCATCACAATTATCCCTCTGAGACATGACAATATCCAAGAAGTCTGGTTCAGTTCGCTTATGGGCTGTGCCCTGGTGTTCTTTAATCATCCTACTAATCATTTCATCAAATCTTTTGTGCAACTTCTTCATCCCCTGCTGTATTCCCTGCAAGTCCATCCATGCAATTGAGGGAATAAAATCCCCTATGTTAAAATACCCTGCAGTAGTCATAAGCTCGACCACCATGTCCTTGAACTCGTTGGCCTCCTCCCCCTCTGTTTCAAAAACTCGCTTGCTTAGGATAATCTGCCCAAAAATGTTGGCTGCGTAGAGGTTGAGCAGCTCGGGTACGTTCACCGCCTGGCCTTTGGTGGATCTCAACATGTGCTCCATCTCAGCCACTCTTATGGGTTGCCAGTCGTCTAGGGCCTTGCCGCCTAGCATGTGAAGATTGCATACTTGAGAGGGATTTAGAAGTTAGATCCAAAATATTGATTCGGAGAGTATTTGCCCAGCTCCCAAAAAGTTCATTCGTCGATTATTCGATAAATTAAAAAAATATTTTAATTTATTAAAAATATTTTACGATTTTACTGGATAATTTTACACACAGTTTTGTCAGTACTTGAGCTTCGATGAGTACTGGTACAGTACTTGTCGAGGCTCAAGTACTTGGGAAATGACAAGTTCGATCGACGATTATTGATTTCAAACTCAGCTCAATGATTACTTGTCTGAGATTACTCGCCCACTCAACAAGTAATCGCCAAGTATGTATACTATAATTGATATAATGAAATCTACCTATTTCATAGATTTAATAATAAACCCTGAAACATAGAACAAATTTTTTATTAAAATATATCAACTAAGAAACAGGCTTTTCGGTGGCATGGTTGGATCTACAAGCAATGTTTAAAGTTTTTATTAACCCCTCTTTAATTTTCTGAATCAATGGCTGTTTTATACTTCAAATTCTATATTAAACATTATAATTTATTCTAAAGAGACAAGTATGGGGCCTTTAAATATTGCAAATCAGCTTAAGCATTGTGGTTTTAAAAGGCGCAGATGTCAAAAGAAAACCAGAGAGAAATTTGCTTTGCTCTTTAAATATTGAGTCTCGAGTGTTTCTTTACAGTGATTTAATGTACGAGAGGTATTTAATATATAACAGTTTAAGTTATCTTATATTTTAGTTTTTTTTGGTTAGATTTATTACTAAGAATAAAAGTTTTAATGAGAGAGTTCTTCTAAATTCAATGAGATTCTAAATGTTAAATAATAATTATTTAAATTTAAAATTATATTTGTTATAAATTTAAGATTTTATCATTAGATTTATTCATTTTTTTTCTGTAAAAATAGTTTCAATATTGAAATTTAAAATGTAAACAATAATTTAATAAAAATTAAATTTAAAAGAACTCTTCTTATGATTAATTGAATCTATTATTAAAAATAAATGATTAAATAATAATGTTGGGAAGAATAAGTATAAAACAATATAAAAGTTAAATATAAAAGATCTCTACTCATAATTAATTGAGACTATTATTCAAAATAAATGATTAAAAAATAATGTTGGGAAGAATAAGTATAAAAGGATAGAATATAAATAAATGGACATGAAAAATAGGTTGAAAAAGAATGTTATTTTGGACCATATATTATCTCGAAATGTATACCAATATATTATCTTGAAATGTGATACTGTCTACTCATTTTATTTTATTTAGAGTATGATTATGTATTATTAATATATATTAAAAAAATTAAACTTAAAAAAAAAAAATCCAAACACATTATCTCTTATGATATATTCTATAACCTTCTTGGAATATTAATTATATATAACTACAGTTAATATTATTTTGTTTCATAATATGAAAACTAATTTTTAAGAATGTTATTTTAATCCTAATTTCTTTTAAATTATACGAAAGAAAATTCTAAAAAATGAAATTTATAAACCACATTTTTGTCATAAATTGTATGCAGTTTGTATTCTACCCCATAGTTTGTTATTATATGACTTCAAAAGTTATGATATATCATTCTGAGGCATCAACATGCTAACTTTGTGAAAGAAAGAAGGAAGCATTTTAAATATCATTAAAAGTACAGTAAACTTGAATTGATAAGAAGAGAACTTAACACAGTGCAAAATGGATTATAATGATGCATTGAAAAAACAGCAAGCACAAAGGGAAAAAAATTAAAAAAACTGATAACCCACCTTTCTCAACATCTTCCATCTTCCACCATAGGGTGCCCACACCATGTCCTGGGAGTTGTAAGCCAAATAAGTAGCCCCTGCATTGCCAGGCCTGTTAGAGAAATTTAGATCCAAAGTCTTGAGAAAAGCCTTTGCAGCAGCAGGTGTATTAGCCACAACCATTTTAGAGGTACCCAAATTTAGATACACAATTGGCCCATATTTCTTTGACAAATTTGTCAAAGTGACATGAGGCATTGAGCCCAACAATGGCAAGCAGCCTAAAACAGGCCATCCAGGAGGTCCAGGAGGAAGCATTTTACTCTTTATGAGAAAATAGCTAAATCCAATGTAAAGGCAGAGTCATGAAAACCCCCACAGTAAAACTTCTCTCAGTATGGTCACCTCCATTGCTCTTGTTGCCAAAGGGAATCCATGGTTGAGATATATATAGGAATTGTGGGGTTATAACCAGTTAAGGCTTGTGGGTGTATAGGCGTTTGGTGGCACGTGACAAACCATACGTCCTCTGCCTTTGACCAGAGGACTGTTACCGGATTTGGTGGAAACTACCCTTTCATAAAAATTGTTCTGCAAATTGTTAATTATATTTGTGGGACGGTTAAAAACAAAGGTAACAGGATTTTTCCCCAGATTATTATTTTTTTTCTCTAGATTTTTTGTTTTTAAAATATTTAAAGATTGATTATCTTTACATTTATATAAATCGTTAGGAAATAGTGGATTGAGATCTAATCTTCGTTTTATTAAAAATATTATAGATTATTTTATTTTAGATATATTAAAATTAAGTGTAATTTATAATATTATGATTATATGGATTTTGCATTTTATAAAGAGTAGATTGAGAATTGTTCAATTTTATGTTTGATTTTAAATTTGATATTTATTTGATCATCACATGTTAATTTCTACTTTAAATTTGACATCTATTCCATTGTTACTTGATTTTATTTTATTAATAGAAAAATCATCTTTGACTATAGGGTGGAATTTAAAGCTTTTTTTACTCTTGGAAAGAATTTTTTGACCCAACATATTAATGTAGTTAAATAGATGTCATTGTCATGAGTCAATGTAAAAGTGGAAGAAAAGGTTAATGAAGTCATTAATAAATGTGACATGTAAAATATATAATATAAGAACCTTCGTATTCATATTCTAGTTATATTTCACATATATATGTTTTAGATATTAGGCGTATTATCTATTATATACATTATATTTATAATAATTATGTCAAAAGATGTTCTTATAATGACATTTTGAATGGAAAAAAAGTAAAATATTTTGAAAATGTATTCATTTTTAATAAAGAATAATATAAAAATATAAAATATAATACAATCGACTAGTTTGGTTGTTTCAAGCTCAAATCTTTAAAATTAGAATTTTATTATGTTCGTGATTTCAATAAAAAACAAATATCTATTAAAAAAAAAAAAAAACATAAAAATTAAGATTTTAAACCATTTTTTTATAAAATTATAATTTGATTAACACTGTATATATTTTATAAAAATGATTTATAAATAATATATTCTTTAATTTAAATAGGCTTTTTAAATAAACCGATAAATTTACTTCATAAATCTGATGATGAATATCATCATCAGATTTATGAAGATATATTATGAATAACATATAAACAGTTAATTAACCATATGGCATATTATCTTATCTGATTTATGCATGGCCATCCCAAAACATTTTTTTATTCTCTATTTCATATCCTGAGATTTATTAATATTATATGATTGATGACGTGGCCGGATAAGGTGAGGTTACATGTGACTGGAATTGGTTAGAAAACAACCCGACATTAATACAACAAAGCGTCATTGTCTTTGTTAAGTATTTTGAATATTGAAGTTGACATAGAAGTGTTTTATTGTTAGAAGTATTTTATTGTTAGATATGTAGAGTGATTTGTATTTTGATAAATGATTTATGAATTATTGTTTATTAGTTGAATTAGGATTGTTTTGATATTTTGAATAAAAATAAAATAAAATTATATTTTAATTATTTAAAAAAGGGATAAACTTTTTATTTTACAATAATTAAGTGCGGTTTTTTATTGTACAATTTTCATTTTGATAATCATAATAATTTTTAATTTTCATTATTAAAATGATATGTATGAAGTTTGTAATGTAAAATGTGATTTCGAAGATGTTATGGTTGTTGCTAACCTTTAGATTCTTTGGACTTTTCTTAATATAGTGTTTTGAAGATAGATATTATAAAAATTTACAAAGATAAAATATTTTTGATGTATAGATATGAATGACAACGTAGAGGGTCTTTGTATGTGCATGGTTTTTTATGGATAGATGGAGGCTCAACTATGAAACTTTGGAGTGGGAAAATAATTAACAAGTTAAAGTTGTCCAAAAATATTTTGATGAAATTATACATGCATGGAATTCCTAGGGCTATACATATCAAAGAAATATATATTTAATAAATGATTAACAATGTATTTTTATCTGTTATAAAAAAATAACTAGTTTAGAAAAACATAGATGAACATAATTTAATTGTGGTTTAGGAAATACACAATTTGAGCTTGCATCCATGTTTGAGAAACACATTAAATATTAATCATATGGATCATAAACAAGATTAAATAATTGCTTAAGTGTGTGGAGCATAGAAACATGTGTAAACATGGGCTTTCTTATGGAAAAAAGATGAAGGAAAGTTTTCAAGTAAGGAAGATTATTGTAAAAATATATCTTAAAAGTTTATGTGTACAAGATTAATAACATAATATTAGTTTATTTCAGGTACAATGCATCTTGGCATTTGCTTATCAATGGATCAAAACTATATGTAGATGTAGAGATAGGAGATAAACAATATGAGCCAAAAAGAAATGATGACCAAATCAACACTCATAACCAATATGTGTTGTAATTGTAATATGCAATTGTAGATTGGAAACCACTTCTTTCAAGACATGTCATCATAAATTACATTGTAAATTATGTTTCACTAGTAGAGAAAAGTTCAGGGACATATCAACAAAGGTTAATGTGGTGCAAATGTTAAAAACCTTAAAGAAATTGTGACACAAGTGTATAGACAGAAGTTAACTAAAATAATTATTGAAATAAATATAGGGGCAATGGATTCATGCCACATGTTGTTATAAATTCTTTTGATGGAGTGAAATAGAGTATTTGTATCATTGGATGTTGGGCGTAAAGTTTTGAAACCAATATTTAAAGAGCAGGTCACGAGAACTTGGAAGTATAATCGTAAAATTTGTAAAGAATAAAATTATAAATTGAAAAAAAACATGTGTTATTGTGAGGGTATGACCAAGGTTTTGCAACATCCTAAAAATATATAGTCAATAATTTATGGATTTCTATTGGTTGAAGTTACCATTTTAAAAACTATTTTGTGATATTGAGAGAGACATTGGCCTTGACGATGATACAATAAAATCTAATTGAAGTCATTTTTAATAATATAATCCTTAATATACAGAGCGGGTTATTGAAACAATTAATGACATTTAATGAGTAATAGAGGATGGAAATGAGGATAATGTCCAACAATACAAAACTTAACATGAGTGGGAGATCATATCAGGGCTATACCAAAGCAGTTTTTGCATGTTTCTGAGATTGATATGTCGGGTCAAAGGGATAGGCAAACATCTTCGAATACAGACAACTCGGGTGAAGAACAAATGAAATAAGCTCTTAA
The DNA here is from genome assembly GCA_037957365.1 of Torreya grandis. Classification (NCBI taxonomy): domain Eukaryota; kingdom Viridiplantae; phylum Streptophyta; class Pinopsida; order Cupressales; family Taxaceae; genus Torreya; species Torreya grandis. The sequence goes on from JARHVA010000010.1 coordinate 12,043,850, forward strand.
AATCATACGCATGGCAAAAGAAAATGGATTACTTGCTATAGAATAAAATGAGTCTATTTTTTCTAACAAAAGCCTTAGTGAGAAACAAAAAATAGTATTTGATATAATTATTAAACATTATAATCAAGGACAAACTACACCAACATTGCATATGATAATCTAAGGAATGGTAGGAATAGGAAAATATTATCTTATTGGAGGGATTAAGCTAGCACATCTAGAGTTATCACAACCACAATGTTTTTCCTTTCCACTACTTGCTCTGACCAGAGTTCAAACATTTTACATTGACAAGTCAACAATACATGTAACCTTGTGAATGCTTATTTTAGATTTTGAAAAATTAAAAGGAATAAGGTTAATCAAATTTAGAGAAAAAATTTAACATGTTAGGTATATTTTGATTGATGAGATGAGCTTTATGGGTAAATATATGCTTCAAAATATAGATTCTCAACTATGCCAAGCATTTCTAGAAAAATGTTGATATGTGCTTTGGTGGAAACACTATGATTTTTGTTAGGGATTTGGATTTGTTTCAATCAATAATGGATAGATTTCCATATGAAAGTACAATACAAGCAAATTTATTATAGAAAAAAATTATAATTGTTGTTACACTAGATAAGGCTTTTAGACAACAATGTCAAAGTGAAGAACAACAATAGTTTTAGAAACTTATAAAAAATCTAAGAGATGTCAATCCAACCATTAAATATTGGCACTTGTTGATGACTAGAGTCAATGCTTCACTTGAAATAGTTGAAAAGGAGAAGTTTAACGAACATATGCATTTTTTTTTCAATAAATGAAAATGTGTGTCAACATAATAAGATAAAATTATAAGCATTGAGTTGACCTATTGCCTGAAGCATTACAAATAGATGATGATTAAATAATGTTGTGGGATTGTATGATGAACAATTAGAATATTAATTATTGATTTTTAATGGTACAAGGGTGACACTCACTATAAACATATTGGCATAATTAGGTCTTGTCAATGGTGCACTCGGATATGTTTAAAGCATTGCCTACAAAGCAAGATTGACACCCCCTGAACCACCTTCATATGTAATGGCTCAATTTGATAATTACACATGCATTCCTTTTATTGATGCAACTCAAACTAGAATTCCATTCAGCCTCATAGAAAGGGATTGCATGTGTCACTTACCTTTGAAATTGGCATGATGATTAACAATCCATAAATCATAAGGCTTAACACTTAACAAAACCTTAACTGATATAAGACTTACTTGAATAGATAATAGTTGACCTTTGATTTTATATCACGTGTCAAGTCATTACATGGGTTGAGGATCTTCCCACCTTTCATATATGACTAGTTTTATAAATCAAATTTATAAATTTTAAATATCAAAACCTTATTGTTATACTACAAAGACATCATATACGTATATTCATGTTTTACTAATATTATGTTACTCATTATTTCTAATTCTAAATCCTTTGGATGAGTTAAAAACCTTCTTACAACCACTATTTAGAAGTTTCCCTATGAGAGTGTAACTTGAGTTGTTTTCAATGAGTAAATCAAGATCATAACCTAAATAGTGTATGATTATGTTGTGCCTAAACTAAATATATAAAAAAACCTATATAATAAATAGGTAGATATATTGTTTCCCCAATATTATCTGTATACATTTAGTAGTATTTAAATAAAAAAAAAAAATTGTAATTAATTTTAAAGTAACAAGAAAGTGTATTACATTGGCTATATATATATATACTTATATAATAGTCTAGTGAAATACAATACAGTTGATCTCACAAACAAAGACATATGAAAAAATGAATTAAAAATTATATATGGGGAGCAGATGTAGGTTATTATTAAATATACTAGATGACTAATTTAAATCTAATGAAATAAAATAAAATTTAATTTATAGTTAATTTGTAGTTTTTGGGTATCTTAAATCCTTTGACCGTGGGGTTAAAAACTTTTCAAGAGCCATCGTTTAGAAGTTGAAATGTGGGGTGTTATTTGAGTTATTGTTAATGAGCAAACTAAAATCTTACACTAAACCAAATCCAGAGAGAAAACTTAGAGCCATCATTAAGAAGTTGGAAATGTGGGGTGTTATTTGATTTATTTTTAATGAATAAATTAAAATCCACCCTAAATCAAATTCAAGAGAGAAAACTTGTATGATAAATATACCTTTGTATGATAAATATGTAAGTATATTTAGAATTATTTCTTAATATAATATAATATTATTTATTTATATATAAATAATAATTACATAAAATAATAAAATATAGTTAATTTTAAAATAACACAAAAGAGTGTTATTTTAGAGCATATTTGAAATTTTTCGGTAAGGGATATGGGTTTGGTTATCTAATAAGATAATTTTTTTGTAACTTGATCCACCACATATTTCCATAAGACGAAAGGGTAGCTTGGAATGTAAAGGGAATTCCCATAAATTTAAAAATATCTTCATGCTGAAGCCATTTGTAATCATACTAACTCACACAGGGAGGTGGAGGGAGGAGGGATTGTCTATAGCACTGCATTTTTTGCCATTGAATAGAAGATTCGAAGGCAAGGTATAAAATATCAAAACATTGCATAGCATTATCAACATTATTCTCATCCTTAATAAGAGTAAGAAAGGGATCATACATGAAATGGCCATTGAGGAGTTGAGAGGGTTCCTCAAAATGAAGATAAATGCCTCGAACAAGACCTTGAGATTTATCATTGGTTAATAGATATCTAAAGCCTTTAGCAATGAGCACTTATAAAGCAGGTGCTAATAGACAACCTTGCCTAGTGGATCTAAAGAGACCAAATTAATCAATGTTGATGTCTTTAATGAAAAGAAAAGCCAAAACATCTACAAAAAGCATTTGAACTGGTTGTAGGAAAGTGGGGCCAAAACTTAAGGTTTTCAACATGGTAAAAATAAAGGGCCATTCAATACAATCGTAAGCTTTCTCAAAATAAATGTTGATGAACATAGATTTTTAATTGGATCTGCGAGCCCATTCCATATCCTTCCACACAACAATGATATTATTTAATATGTATCTACTTTGAACGAATCCTATTTATTTAAGTCTGACAATCAAAGGCAAGAGATGGTGAAGTCGAAGCACAATCACTTTAACAACGATACTTTATGATACATTGAGTAAAGTGATAGGCCACCAATTACAAATTAACTTGGTATCTCCCTACTGGGGAATGAATTTAATGTGTACTTTGTTAATGGTAGTCCCCAAGGAATAGGTATTGAAAGCTTCTAGGTAGATCTAATATAGATTCGACCAAATGTATGTCCCACATTTTTTATAGAATTTGCATGGAAACCCATCACACCTAGGGGATTTGTCATTGGCCATTTTCATGAAAGCCTCCTGAAGGTCCTTAATGGAGAGCATCCTATTGCAAGTAACTCTTTAAGAGCGAGAGTTAACTTGCAAGTAAAAATTGAAAGGCATTGGCCAAGGGATTATTATCACTCAAGGGATGGTTCTTACGATTTGAAAACTTGTTAGTAGTGTTTCATGAAGACTTTGATCATATATGGGAATTATGTTAAGATCCACACATGTATTGATCTGGTACCAACATCTAAAGCCTATATTTGATACCACTTGTTAGGAACCAAAACATAATCCTAAACATGTGCAAGAAATAAATGTGGAATAAAATAAGCTACAATAAAATACAACATATGAGAGAACACATTACACAAGATATATGTGGAAACTCTTATAAAACCAACAAGGAAAAAACCATAGGGCAAAGGCAGCATCTAGACTTCAATTCCATTAGCAAAATTCTCTTTTACAACAACATCGTCTCAGTAACTCCTTTGTTGTAACATGCAGTTCTTACAATGTTAACACCATAGCATCCAAGGTGAGCTCCAAGCATCAACCTCCATCTCTATGAGCTGAGCTAGCAAGTCTCCAAGATCCAAGTCTCCAATCAAGTGAGCCAACCTAACATAGTCTTATAGGATCTAAACTCTAACCTCAGGGATCTCCATGCTTACAACAAAGTATGCATGATGCTTACATCCCAAACATCTAGGTGAGCTAAGATTACAATCCTTCCAAGCTCCCAACCTCCTAACATTCAAGCAAAAGGCTTGCATGTATCCTCAAAGGGAATTCATAATGGACTACCAAAATAAATTACAAAAAAAAGAGAGAAAGCTTGAGAATAAATATCATTTACAATGAGAGAAGAGATAGGGAGAGATAAAATGCATAGTGACCCCAAAAATGTGTCAACATGAGTGAATAATGATACTCAATAGTGGTGATTGTCCTCATGTGCCAAAATCCATCAAAGAATATCCTCTTTTAGATGAAAACATGTGTCACCTCCATGTGGCTCCAAAACCTATTCCCCACTTCCACAAGTGAGTCCAAAGCACCCGTGGTGTTCTTATTGTCTTCATCTCCAAGGGTCAACAAAGTGGATGCTCCACTTTAGACAAGATCCAAGCCATCCTATGTGACTTCAAAGATGGTGCCCCACTCACACATGTAATTCCAATAAAAAATAGTTATCTTCATGTCTTCTTCTTCCATGTGAGCACACAAGTCCAAAAGGCGTTGCAATAACCTTTGGACTGTATCCACACATGAGAATCAAGAACACATCAAGAAATATTTCCCACTCCTTGACCTCTTATCTTTTGCACCACATGACAAACCACATGTGACTACTGAGGACATTACCATGTACCTTAGTGGAATGTTACGCCCCACTCCTGATCACATCATCTTGATCACACTTGAGACCCTCCATGGGCCTATGCCACATCACCTTCTTGTCACATCACTTACATGTCACATCACCAGTATGTCACATCTTTTACATCACCTGCAGAACAAACCAATATGCAACCCCTGCATACCACATGCCACATTACCATGCATCACTTGCATACCACAAGCCACATCATCCGCATGACACATAACCTACATGCCATGTCACCATGAATAATGACTATGAAGAGTGTTTGTGAATAGTGACCATAAATAGTGTCCATGGATAGTGACTATGAATATTGGATTCACACCCAACATTCACCTACTTGAGGTCAATATACACATAATATACTATTGTGGTCTTAATTTGCAGCCATGGAAAGAGTTCTTCAAGATCTCTCCAGCTAAGACACAAAATTGGAACAACTTTAGGATGTGGGTTTCCTATGGTATAGTTGAACCTCCGAAGAAGGCCAGATTCTTTTTGGATCTATCACATAAACTAATCTCTACTTGGAAAAGGGAGAGAAATAGATAATAATATATGAAAACATGTAAAATAAGGTGATGCACCAATGTTTTGAATGCTTACAATTGTACAAGACACACTATTAATAAATTTCAGACTTACAAATTTCACTCACTCTTTGATCAGCTTTCACATAAGTATTTCACTAAAAGGAACTAACTAGCTATCAATCTAGTATGGCAAGGCATTTATCCACTTCTAAATCAATCAAGAGACTATCTATTGCACTTAGAATGACCTATGAAAACTGTACAACACTTCATGAAGGTGAGAAAACTCAAACAGAGACAAAGGAAAGAATACATTCACTTAACCACATCAATGAATTTATAGAACACACTTCAATTCAAATTGCAAATGGAAGATTTCAATCTTTATTGCATTAAATAGGTGTTACATTACAAATCTTGGCATAGCTTGGGCATGAAAAAATCATAAGAGTCTCTTTGCTCTAAGAAAATTCTCAGAGAGAGAGAGAGAGAGAGAGAGAGAGAGAGAGAGAGAGAGAGAGAGAGAGAGAGAGAGAGAGAGAGAGAGAGATGAGAGAGAGAGAGAGAGAGAGAGAGAGAGAGAGAGAGAGAGAGAGAGAGAGAGAGAGAGTCCATGGGGGAGAAAATGGGAGATATGTAGAAAAGGGGAAGCAGGAAAAAAATAAATGAGGCCCAACCACTTTTGATTAATTAGCATTAATGTGAGGATGTTGAGTCATGATCCATCCAACATGAGAAAGTCTCCAAAGACTCTTAGAAATTCATTAAATGCTCTATCTGCATTCTCCAACCCCAAATTTTTCCATCTTCTTAATGAGCACATAACACCATGCATTATCATGATATGCTCTCTATGCTATCAAACAGTCACTTTGAATTCATTCATCTAGTGTCCCTTCAGAAGATTATTGTCAGAAGCCCATGCCCCTCTACCAACTTATTTATCCATCACAACTTCACCATTAATCCAAAACCTTGAACATAGGTCTTCTATAAATGAAAACCAATTCCCTTATTGGTTTTCATATAGCTATAATTGTCATGAAGATCTACAGGCTAAGGTTTCTTCATCTTAAATAAGACATGAAATTTACGTCTGAAAGCTTTTGAAAAGTTTATCAAAGCTTTATTGGTATCCTATGATTCTATAATGTTTGCTCTGGTAAACCACATCATATTATATCTTGTATTTATGCATTTACTCGCCTGGGTGGTGAGATCTTTGATTCGATGTGTCTACTTTTATGGATTTTCTTTAGGCTGCTTATCCTATTTTAAAACCTGGCCATTACAAGTTTGGACACGTGTTCACATCCTATGATCCCTATGACTCAATCAAATATGCTTCATTGATCCTCATGGGGGTTTTCTAGGTTTGACCTTCATCATTGCCATTGATCTGTGATCTACATCTAGATTGTGCCACTTGGCAGCCCTGCATTTATCCTCAAGATCCTATTGTCGGTTCTTGTGATTGAATGTACTTTTATCACGTCATGACCTCACATACAATCTAACTCTTTGACTCCTTGACTGCATGCACATTTTTTATCTCTATGACATGATTGAATGCATTCCATTGATCTTATTTCTACTTGATCAAACATGCACCATTGATCTGGTAAGTCATCATGATCATGACACTTATCATCGACATGTTCAATCTTAGTATGCATTGACCTTTTGACTTTGATCTCATCGTTAGATCTCGATGCATGATTTAACATGCACCATTAATCTTTATTTGACTTGCTGACTTGATTGATCACCCATGTGCCGTTGATCTTTGATCCCAACCTCTGAGATCATGCCACTTGTTGACCCTACATTCAACTTGAAGCTCGATAAGGATTTTTATATCCAAATGGCTATTTTTGTGGATTTATTTTGACGTTCTCTGGCACATCCCATATTGTCAGATCATTTTTAAAGGCTTATATATTAAGATAGAAAACTCATCAAGACATCAAATTTGTAGGGGATGATCTTGGCACAAAACACATCACTTTCATAAAAACTTTCAACTTTGATTGGCTCCCCAAGTACATCTATTAAATTCACAACCAAATTAATTTGTTCATTTTTGCATGACAAGTAAAGATAGTCTAGTTTCCAACTCATTGACTCATAAGACAAACTGGCATGATATACAAAGTTTTGAATGGTAAGGGTGATAATTTGGCCCATGGTGCAAAATTGTCAATATTTTGGTGACTCAACTTAGAAGCATGACTGTTATGCTTGAGAAACAAATTTACATAACTTTTAGACTTAAAGACAATGACAAATCTAATCTATGACTGAAAGAAACCCCCTGACGTGAAAAAGATAACAAATTCCACCAAAACATAGAATGAAACACACAAAATACGGAAATAAAACTTAGACAAAGAAAATTTGCAAAATCTTGCACTTATTTCGGACAAACACAAACAAACTAATGTGTTAAAATAACACATGGAGGAAAACAAACTATGTACAAAGATCCTAGCTTCCTCAATAACAATATTAAATATGTATCCCATTAACTGGGATAAGAAGCTCCTCGCCATCCATCTTTGTGAGTTAGAAAGCATTATGGGATTTGAATCTAGAGATTATGTATGGACCACTCCAAAGGGAGTTAAACTTTGTATTGCTTCCTGTTTAGCTCTATCCTCATTCCACTTGAGGACCAAATATCCTTATTTGAAACTTCATGAAGAAGCTCTTATCAAAGGTTATTTTCACTTGTGCTTGGTGGGTTTCCATGGCTAAAATGGACTAATTATGAACCTCTTATAGCTCTATAAGCTCAGCATGTTCGATCTCTATTGGTTCATTCTCTAACAACTCAATTTGATGCATTAGTTCTAAAGTAAGAAACTCAAGAGAAATAGGTAATCTTGCTTCCTTACTATATAATAGGTTCTATGGAGAATTGGGTATTGATCTTTTGTAAGTGATTCTATTAGCCCATAGAGCTGATATAAAATTAATACACCATGATCTCTGATTATCTTCAATAGTCCTTATTATGATCTTTAACAAGTTTTTATTTGTGGATCCAACAAGGCCATTTCCTTGTGGATAGTAATTTGATGAAGTTTTGAGATAGACACCATATTGGACAGCCCATTGTCTGATCCTAGTCCTCACAAAGATTATAACATTCTCAGAAATAATGGTTGAAGAAACTCCAAATATAGTAAGCAAATCTTCATAGAAATCTAGAACATTGGATTCATTTGCTTCTTTCAATGCTACTGCTTCTGTCCATCTAGTAAAGTAATATGTAGCAGTTAGTATCCATATATGTCTTGAACTTAAAGGGGCGTTAATGAGACCAATAAAGTCCATTATCCATTAGACAAAGGGTTGATCCACTTCAATTGGTTGGAGAGGTAATGCTACATTTTTCACTTTTTGTACAAACATAGCACACTGTTTGCATTTTTTAACCGATGCATGACAATCACCAAATATGATAGGCCAATAATAGCCACTTCTCATAATATTAAAGGCTATGGTAATTACTGAATAATGTCCTACACCATTTCCATCATGGAACTTCTCAATCAATCTCTGTGTTTGGCTTAGCTCTATACATATTAGCAACATGTCATTGCTATATTTCTTAAACAAAACACCATCAACAGTAAGAAATGGAATTAACTACAATCTAAAATATCTTATTTTAGGATCTCTTAGATGAGAGGGATAAAAACCATCTTGGAGATACCTTACCATGTCATGAAACCAGTTGGAAGGTGAGGTATAATCAACTACAACTTTTTTATCATTTGACACCATAACTACCTCATTAGCCTCCTACAAGTCCTGGGTTAGATGCTTAAAAAGTCCCTTACCTCTTACCAACTTTGTGACTTTGATTTTCACATCGTACTATGTTACTTTTATTATCGAACTAGCTCTTTTCTCATTTATGTCTTTGTTCAAGAGAAAGTATTTGATACTTGGATGGGTGACCATCAGGTGTATCTTATTGTTAGACAATAAGTATCTAAATTTCTTGAGAAACCTTATAACTGAAAGTACATATTTTTCAACAAAAGAGTACGTTGTTTCATATTCTTCCAAGCCTTGACTGAAGAAGGCTATTACTTGCTCCAAATCCTCATGATTCTATTACATAAGAATACATGAAATGATGTCCATGTTAGCATAAGTGTATAAAATGAAATCCTTTGTGAAATCTGGCTTTATGAGTGTAGGAGCACTAATTATGGCTTTTTTGATTTTGTCAAAGCATTTTACTCTTTTGGACCAACTAAAACTCTGATTCTTCTTTATCATGGTTGTAAGTTGCTTAGATAAAGTGGCAAAATCTGAGATATATCTTTTTATAAAATTAATTTTGCCTAAGAAGCTTTGCAAAGCTTTCTTATGCTTGGGAAAGAAAAGTGCAAAAATTGAATCTATTCTTTTAGGATCTATACTCATACCATGTTTTGAAATCACATACCCAAGAAACTTACCTTCATGAACTGAGAAGACACATTTTTTGGGATTTAGAGACACCCCAAATTGCCTACACCTTTCAGACACTTGTTTGAGATGAACCACATGCACCTCTTTGGGAACACTATTATTTCATCCAAACAAACAAGTATAAACTTATTAAGACAGCCTTAGAATGCCATATCCATGGCTCTCTGAAAGGTTGCTCCAACATTGGATAAACCAAAGGGCATATTTCTATATGTAAATATTCCCCACTTTGTGGCGAAGGCTATCTTGAATTAGTTCTCTTCTTTGACCAAAATTTGATTATAACCACTATATCCATCCAATAAGGAAAACCTCTCTAAACCAAGGAAGTCTTAAGCTAGCTATAGAATTTGATTGCAACTAGTTATAGAATTTGTTCCATAGATGACAATGGATAGTGATCTTTAAAGGAAGTCTTGTTCAAATCTTGAAAGTCAACACATAGTCTAATCTCACCATTTTTATTATGTACTAGAACAAGGTTTGTCACTCAAGTTGAGTGCTTGATTGGAAATATAATAGCTAACTCTATGAGTTTATAAAACTTATCTCTCATCAAAGGCTCATGCTTTGGATTGATAGGCTTTTGTCTCTATCTTACTAGCTTTATTTCAACCTCTAACACAATGGTCTGTTGAGTTAGACTTGGGTCAGACCCATTGAGATCACTATATTGACATGCAAACACATCAACAAAAATTGTACATAATTCAATGAAAACTTATTTTTGTGAAGGAGTGCATACCTTACCCAACTTCAAGTTCTTACCAGCTTCAATCTCCACATTGGCATAGTGCTCCTCCTTGGTGGATAGAGATAACTTTTTCTTCCTCAACTCATCTTCACCGCTGAATATGTTCTCAAGTGTGACCAATCCCTTGGGCAACTTATTTGTTTTCAGTTGCACAATCTGATCACCATATTGCTACAAGAAATTTGATTGATTTATTGAGAAAAACTCAACCTTTTTTTTAAAGAACCTGATAATTTAATTGTCATCTTCAAACACTTTCCAATTTGCATGGTTATCTGGAATAGAATTCCTTACAACCACCTTAATGTGTGACTTAAATTTTTCATTTTATCTATTAACTAGGATACTAAATTATGCCCCAATGGCAGCCAATCTATCTACATGTTTTTTCTCATCTCTTGGTATTTCTTGAATGTTGAAACCTTGAAAATCCTAGAGTAAGTCCCACACCCTATGCTTATAAGATCTAAGAAAAAAATTGCATACATTCAAACCTCTTACTTGGTCAACCTGGATAGTAAGAATAGGTGATCATATTTATCTTCAAATTATCTGACTAAGGCTGCACCTAATTCATCCCAGGTAGCAATGGAATTTAGTGGGAGGTTTCTATACCATTGCAGTGCTTTTCCTTTGAAGGAAGTAACAAGTAGTCTAATAGCTACATTGTCTTGAAAAACATTGTGAACTAAACAAAGGTTAACGTCCTGGATGTGCTCAATAGGAGTGGCTTGATCTTTTCCTGAGAAGAATAAAATAATTTTAAGGGAAGATACAAGAATGTCATCAAAATGGGCTAAATCCAGTGGGTTACCCCTATTGAATGGAACAAACACTTGGTTTTTGATGGCCATCTGGATAGTAAGAATTACACTGCTTAGGACAATAGGATGACCAAGAGATGAATATTTATTTTGAGGATAAGATATTGTCCTACCAAACCTTTCTCTTTTATATGAAGTAGAAGGCAACTCAATAAATTCAAGAGGAATACCTTTACTTGTTGACCTTGTAGTAATCTTTGCCATGAGAGTATTTTCTGGATGATGTTATGAAATCTGCAATCTGAAGAATCTTTAGCTTTTAATGATGATGGATGTCTTCTGTTGCTGTAAATACTTCTTCTTCCCGTCAATGACCTGATAGACTTTTAAAATCAACACAAAACTTAATTTATCTTGATAATCAACTCATCCTGACATAAAATACTAAATGAGATCCAAATCAACTTAAAGTATGAGCACGAGTCCACAGTGAGGGAAGAGAGGTCGTGACAATCAGGGTTAATTTAGTGGGAAAAATGTGGAACTTTAGTGTTGGGGTGATAATAAGAGAGTATCTACGTGTGGAACTTTACTGTTGATATGTTTTTTTTCTAAAATTTTGCACTTTGAAAGGATGAAGAAATTTCAGGTCAATTATGGATTAGATGTCAAAAGTTTGTGGATTGGATTTGAAGTTGTTAAATTTATGATTGGTTTGGACTGACAAAATTTGTGAAATCTAGATTTTTCATGAAAACCATAGAAATATCATGGCCTTAGGTAATATGAGATCTTGATCAGGTATAAAATATATGGATCTATAGGCGAATCCACAATCACCAAAGACAGTCAAAACTCTAGTCGATATGAAAAATGTTTAATAAATTAGACTTTATTTAGCTAAACATTTTTATTTGAAAGGAAACCAGGGTTCTCTTGTTGGCTGTAGAGCCCTGATGTATAAGAAAGTAGACTTTATTTAGCTAAAAAAAATTATTTGAAAGGTAATCAGACTTCTTTTCTTGGCTGTAGACCCCTTTGAAGGACACAATAGCTTACAAATTTGACTGTTGCACTTATGTATACACACACACACACACACACACACACACACACACACACACACACACACACACACACACACACACACACACACACACACACACACACACAAATAAATAATTTAAGACATGTTATATTGATTGGTAATATACATTTCAACCGCCCAGTAATGGTTATATATAAAAGATACTTGTTATTTGATATGTAAATATATGATGTTGTGAACAATTTTCATATTTATTTTTTCAATTTTTAAACAATTCTTTCTATTGTTCAAAGTTAATATTTCTGTTTACTGCAATTTTTTCTTTCGTAATGGGGTTTTATTTGGCTAGAATTTGTTATTGGGTCTAGTAACATGTCGAGATTAGGTTTGATAGGAGCATTCACTCGGACTTGCAACCATCACAATGTTGTTTCACCATGCATTATCTATAGGTGAACAAGCATTTGTCTTGATGTTGTGAATACTCATTACTTTGGAGGTATAAGTCCATAGTTATGGTATTGCATCCTCCTCCTAGATTCTCACATATAACCACATGTATTTATAGGCAAATATACAATCACCAGAGGCAGTCACAACTCTAGTTGATAAATTCTATAGTTTATGAAGTGAATACAGATAAAATCAAATGTTTCTCTAGTTTATGCAAACTAAGAAGCAAAAATGAAGTGAATGTAAACAAAATCAACTATTTCTCTAGTTTATGATTGTTAATGTAAAACAAAAAAAATTGTACTACGAGATTACATAATTTTATCTACTAGTTTCAATTAATGTAAAACAAAAAAATTGTATTACAAGATTCCATAATTTTATCTACTAATTTCAGATATTCTATACATCTCTCGGATTTACTAAATAATAGATACTGTCCAAGGACTTAGCACTTCGTGCCCCCTGTTCCAATACCAATCATTAAATATTATATGCATTATTCCATATTAACTATTTATTATAGTTTTATTTTATTTATTAAAAATATTACATAATTACTTCATTTTTAACGAAAATTGGAATAAAAGAGAAAAAAGTTGATAGTCAATTATAAGATTGATAAATTATATTTACAAATAAATATAATATAATATAATATAATATTTATTGTATTTGTTTGATGATATTAAAATTATATGTAATTTGAAAAATAATAATAATAATAATATGAATTATAAAAGTGCTAATTCTTTAAATTAAAATTTAAAAAATACAATTAAAAAAATATATAATATAAAATAAAATATTTGATTATAATTAATTGATAAAAAATAATTAAAACAAAAATGAACGTTAACCTTTGACATAAATAAGAAATTATAAAGAAGAATGCACTCGATTATATTATCTTAATACGTCGCTTTTAAAAAAAAAGGCGACCCGAAAAAATTAGCATATTTGAATCTTAAAATTAAGCTAGCAAAGAGTTTGCAATTTATAATTTGTTTCTTCCCTAGCATTTCAAGGGAATTGATTTATTTCAATCATGATAATAATTATTTTTATACTTCTAATATTGTTTTTTTTTTTTGTTTTTTTGTTTTGTTTTTTTTTTTTTTTTTAATAATATTTAAATTATTTTAAGATGATTTTTATGAATAATTATTATTTTCACAAAATTTCAATATATTTTTGATAATAATTATAAGATAATTTTTTTTAGTGATGATTATTTTGATATAATGTTGTGAAAATGAGATTGAGAGTGATAAGCATACACATACATAATTAATATAAAATTGAAAAACTAAATCAAAAGTCGAAGAAAAAAGTATATTCATATTAACTTTGGTTCGGTTTTACTTTGATACATATATATATTTTAACATAATGTTGACAAAAACTAAATCAAAAGTCGAAGAAAAGTATATTCATATTAAATTTGGGTCAATTTAACTTTACCAAAACTAATATAAATATCTCAAAATTAAAATATAATAACATTCAAAATAATCATTTTTTTAATATAAATGAATGCTAAAAATGACACTATGTGCATTAAATAAATTAATAGTGATTGATTTGATAGTGATAAATCAATAACTCAATTTGAATATATATATATATATATATATATATATATATTTGAAATGATTGATTTGATAGTGATAAATCAATAACTCAATTTGATTTTTTTTTTTTTTTAAATGATTGATTTGAAAAACTATTATCAACAAAGTTGACTTAATAATCTAAATTCCCTACATTTAAAATAATATCCAATTTAATATTTATTTTTAAAAATTAAAATTTAATAATAATATATTAAAATAAGAGAACATATGAAAATGAAAAATACATAAATAAACTCATATATTTGAAAAGATATTTTATATTAAATATATATATTTTTAAAATTCATTTATTATTGACTGTTTTTATGGAAAAAAAATTAATGATAAATTTATTAACTCATACTTTTGAGTTGTATAGAATCATTTTTTTAAAATTAATGTTAAGAAGAGTGATTATTTCCCGAAAGAATAATACAATTAAACATTTATGTTAAAAGAAGTAAATAATGAATTCAAATCCACCTAGAAATTGATATATATGTTAATGATGAGTTATTTTAAATATAATTAAAAGAGTTGTTTATAAAATATAAATAAAATTGTTGGTAAATTTTTTTAATTATTTAATGATTGAGTTATAATTAAATCAACACTAAAAAGAATTGAGAGAAGATAATGATTTTTAAGGTGTTTAAATGACTAAAATTTTTAATTTTTTTAAAGAATAGAATTTAAACATATGAATTTTAGGATTTTTAATTTAATTTTTTTAAAGAATGATTAATATTAAATTTTATTATATTTATTTATATATAAAGAAAAGAATTTTATTTTAAAAAATTAAATAATTAAATATAATTTTTTTAAAAATGATTATCAATTATAATTTGAATAATATTTATTGATGAAATTTTTATTAGTGTATAATTAATATTGAGTTTTATTATATATATAAAGATAAGAATTTTTTTTAAAGAAAATCAAATAATTAAATACAAACTTTTTAAAATTATTATCAACCATAGTTTGAATAATATTTATTTTTGAATATTATATATATATATATATATATCTATCAAAAGGGTTGTAGTCTAATTGATGAGGATGATAGTTGTTTATATTTGTTCATTAAGGAACAAATCCTTTTAGATATTTGACATGGAGAGTCAAATGGTTAAGGTTAGGATTGTGTCCTAGATAATTTTGATGGTGCGGATACTCCTTACTTGTAGCTACTTAGCCAAAGGAGCTCACTAATTTAGATGTATACTTACTCAACATTGTAAATCTGCTATATATTTATTTCTAAAATATGGAAAGAGATACTGACATTCTATCCAATTATTTCGCAAGATCCAAGAAGAGAAATATTTTATATAGTTAGAGGGTGAAGTGAGACTTTTCTTCATCTAACCAAGAACAACCTCACCTATATCTAACATAAGTGGAAGGTGAGGTAAGGATATTATTAAACATTCAACAAGAGCAATCTCAGATATATCTAATATAGGTGAAGGGCGAGGTGAGGGTTAGCCTTGACCACAAGGGGCTCTTTCTTTTGTAGTGCTAGTCTAAAATCCTCCTCCATGTTTAATATTTCCTTCCCCAATGGCATATCCCAATCGAAGGCATGAATTAATGATCCCAAATTATACTCCACCATGGTAATCCCCATCCTACTGCTAGCGCAAATACATCTTATTGTGCCAAAGGGAATGAATTGGAAGTCATTTCCACATGGATCAACCTTGGATCCCACAAACCTATCTGGATTGAAATCAAGGGGGTTGTCCCATATTTCAGGTTCCCTACCAATGCCCTAGATGTTGACCATGAGACGATTGTCCTTGAGCACATAGTATCCACCAACTGAGCAAGGTTCAGTGGAGACACATGGTAGACTAAGTGAAGTGGAAGGCTGCTTATGGAAACCTTCCTTGCAAATGGCTACCAAGCAGGGGAGCTTCAAAATGTTTGACTCTTTGTGACCCCTGTCACGATCAATTACTTTATCCCTTTCTACATGTATGTACTTTTTTTTTGAAAAAAGGGGGTAAACACTTTATTAAAACAAAGAATACCAAAGTACATAACAGCCTGAGGCCAACGCCTCAAGAACTAGCTAAACTGCAGAAACCCACAAGAATAAGAAAATTACTCTCCAATTCCACTTTCATCTTCGACAATAATCCTCTCTAGATTCTGACGTAGTGCATCCAACATCTGCTCCCAACTATCAAACTTCTGGTCTTCAAATTCTTCTGAACCCCATCTTGCCAGGCAATCGGCTGCCCTGTTCCATTCCCTAGGAATATGGGCAAAAATCACTGAATCCATACAAGAACTGACCTGAAAAATCTGCTGAACAATCAATGACAGCTGCCAACAAACATCAGAGGTCTTCTTCTCAAGAAGCAAATTGACCAAAACTTGAGAATCTGCCTCACAAATCACATTCCGCCATCCTAGATCATAAGCCCACCTCAAAGCATATAAAATCTCCCAGCCTTCCATCCGATTAACAGTCTGCACTCCATTGTTAACCACAAAAATCTGAACCAACTGAATCCCTGCTGATCCCACCAATCCCAGCTGAACCTGGATTCCCACAGGATGAACTGTCTGTATTAAGTTTTAAAAAACCAGCAAGAGGTGGCGTCCATTTCCCCATCTGTTGCACTCTTTGTTTCACTTGTCTACCCCTCCTGACACATGATGAGACCAGAGAAATCCCCTGTACACCCAGCGTCTCCGCTATCTCAATGTCGCTCTTCATCAATGACAGGGTAATCTCACTCTTAGCTCCAACGATTTCTTGGACCATGCCCAATATTCTAGTCCATACCTGCTGAATTCCCAAATTTTCTCCTTGGAAAATCCTGCGATTCCTTTCTAGCCAGACTTGCCATAAAAGGAATATAGGACCAACGTACCAAACCTCCTGCAGAAATGAAGCCGGTGAGGGTGGTCTCCCCAATCTCGCCCAAAAATCAGCCAAGGAGGATGCATGAACGCACTGGCATTTCCATGCTTCCCACCAAAAGTGCCATAATTGCACTGAGAATGGGCATCAGAAGAATACATGCTGAGAATTTTCCTCCTCATTACTGCATAGAGCACACCTCGAAGGGCCAACAAATCCTCTCTTCTGGATATTATCCCACGTCAAGCATTTATTCCAGGCCAAAGTCCAAATGAAATAGTTACACTTCGGCCAAGAGAAACTATTCCAGACTTTTTTCCACCAGGGGACTTCCCTCCCGCCATCCAGCTGCTGAGAGATCAACTCCTGGTACACAAAAGACACCGTGTATGATCCCTTTGGATTAGGGGCCCACGCCAGAACATCACTTTCCAAAAGGGCACTACAACTGCATCCAACAAGAATGGATTGGAGTTCCACACACTCAGCCTCCAATCCAACAATCGGCCACTCCTCTGGTGTTTTCCATCTCGCTTCCACCACCTGCTCCTAAAGGGAAAACACCTTAAAGTCGCCCACCCTCGACCAGCCAGCTTCACAAAATCTCTGAGCTAATATATTTAACTGAGGATATTGATTTACTAAGGGTAGAAAGCCATCCTAGGAGTCATGCCAGAACCGCACCTCCATCCCATTTTTGCATATCCAAAACAATCCACGCTTAATGAGCGCAGCCCCTTTCTTGAGCGTAGACCAAATCATCGACCCTTTCCCTGCCAAGCTATGTCAAGGGGTATCTCTCTGAGGAATCCCAACCAAGTACTTATGGGATAAGATTCTAGCCCATAGTCTGTCTTGTTCAACACACCACCTCCAGTACAATTTCGTTGCCAAAGCCGTACCAGAGAGTAGCGATTGTCTTAGTCCAAGACCTCCTAGCCTTTTTGGACTAAAAACTACTTCCCATTTAATGAGACTCCACTTAGTCACTGATAAATTTCCAGCCCATAGAAATTGCCTTGCTAAGGAATCAAGGTCTCTCACAAAATTCACCGGTGCCACCTGTATCATACACCTGTATATTGGGAGTGCCTGCACAACCGATTGAAGCAGCTGAACCTGACCAGCAAAGGATAGCCATGGATGAGTCCAATGGTTTATCTTAGCATGAAACTTGTTTAGAAGGCCCTGACATGACTCCCTAGACTGCCTCCCAATCGAGATGGGAATTCCAAGGTATAGCAGAGGAAGACTTCCAATTTGGAACCTGAAGATATTAGCAATTCTCCATTGAATTGGAAGAGGGGTGTTGAAGAAGTAAATTGAAGACTTACCCTCATTAATTAGCTACCCTGACGCCTCAAGATAAACATCCAAATCTTGGTGCATATTAGAAGCCTCCCTAACAGTCGCCATGCCCATCAAGGCTGCATCATCCACAAACTATAGATGAGATAGTGTCGGGAGACCTCCTCCCCATTGCCAGCCTTGAATATATCCCCCTTCCACATTCCTTTACATCAACCATCCCAGCCCTTCCACCAGAAGAAGAAATAGATAAGGAGAGAGGGGATTGCCTTGCCGCAGTCCCTGAGAGGCCCCAAATAAATTAGAATGCTCTCCATTAATCAAAACTGAGAAGGAGGTCAAATTCACATAGCTCATAACCCAACGAATCCAATCCTCTCTAAATCCAAAGGCACCCAAAACTTTCTAAAGGAAGGACCACCGGACTCTGTCATAAGCTTTACTCATATCCAGATTGATGAACATAGCCTTTTCTTTGGACTTGGCCATTGAATGGATAGCCTCTGTAGCCACAACCATGCCATCCAAGATTTGACGACCTTCCACAAATCCACTTTGATCTTCAGAAATAAGCAATGTAAGCCACCTTTTTAATCTTTCAGTAATCAGCTTAGAAATAATTTTATAAATCACATTGCAAAGGGAAATGGGATGAAATTGACTTAACCGATCAGCTCCCTCCCCCTTAGGGATAAGAGCCAGGAAAGTTGAGTTCAGGGCCTTGAGCATCTGCTTTTTCATTTGTGATTCGTGAACAACAGCCAATAGATCAACTTTAATAATGTCCCAAAATTCCTAGAAAAATTCTATCAAAAATCCATCTGGTCCAGGCACTTTACCTTTTTGCATCTGGAAAATAGTCCTCTCTAACTCCTCCATAGAAATGACACTCATAAGATGTTCATTCATTTCCAGAGAAACCAAAGAGGGAATACATGAAAGACCCTGAGCCTTAGCTGCCAAGTCTCCCTGCGCTTCTTCCCGAAATAAAGAAGCAAAATACTGCTCCGCCTCATTATAAATACCTTGGGTGGAATGAATAATCTCCCCCCTGTCCGTCACCAAACAGGATATAGTATTACCATGTTGCCTGGCTTTCACTGAGTTGAAGAAGAATTCGGTATTCCTATCCCCCTCCTGAAGCCAAACATTCCGCGCTTTCTGCTTCTAGAAGATTTCCTCTCTCAGCTCCCATTCCTCCATGGCTTTTAGAGCTTTAGCTTCATCTCTTAATAGAGATTCATACGCCCCCTCTTCCCTAATCATCCGAGTCACATCATTCAATTGTGTTTGTGCCACATTTTTCTCCTGGTAAATGTTCTCAAACATTGTCTGTTCTAGTGTTTGAGCTGATACTTAACAAATTGTAAGAGCTTGGCAAAAATATACATTGCTGTGCCAAAACCTGATTTGCCTCTTTTCCACCAATCAGCAACACAACCATACAGGTTTGGGTCCCTGAGCCACATGAGCTAGAATTTAAAAGGCGGCCTTTGAGGCATCCTTGCTAAGGAGATAGTGAGCTTGATGGGCTAGTGATCTAAACCCCTCCAATCAAGTATCTTGGAGCTGGAAGACCACGACCCCCCCACCCAAAAACATGACACCAATAACTGATCAAGGCGCCCATCAATACTCTTGTCTCCCAACCTTCTATTATTCCATGTGAAGCGGCCATTACAAGGCTTGATGTCTACAAGATTAAGAGTCGAGATGTTGTCTCTAAGCAAAATAGAAGAGGGCTCAGTTCTCATAATACCTCCTCGTTTCTCAGATAAATCCAGGATGGCATTAAAGCCTCCAGCAATAATCCATGGTAAATAAGGAAACAAACTACGCATCTCATGAATATTGTTCCATACCTCGAGCTTACCTCAGAGATCCATTGGAGCATAGACATTAGAGAGAATAATAGTTTCCCTAGATTCAATGCACAAAGAAACCATGGATAAGGAGGACTGGAATGAAATCTAGGACACAGGATGGATCTTGCGTGGGTTCCATAGACATGCCACACCCCCCGAAGATCCCAGGGCTCCAATGCATTGACATTGACCTTGCCTCCATAGCTTAGGTGCTATACTCATCATACAATCAACAATAACCTTAGTTTCCTGAAAAAAGAGAACATCCAGAGAATGCCTACGAACTAATTCCCGAACAACTTTTTGTCTGGGGCCGCTGTTCAATCCCCTTGCATTCCAAGAGATAATGATCATTTGGGAGGAGTCAAGAAGTGGGAGTCAAGGGTCTTAACAGCTCCTGACTCCACCAAGTTCTCCCCAATCATCTTAATCCTCTCCATGTCCTTCTTGCGTCCTGATTTAGCATTTTTCTCTGAAACCCCTTTCTTCCCATCTTTTTTAAGGATGCCCAGATGAAGAGTAAATTTACCTCTTTTATCCATTTTTGTAGCCACATTCCATACTATAGGCGCAGCTTCTTTTACTCCCTGCCCTATATCAGCATTTGGCTCCACTGTCACCTGTACCTCCATCTGCCCATCCGTGAGCATAGGCATGGCGAATTCTTCTTGCATAGCACAGGAGGCTTAGTGGAGCTAATATCTAATCCTGAATCCCCCTCAAGGTGATCATCATTGTTCACTTCTGGTTTAATTGCTTGCTTCCCCAACTCATCCAAAACCTCAAACCTGTTGAAAGTATCCTCCTCCTGTCGCTCCCTTAGAGTCCTTTTCAATCCTCTGCTATGAGTTCGGGCTTTAACCTGAACAAAGCCCTCAACATCCTTGCCCTCCCCAGCTATAGGCTTCTTCCCTTTGTCGGTGTTAGGAATGGTACTAGGAGGAGGCGTAGGTTGTTGTTCCACTGGCTTGGCTTTCGGACATCTTCGCACTAGGTGGCCATATTCATGACAAAGACGGCAGCGGAAAGAGAGAGTCTCATAGTCCAGTTGCTGTACCTAGGAATAAGAACCTGCACTCATCTCTACTGCATCTGGAAAAAGTTTACTTAAATCTATTTCCACGCAAATACGGGCAAAATTCATCACCTTCTTACTCAAGGTTTGTGTTGAAGATCCTACAGGTCTTCCAAGCATCGATGACAACATATGAAGCACATCCTCACGACAACATTCAATTGGAAATCTGGGCAATCGAACCCACATTGGCACTCTATTTGGGAGCTCCTCCGAAGGGTTAAAACCTACATGCCATGGTTTAACAAATAGTCCCACCTGATTATAAAAATAAGGCCCCCTTCAAAGACCCTATTGCGGTCAGCCAGGCAGGTAAATGTCACCATGAAGTAGTTGTTAGCAAGCATCGTGACCTCCATTTCTCTCGCTGGTTCCCATACTCTCTGTGCCCAACTCTCCAGGAATTGGAGGGAGACTTTTAAACCCAAGAATTTGCAAAACAAGGAATGATTAGAATAGTATTCTACATCCTCAGCAATCATTTCAAAAGGAATTACCAGTTTTGGTTTTTCTTTGCATCTCTCAAGACATCCTTTAATCTTCATGATCCTGGATCCTCCGGGCAGATTCGAATCCTTGGTACTTGTATTCTGGGAGAAAAGAGCATTTTCATACCCCTGCACTTCCTGTCCTGGCAAATTCATGCCCACCACTTCACTGAAGCTAATACCAGCTCTAGTCCTGGGAGGCGTACTCTTAGACATGACTGCGCCTGCCCAAAGAATCTCGCCAGCTATGGACTCGCTCCAGACAGTACCACCAGTCTATTCACAGTGCGTTGACATGAGGGTTCTCATAGTGCAGAAAATATATTCAGATAAAAGATTTATACAGAAGAAACAGCCCAAGCTGCGGCACCCCACCCCCTACTAGCTGACAGACGCCCTTTCACCTACCGCGCGATCCAACCACAACAAAAAAACGATCCAGGGCACGGCTGCCCTAGCTCGACGACAGACTCCAAACCTTCATGCTTCCTCCCCCAGCATCTATCATAAACAATAATCTGTATTGATTTGTATAGAATTACATGTATGTACTTAAGAAACTTAAAATTTTAAATTAACTCTGGAAACATTCATTCTATACATTGCTTGATATATAAATCCCTCAATAACCAAATTCTAATTAATAACTAAAAAAATCAATAACTGAATTTTTTTACATCTCACAAAAATTATATAGAATGACGCACACTCAAATACAACACATACATACTCAATTTTTCGTCTATAAGAATTATTAAAATTAAACTATTAAATTAGACATATTAATAGAATTCCTAATACCCAAAGGTGCACTCTCATGGTTTTTTGACCAAAATTAAATTAGTGCCATTGTCCGTCGTCTATGTTATTTAAATTTGTATGGTGTATATTACAAAAAACACACACAATAGAAATAACATAATATATGACAAACACGGTTTAAATACCTGCCCGATAAAGACAGTGAAATAGTAATAGAAAAACAAACTTATTATGGATTATCTATTAAAGATATGATAAAAAATGTGAATAAAAAAATTGTAACAATATTAAATCTTTAAAAATAATATGAGAATTAATTTATAATTAAAAAAATCATTATGTATTTAATTATGATTGATAAAATATTATTAATAATTTATTATTTAATTAATTTTATTAAACATTTTAATAAAAAGAAATTTATTAAAAAAATATTACCAATAATATTATTTGATTATGGGCAAGGAAAAAGAAAAACATATATAACATTTAATTTAGTCATTATAATTTTCAACTTTATAAATTAAAAAGGTAAAAGTAAATTTTGAAAATAATTATGGAGTGTCTTTGCTATTGATTAAGTATTTTTTATAATCAATATTATAAGATTAATAACAAAGTTATTAGTTTTATAATATTGATCATTAAAAATATTTATAAAAATAGATTTTTAGGTAAAATTTGTGTGAAGAAGTTTTTATTTCATGTTTGGGATTACATTTTATAATTTATTAGTGTTCTTTTGATTGATAAATCATTAAATATAAAAAAATTTACACATTTTTCATCTAAATACCTTTTTTCTATAATTATCATAAATTGTGAAAAGATACAATCTCTAAAAAAACTCAATTTACAAGGTGCCCGCGCTTAATAGATAAGATAAGCTCATTCCCTCACATTAAACTATGAATAAGAATCGTTCAATGTGAAAGCACAAGAAGTTTACTTAAAGCAAGCAACTTCTACTTGCTCTTAAATGATATTTCACACTAAACCCCAGATAGGAATTGTTCAATGTGAAGGCACAAGGAATGGAACTTAGGCACAAGGATATTTCATTGGGCATTTTGATTCATGCCGAACCCTGAGCTTATGTTATATAGAGCGGGCAACTTCTACCTACTCTTAAAAGATATTTCTCACTAAACACTAAATAGAAATTGTTCAATGTGAAGGAATAAGGAATGGAACTTAAGCACAAGGATATTTCACTAGGTATTTTGGTTCACGGTGAACCCTTAGCTTATGTTGTATTGAGTGGGTAAATTCTAGTTACTCTTAAAAGATATTTCACACCAAACTCTGGATAGGAATTGCTCAATGTGAAGGCACAAGGAATGGAACTTAGACACAAGGATATTTCACTAGGCATTTGGGTGATATTTCAAAATCATGCCTTATGTTGTATAAAAATTACATATATTAATACACTGCTAACAAGTCACATATATTGATACACTGCCAACAAATTAATAATAAAACCATAAAACCTGTGTTAAAGAGAATCAGAAATGAATATATACCAGAAGGAGAGACTTGATGTGAACGTCAGATAGCCTCCCTCCCTGGCCATCACAATTATCCCTCTGAGACATGACAACGTCCAAGAAGTCTGGTTCAGTTCGCTTATGGGCTGTGCCCTGGTGTTCTTTAATCATCCTCGTAATCATTTCATCAAATCTTTTGTGCAACTTCTTCATCCCCTGCTGTATTCCCTGCAAGTCCATCCATGCAATTGAGGGAATAAAATTCCCTATGTTAAAATACCCTGCAGTGCTCATAAGCTCGACCACCATGTCCTTGAACTCGTTGGCCTCCTCCCCTTCTGTTTCAAAAACTCGCTTGCTTAGGATAATCTGCCCAAAAATGTTGGCTGCGTAGAGGTTGAGCAGCTCGGGTACGTTCACCGCCTGGCCTTTGCTGGAGCGGGCCAGGATGGATCTGAACATGTGGCCCATCTCAGCCACTCTTATGGGTTGCCAGTCGTCTAGGGCCTTGCCGCCTAGCATGTGAAGATTGCATACCTGAGATTGATTCAGCAGTTAGATCCAAAATATTGATAATGAAAAATTAAAAATTTTGAAGTCTAATTTCTTCACCTGTAATGAGTAATAAGACTTTTTATTGAAATTCAATTGATCAAAGATTGATATCATAGTTTGTATACTTGTTCTTTGAGAGTACACCACTCTATTAATCGACAAAAATACTTAAAGTTATTAAAAATAGTTTGCAATTTTACACAGTTTTGCCAGTACTTGAGCCTAGGCGATTACTAGGAAAATGGTGAGTTCGAATGGTAATTATCGGTTTCAATTCCAAACGATTACTCGCCCACTCGATGAATAATCAGAAAATATATATACTATGATTAATATAATAAAACCTATCTATTTCTTAGATTTCATAAGAAACCCTGAAACTTGGAACAAAATTTATTTTAAAATATATCAACTATGAACCAGGCCTTTCGGTGCCATGGTTAGATCTACAAGCAATGCTTAAAGTTTATATTAACCTCTATTTAATTTTGTGAATCAACGGCTGTTTTATGTTCTATATTAAACATTATTATTTAGTCTAAATTGACAAGTATGGGGCCTTTAAATATTTGCCAACCAGCTTGAGCAATTTGGTTTTAAAGGGAGCAGATGTCAAAAGAAAATGAGAGAGAAATATGCATGGCTCTGTAAATGTTAAGTCTCTGAGTGTTTGTAGTGATTAAATGTCTGAGAGTTTTTTTATTTATAACAGTTTAAGTTATCTTATATTTTAGTTTTTTTATTAGATTTTTTATTAAGAATAAAAATTGATGAGTAGAGTTTTTTAAATTGAAGTATATATGAGATCAGAAACATCAAAAAATAATTATTTTATAAGAATTAAAGTTACAATAATTATTTTATAAAAATTAAATTTAAAAACTGTACTCATGATAATTTTAAGTTTTTTTAAAAAAAAAAAAAAAAAAACAGTTTTATTATTAATATTTAAAATGTAAGATACCAATAATTTTACAAAAATTAAATCTAAAAGAATTCTATTCATGATTAATTGAATCTATTTATTATCAAAGATAAATAATTAAAAAGTAATATTGAGAATGATAAGTATAAAAAAATAGAAAAAAATAAATGGACATGAAAAAGAGAGTGTAAAAGAGTGTTATCTCTCACTAATATGTTATATTGAAAATATGATACCGTTTACCTTTTTATTTTTTATTTTTTTTAATATAATTATTTATTATATCATAATATATATAAAATCTTTTAGTTTTCTTTTTTTAAAATTAAGAATATTATCTTTTATAATATAAATAGATGTGAATAATAATATTCTATAACCTTCTTAAAATATTAGTTACTATTTTGTTTTATAATACAAAAACTTCTTTTTAACAATGTTATTTTAATCCTAATTTCTTTTTAAATTATATGAAAATATATCTCTGAAAAAAAATTTACAAACCACCTTTTTTTGGTTTAAAGTTGCATGCTAGGAATAATTTTAATACAACTTTTAATCTATCCCATATCTTCCTATTATAAGACTTCAATTTTTTTTATATAGCATCCAGATGCTAACTTTGTGAAAGAAAGAAGCAATCATATTAAATATGATTAAAAGTACAGTAAACTTGAATTGAAAATAAGAATATTTAACAGAGTGGAAAATGGATTATAATGATGCATTGAAAAAACAGCAAGTACAAAAATATAAAATCAAATCTGATAACCCACCTTTCGCAACATCTTCCATCTTCCACCATAGGGTGCCCACACCATGTCCTGGGAGTTGTAAGCCAAATAAGTAGCCCCTGCATTGCTAGGCCTGTTAGAAAAATTTAAATCCAAAGTCTTGAGAAACGCCTTTGCAGCAGCAGGTGTATTAGCCACAACCATTTTAGAGGTACCCAAATTTAGATACACAATTGGCCCATATTTCTTTGACAAATTTGTCAAAGTGACATGAGGCATTGAACCTAACAATGGCAAGCAGCCTAAAACAGGCCATCCAGGAGGTCCAGGAGGAAGCTTTTTACTCTTTATGAGAAAATAGCTAAATCCAATGTAAAGGCAGAGCCATGAAAACCCCCACAGTACAACTTCTCTCAGTATAGTCAGCTCCATTGCTCTTGTTGGCAAAGGGGTTCCATGGTTGAGATATATATAGGAATTGTGGGGTTATAATTGTTAAACCGGGCTTTGGTGGCACGTGACAAACCATAAGTCCTCTGCCTTTGACCAGAGGACTGTTACCGAATTTTGAATATAATTTTTTTATCATAAACTGCGGTTATGTGCATTGTATTAAGGTGGTTGTCGTAGATTCATGGATGCACTTTTTGAACATAAAGTCTTAACTCTTGAACTTTGTATTGTCTATTTTTAATTTAAAAATAGGTTGTGTTTTGACTGTCTTTTTTTAATATTGAATACAATCACTATCTTGTTAATCGATTGTGTAAATGTAAAAATAATCGATCTCTAAACTTTCAAAATTAAAGCCTAAATAAAATGGACAAAACACTCAACCTGATAGTCAAAACACTCACTCTGACAGTCAAAATATAAAACACTCAACCTGACAGTCAAAACACTCAACCTAACAGTGAAAACATAATCTATTTTGTCCGTTTTATTTAGGTTTTAATTTTGAAGGTTTAGAGATCGGTTATTTTTAATTTACACAATCGATTAAAAGATAGTGATCCTATTCAATATTGAAAGAAGGTCTAGGCTCACAGATGAAGGTCTAAATTCAGTTTTATAAAAAATGTACTTGATTACTTTAGATAACTTTAAAAAAATAATAATAATTTAAAAATAATAGTAAAAAAAAGGACATTTTTTTTTCTTTTTAGTAAAGACAATGTAAATATAAGTTAAAGTTAAGGATTGAGGGGTATCCATTTCACCAAAGTCGTTTGGGGTACGATCGTGACTTCATCCCTTTTTACTAGCAGTAAGAATTGATCTCTGATGGGCTCTTTAGGGATAAGTTTATGTAATGACATGAATGCGTTAACATTAATTATTTTAGAGCTGTTATATAAAACCTACATCCACTTTTAATTAATCTATTTATTTACCATGTTGAAATTTATTATGATAATTTTATTTACTTTAAAATTAAAAAAAATATTTATTTATTTTATATTTGTAATTGTGGTAATTTTATTTATTTAAAAAGAAAAAATATTTATTTAAATTTGTAATTATTTAATTCATGTAACGTTGACATTATAAAAAAAAACAATCCCAAACAAAATAAAAGAAAATAGGGAGAGAAATAAAGTGCAGAGAAAAACAAATAACAATGATTGAGAGAAATAAAATGCACATAGAATAACATATAACAATAATATAAAAGGTATTTATAAATCCTCATTAGACAAAAAAAATAAATTTATAAATCCTCATTTAGTACAACTGAAACATTGCTGTACAAATTTTACCTATGTTACATGCACTGAATTTAGTTAAAACAACATGAAATTAAAGTAATTACTGCAGTCTTTTTTAAATTACTCTCATTTTTTTCCATTCCCGATTTCCAATCATATAGTTATATTGGCCAATTTATTTCTTTTTTTAAAATTTGAAATGTAATTTTTTTTTAATGAATAAGCTAAGAGTCAAGCACTGAGGGATGTCCATTCCGTTAAAGTCATCCAGGGAAAGATCCCAGCCTCATCCCTTTTTATGTGTCAAGTTTTTCTAGCAACAAGAATTAATCTTTAATAGGGTTTTTGTGAGTGAAACAACTTCACTAATTAAACCAACAATCGTTCACGTAATTCTTATTTTTAAAAATAGTTTATATTATCTGCTACTATTAAAATCAATTAATTTTATTTATTTATTTGTTTTTTCTTTTTTTCAATATACTATGAAATATTAATTTCAAATAAATTTATAATAACAATAAAAAATCAATATAAAATTTATCGAAAAAATGTAATAATCTTATTTTACATAAATAATATTTAAATACTTCCTTTTTGACTTTATTTTAATATTCAAAATAACTTGTAAACTCTGTCATAACGGGACCATAGAAAGAAATAATGACTTTGTTGTCATAAATGTCATCGCTTGCCTTTCAATGGCCGCACCCTTGAAAGAAATAATGACTGTTTTCTTTCAATTTTATCATAAATGTTATCTGAATGCTTTGTTTCCTCACCCGAGTTTCAATTTGAACATTCAAGACTTGTCAGTTTTAAGTAAAGTCAATCAATTATCTCAGTTCTAATATTTTTATAATTGTTGTTAAAATTTATAAGGTAAGGAATAATAAATTTAACTAATTATTTAGTTAATTTTAATATGTTAATAGTTGTATCTAGTAAGGGGACTCATTTCATTTATTTAAAAAGCTTTCAATTTTAATATTTATAATTATTATTAATAATTATAAAATAAGGTGATTCACTAAATATTTATAAATAATTTTAAATATATTATAAATTAAAATAAATAAATAAAAATTATACTATTTTAATGTATATTTATTTGTTATGTTAAATATTTTATAGGTTATTTATATTATAAAATGATTATATTTATATGATTAATAGAAAAATGATTGAATAAATATGTAGGGAATATGGTTTAGTAAAAAATTTAATTTGAAAATTAATAACAAAAAAAAGAATATGAAGAATAAAGGCAAGAATGATAGAGAGAATATCATAGATAATACTAAAGACAAAAATGATAAGTATCAATGACAAATGAGTAGAGAATACATAAAAATGAGTGCAAAAAATAACGACATATAAAATTTAGCATTGATTTCCTAGTTGAAAAACTAGAAGCATAAATGAAAGAGCATGTAGATCATATAATAGTGCATCGTGCACAAACATCTCAACAAGACCAATTTATATTGTGAAGAAGATTACAAAGACCAATGCATGTAGATCAAATGACTGATACAAAAAGAGAACACCTATGCCAATGTAATCGAAATGCTATACAAAGACATCGTCTCACCAATTCTAATGTTGATGTCGAGCATGATGAAGAAACTATAATGGATAATAGAAACCCTAATGTTGAAAGTGGCATGGAGTGAGTACTAGAAACCCTAGTGGAAAGATTAACAGATGCATTGGAATTCAATTTTGCTGACATATCGAAGGATATTACAGGGCATATGCAAAATCAAATATAAGCAAACACTGTTGAAAGAAGTAAGAAAAAGAATAACTTGAAAAATAGAGAAATCCCACAAGAAAGAAGGCCAACTGAAATTCAAGGGTCCCAAACCAATTGACAACGAAAAGAACCTAATCCAATTTTTTTTTTGAGATTGATTTCAAGACTATACAATTATTGTTTCGATGTGAGTTAGACAAATTTGTTTTGCCACATATGTGTTATATCTGTCAAGAGTGTTACCTTGGAAAGAATATTTGTTGAGCTCCTGAAGGGCCTGCTTGTAATAGATGTCGATAAGAGAAAGGTTTCCATCATTTTTTTGAAGCTAATAAAATGGATCTTGGGCCCTAGCCACTTGAAATGACAAAATTGACTCAAGTGGAAGAGATGTTAATCGCTCGTGTGAATCCAATTCTTCAAGTAACTCATGCAATAGAGGGTAATATAAATACAAAGGACATAGCATTTATTTTCCACAGGAAGTCAAGAAAATTGCAAACAAATTACCATATCATATTTTATATCTCTTGATTATCATAGTACAAAGAAAACAATAATGTGGAACTACTTACAACTTTACTGTGAATAAAGATGGATTATATAATGCACTAAAATATAAGATTGAACATGATAAGTTCTATAGAGATGTGAAGATTGTTGAAACAACGCTGAAAGATATCCCATGCAATAAGTCTACAAATGTCTTCAAAAAATTAAACTCGATCAACATGGAATTTAATATAGATTTCAATGAATATGTTTTTCCAAGTCCAATACTTGAGACTAATGAAGGAAATATTATAAATCATGCATAATCGATGGCCACTAAACCAGCTAATGCCCTAAGAGAAATGGAAGTGATTCGATCTTGGGTAAACAATCTGAACAGAGATCTTGGTGAACTAATAGCTTGGCCACAAATTGGTACATCTCCATTGAATGAATATGTAACATAAGTTTTATTAGACATGGATTTTCCAATTCTATTCCCTAATAAAAGGTGTGATTGGTTGGAACCATGACTAAAATGCATACATCTACATGAATATGTGAAACATCTGATTCGATATCGAGATAATCATTTTATGACACACCCGCGGTTTAGGTATCTTACCATGAATAGGATAATGAGAAATCAAGCATGAAATTCATTAGAAGTATTTGTAAAGAAAAGCCTTAAAAAATTACCCATTACAATTGATGAATTATGTGAGCACATGGATGATATGCCAAAATATCATCTTGTTGATCACTTGATGCGACATGAAACTACACTAAGAGGCACGTATTCCTATTGGACAATGTGTCGTGTAGAGTTAATCAACCTATTGCATCAAATTAGAACACCAACCATCTTATTTACATTAAATGTAGTAGATATGTATTGGCTAGACCTCCATGCACCTATGCCAGGAACTCCACCTATAGATCTACGTGAAGCACAAAGATGGATATGAAAAAACATAATTGACCACCCACATATAGTTGCTTATTATATGCACATTCGAAATATAGTGTTTTGAAAAGAGATACTACAAAAGTTTGTGAAGGTAAAAAATTTATGGTGTAAATATGAATGGAAACATAGAGGGTATCCACACGTGCATGGTTTTTTATGGTTGGATGGAGGGCCAAATATGGACACCTTAGATTGGAAAAATAAAGATCAAGTAAAATTTGCACAAAAATATTTTGATGAAATTATACATGCATAGAATCCTTGGGGAAATGAGCATCAAAGAAACATACAAGTATATATATATATATATATATATATATATATATATATATATATATATATATATATATATATATATATATATATAACTTGTATGTCTCTCTCTCTCTCTCTCTCTCTCTCTCTCTCTCTCTCTGTGTGTGCGTGCGCATGAGACACAAGGAATACACAACTTTAGTTCACATCCATGTTTAAGGAACACATTAAATATTAATCAAATAGATCCAAAACAAGACTATGAAGACTTGGTTAATTGTGTGGAGCACCATACCATGCATAAAGATGGGGCTTGCCTACGGAAAAGAAGAGGAAGAAAGGTTTTCAGGTAAGAAGTATTCTTATAAAAATATGTATTAAGTATTTTTATTTACATGAATAATAACATGAAATTGTCTTTGATGTAGGTATAATGCCCCTTGGCCTTTGCATTTCGATGGATCAAAAATATATGTAGATGTAGATAAATGAGATAAAAAATATGAGCCAAAAAAAATGATGATTGTGTGAACACTCATAATCATTATGTATTGTAATCATGACATGCAAATGTAGATTGACATCTAGTACTCTCAAACATGTTGTAAACTACATTATCAAGTATGATGCAAAGCAAAGAAAAGTTTAGAAATATATCAACAAATGTTTATGCGACTTGCAAATGTTGAAGACCCAAAAGGACCTATTGCATGAGTGTATAGATGTCTGTTAACTGAAACCATTGTTGAAAGAGATATAGGTGCAATGGAAACATGCGACATGCTGCTAGAATTTCCTTTGATGGAGTGTACTAGAGTATTTGTATCATTGAATGTTGGGCATAAAGTTTTTAAACTGGGATTAAAAGAGGATGATAAAAAAAAATGAAAAATGAAAAATGAATAATTGATGGGTACATTGATAGACCTCGCTCAATGAAACATGTGCCACTCATTGACATTGCAAGATCTTGGATGTATAGTCCAAAAATTAAAAGAGGCAAAAAGTGGAAACCAAGAAAAATATATGCTATTGTGAGGGTATGTCCAAGGTTTTACAGCATCCTAGAACAAGGTAGTCAAAAATTTATGGATTTTTGTTGGTCAAAGTTACTATTGTACAAACCATTTCATGATATTGAGATAGATATTGGCCTTGATGAGGATACAATAAAATGTAATTGGGGTCAATTTCAATACAACCCTTTTCATATAGATTAGATTATTGAAAAAAATAATGACATTCATGAATAAAAAGAGGATGAAAACGCTGACAATATCCAACAAAAAAAAACTGAATATGAGTGGGAGATCATATCAGAGCTACACAAAAAATAGTTTCTACATGTTTCTGAGATTAATATGTTGGGTCGAAGAGATATTGATAGACAAGCAATTTGGGATGCAGATAAGGGGGGTGAAGAACAAATGAATAGAGCTCTTAAATTTATAACCATGGTAAAAGAAAATGGATTACTTGCTATGGATGAAATGAAGTCTAATTTTTCTTATGAGCGCTTAAGTGAGAAACAAAAAATAGCATTTGATATAATTATAAGACATTATAATCAAGGACAAACTACATTTCCATTGCCCCTGATAATTCAAGGAATTGAAGGAACAGGAAAATCTTATCTTATTGGAGGGATTAAACTAACACTTTTGGAGTTATCACAACCACAACGTTGCCCACTTTTACTACTTGCTCCAACTAGAGTTGCAACATTTTACATCGGTACATCAACAATACATACAACCTTGCGAATGCCTATTTAAGATTTTGAAAAATTAGAAAGCATAAGATTAACACATTTTCAAGAATAAATTAAACATGTTAGATATATTTTGATTGATGAGATGAGCTTTATAGGTCAAAAGATGATTGAAAATATAGATTTTCAACTATGCCAAACATTTCTAAAAAATGCTGATATGTATTTTGGTAAAAGATCTATGATTTTTATTGGAAATTTGGAACAATTACCTTCGGTAATGGATAAACCTCCATATAAAAGTATAAGACAAAGTAAGTTATTATGACAAAACTTTAAAACCGTTGTGACACTCATAAAATTTTTAGACAACAAACTCAAATTGAAGAACAACAATGGTTTCGAGAACTTTTCACAGAGGACAGAGCTTGATGAACTGTCACAAAAACCATGCAAACTGTCTTTTCCGCCACAATCACACTTCAACAAACTTCCTCAAAAGAATACCGAAACACCAAGCAAAAGAACCGCGGTCCAAATTCCCTTTGTCCCTGACACGCAGTACTCACAGGACTGCACTCCTCAGAGCCACACCCTAACACTAACCCTAAGATTTCGATGGACAAATGGAGGGAGTCTCCTCTGCCTCTTCCATCCATTATCAGATTTATAATTTTATATTATCTGATATTCTCTGATTTATGCACGGCCATCCGAAAACATTGTTTTAACACGTGATTTCATTTACTGGTAAATGGAGATGGGTCTTCTCAAACCCAAAATTGGTGTTACAGTGAAGCCAGGTACGGCTCCATGATTGAATTAGTTAGAAGCATAAAGAAAACAACCCGACATTAATTGTGGACTGGATTCTCCCCTGCGTTTAGACACAACAAAGCGTCATTGTGTTTGTTTGCTGGTGTTTAATTGTCAGCTTTTTGTTGAAGTATTTTGAGCATTGAAGTTGACATAGAATTACTCACGGGTTCGTCAATCATAGTCTACTGTAAGATTTGTTGGGACGTTCGTTCGCCTCATTTATCAAGTTTCTAGCCATCATCAAGTCGCATTAATGCCCATAGTTAATTTGAAGAAATTGACAAAGGAGTTGGTTTGTCAACAATTTTGAGGGAATTTATTATTGGAATGTTATCAGTAGTACTAATATTATAAAAAGTTCTAATATCTTCTTTCGAACATGAGAATGTTACTTTTTTAAATGTTGATGCTGTGAGATAAATTAGATTGTAGATAGTTTGTTATTGAGAGTGGGAAAATTGGCTATGCACGTCTTGAGTGTTATTTTTTATCGATCTTTGAATTATATTTCAGTTTTTATTGGCCCCTGCGAGATAATAGCATTTATTTTCATTTAGGAGTTTTGGTTTAGGATGAGCTTACGCTGTATAATGACCTCCTTACCTTTCCATTCGATTGTTGAAGTCGGAACGAACGAAGGAGGAGCTTAGCGCCATGACATCGCCTCTCAAGCGAACAAGGAAATTTGTCCCCAAACTGTTCCACAAGGTAATGTTTCTCCCCTGATGTTATATTGCCTATGCTTGAGTTGAATTATCCATGTCAATGGTTGGACCAATTTTGCTTAATAGGATATTTTATGGGTCATGTCTCCTCTAAAAGCATGCTTCAGACTTGGGTTCAATCTGCCTGGATTGCTCATGGTATTAAGCTAGAGAGCATTCAAAACACGACGAAGGAGTTTTTCCTGTTGCATTTTTCCAATCCTACCCATACGGATGTGATATTGAACAAGTCCACCAACTAGTACATTTGTACCTCTTTTTTGGTGATCTCTTCTGAGACTCATGACTTTGTTGTCTCAAAGCATGTTGCTTTGAAAATCCCCATAAACACTCATGCTATACTTTGCTATTCTACCACATCTAGTATTTTGTCCAAACACAAGTAAACACTCATGCTATTCCTCTTGAGAATCCCTAGTTTGTTCTTGTATTCCATCTCTTCAAGAACCTATAGAAGAGAAAAAGTATGTGGTCGAGCTGGTAGCCAATCAAGCTGCTCAGTGTCATGGATTCTTGCTATCCAACATTGATCAATTCCTTAAGAATAGATATGAAATCCTTGAAGGGATCGATTAAGAGGATATGTCTCTCAATGCCCATAATCTATGAATTGTTATTCATTAAATGTTAAGGGTCTTATAGAATCAACTCATAAGTATGTGGTGAGATATTTCAAATAAAAGTTTGTAGAAATGGACATTCTCTACTTGCAATAAATTAAGGTAGAGGGTTTCCTTCTCTACAATGTCAACAAAGTGATATGGCTTGATAGCTTAGTGCTAAGAAGTAATGATGACATGGGTCGTGACGGCCTCATGACATTTATTTCTCTAAAATAGCAGCCCCATTTTATGGATTATGGATGTCACCCTTCACATCATGTCATTTGGGCCTTTTTCAATATTGAAAACCATTCTTTTGGCATAATTAATGTGTATGCCTCAAATGATGCACATGAAAGGATGATTTTGTGGTGGTGGGTCACCAATTCATTACCTGATGCCCAATGGTGAATTCACAGTGATTTCAACAACGTGGAAACACCTGTTGACAAGATTGGCCTTCACTTTGATCACTAATAAAAGAGAGGTGTGGCTTTTCATATGAAATTAAATTTGGGTTTTATGACCCCAATACCAATCATCATCCCATGTTTGAAGTATGGTACACTTAGACCAACCTTCGAAGTGGATCTAATTGCATGCTAAAATGACTTGATCGGGCCATGCTCTCCACTTAGTCGTAATTTTATTTGCATAATGTTTTTTTTTTGCCAATTGATGCCTTGCAAAATTTTATCCTTCCTAACCATTCGCCTATCTAATTCTAGTTTATTTGGCAGTTCAAAAAGCCAAAATTATTAAAAAACATAGTTTTTATTAAATATGGCCTTGTTGGACCACGATTCCACCAAGGCTAACATTAAGTGGGTTTTAAACTTGGTCCCCTGGCCTACTCAACAAACAATTTGGACCCAATGGAGGGCCGATGTGCTCAATCAAACAATTATATTTCTTGAAATCTATGGTCACCAACTATCCAAGATGTGGCAACACTCTTACTTAGCCACCTCCTCGGTGTTGAGTTGTGTAGTGGTAGAGCTCATACAAAACACCTTCAACAAGCTTATGTAATTGCATGTGGCTGGATTAAGGTAAAAAATGTAAATTACAGACATGTACAAGAGCCCAAATTTGTGCACTTATGCACTAGCTCAAAGTGGAGGTTAAAGTCTCCAAAGATTTTTTTTCAAATGATTAGAAACAAAACTCAATCCCAACAGATTCACACTATCTAAGAGGATGGTCATCACCTCGTTGAGATGCCCGATAAGGTTAAAGCCTTCACTATAAATTACCATCAAGTTTTTAGAGCTCAAGAGCCTTCACTCGAGAATCAATAAGCCCTCGACCAATTCCTCTCATTTATTTTGAGTAAAGTATATCCTATCCAAAAGGTTACCTATGATAAAAAAATCTTTGTGGAGGATTTATATGAGTTAGTTATGCATATGGCCAACAACAAAGCTCTTGGGTGTGATGGCTTTTTGTGTAAATTTTACAAGAAAATGTGGGATACTATGGGCCCTGATCTCTATCAAGTCTATCTTGAAGCCTTCTAGAGACACTCCTTGGGCTCGAGTATCAACATAGGGTATATCAAGTTCATCCTAAAAGTTTCCAACCTTGAATTGATTTGTAATTAGAGGCTCATCGCATTATGTCTCCTACAATATTATTTCTAAAGCATTAGCTTTATGGGTTCACCACCTTTTGCCTTTAATTATTCAACCCAAGAAAAAAGGGTTCATTTAAGGAAGATATATCTTGGAGAATGTTATTGTTATGTGGGAAGGCATGTAACATGGTTGTTCTTCCAATCAAAAGGCCATGTTTATAAAAATTGACTTTAAAAAAGCATATGACCGTATAGAATGGATATTTATTTTGGCTATATTGTAAGTTTCAAGATTTGGCCCTACCTTCTTGAAATGATTTTTCATAGTTTTTACTAACGCCTCAACCTTTCTCACCATTAATGGAGTTAGCTCAAATAAATTTGGTCTTTTTAAATCCATCATATAGGGTTGCTTGTTGGCTCTGACTCTTTATGTTCATGTTGCTAAAGGATTAAGATATCTTCTTTCCAATTACCAATCTCAAGGCCTCATCAGTGACATTTATTTACCAACTGAGGAGCCCTTTCAACTTCTCAATGGGCATTTTACAGATGATTCCTTCCTCACTCTC
Source organism: Torreya grandis (assembly GCA_037957365.1). Taxonomy (NCBI): domain Eukaryota; kingdom Viridiplantae; phylum Streptophyta; class Pinopsida; order Cupressales; family Taxaceae; genus Torreya; species Torreya grandis. The sequence goes on from JARHVA010000010.1 coordinate 12,081,541, forward strand.
ATTGAGAATGAGGATAATATTTATAACACCATGCATTGCCTTGATTTTCTTGTCTTTCTTTTGGCTCTTCCATCCAATGGCACAAAACCCAATGCTATAGACATTATTTCCTACCCCTACCTCTTTGGATAGATTGCTTTGAGTGGAAATTACTACAACATGATGAAATCTTTAAGTTTTTGGGCATCCATTTCACATTCTAGGCCTCCCCCTATACCTTTTGGTAATATGTGGTGGATAGGGTAGAAAATGAGTTATTGCATTGGATCATCAAACCCTTATCTATGGCTGGTAAATTTCAATTTCATTCTAAAGTGTTTGAGGCCACCCATGTGTATTATGCATCCTTCTGGGTGCCTTCCAACTAGTTAGTTTGTAAGCTTGAAAAACTACTTAAAGACTTCATTTAGGCTAACCCTTCCACTCGCATAGGTTTTCATAAGGTGGTCTGGGAATATTATTGCCTTCCTTGAGAGGTAGGTGGCATGGGATTAAATGATGTATCTCATCAAAGTTAGACTTGCTATGTCAAATGAATTGTCTGGGCCATTGAAGGAAATGAAGCCTAGAAGGAACTCATCTACAATTATATTTTTCAAGGCTTCCTTTACAGATGGGGAGCATGGAAAGGTCTAATCTTCACTAACTTATTTATTCTTGTTTCTTGTGTGAATGTTGTGGGGTACTTTGTGATAAAATGTATCTATAAATCTTGGGAAAGATTCAAAACTTGGATGCTATGGAACGATAATGGGTTTTGAGATGGCCTCTCTATCTATCAACACTCCTTATGGTGGTCCCCTATCATCAAATTTCTTGTAGTTCATTTTGTAGAGGTGCCTTGGATACATTACCTTAAATTATTTCATAAGGGAATTTATAAAATGTAATACTTGTTTTACAAAGAAACTTTCTTTTAGATCCCCCAGGATGAATTCAAAGTTAATTACAATTCGTCTGCTATCTACATAGAATATTATGAAAAGATTATAGAAGCTATTGTAACAAAAATATTTCATAAAATCATAGTTAATTCTTCCTGCCCTTAGTGGAAAGACTATAAATGGTATGTTGATACCCCCTTGTAGAACTACACTACTTGGAAAGGCTATGAATGGATATCACCACATTCTCCTATGGTCGACAAGCTTAATGGACATTAGAGCATTCAATCTTCCCTCTCTATTTGGGGGAGATGATTTCAGATAGTGTGGGATGCGTGTGTTGATCCTAAGTTGGCCCACTTTGCCTGGTATTTGATCCATCAAGGGATTGCCATAGGCAAGAGTTTGATTCGTTTAGGGGTCTTGCATCTCCAACTCCCTTTTTTGGGCATTTAGAGACTCTCATGCACCTTTTCTAGTTTTTCCACAAGGCCCAATGTGTTTGGGTTTGCATACATGATTTTTTCTAGCTGTATCACCCATACCCCTTTAGTTGGTTTCAAACTTGTTTAGGTGACAACCCTCAAATGCACCCTCAATTCACCCAAGTCTGGCATGATTTTGAAGTGGACGTTCTATTTTGGATATGAAAATAAAGGAATTTAGCTTTATTCTTCAATGTTTTTACTGATATTCACTTTTATACATATAATAAGGCTATGGTTATTTCCAATGTGCTTCTATAGATTCAAGTGAAAACTAACAAAGTGACTATGGAATTAGATTACCTATAGTAGTTGATTCATCATTGGGGTGATGCCCCATACAATATTACTCGTGTCTCTCCTTTCCCTCTATGAAACTCACCACCAAGAGGTGGCAGTACCCCTCCTTGGGGTTGATCTCTTCACAATCTATTTCACCAACATTATCTCAACTATGCTACTGGTTTTATACTACGAGGCCTCTCCCCTCTCCTAGCCTAGCATGGAGTTTGGGCATATCTACCTCTTCATCCTCTATAGGCCCAAAGGTGGGGGTATCCACCTCCTATAGACTAGTGTAGGTGGAGCCTCCTACTCGAGAGTTCATAGGGTGGCAGACAACCACCAACAAATGCTTCCCCAAGATTCCTTTGGATATTTCTCCTTAGCATAATCTACAAGATACTAAGGTGCAAGATGAGGGTGATCAATGAGCCATTGATTTTAGATGGGACCCTGTTGTTAAAGGGAAAGATTTTTCAGGTTCCAGATGGGGGTGATCCTCTTGATCACAACCTATCCTCTACTAGTTTATTTGTTGCTATTTTCTTAAGTGTCCCATTTTTTTTGATGTTCTAGAGATTTTCTAAGCTTTTCTCATTTTCTATTCCTTGGATTTTTTACCTCCTTTTTGTTTCCTAGGTTGGGCCTAGTGTGTCATTGTGGCATGCTCTCTTATTGCCAACCTTTTTTTGTGAATAGTATTGTAAATTTGATATATTTATATTAATAATATAAGCTCTATTTCTTAAAAAAAGTATTAATATACAATATGGTTGCAATAATAAGGTGGCTAGTATATGATAAAAATAAAGCCTTTTTATGTTTTATTATTGTTTGAGAGGACAAACTTTATACCCTAAAATAATTATGTGGGGTGTTAGGGTTTCATTTTTCACCTTTCATTTTGATAATTATGATAATTTTTAATTTTCATTACTAGACTGGTATGTATGAATGCGTAATGTAAAGTGTGATTTTAAAAAATTTATGGTTAATTCTATCTTTTCGTTTTTATGGTCTCTTCTTAATATAGAATTCCTAAGAGAGATACTTTATAGGTTTACAAAGGTAAAAGATTTTTGGTGTAGACATGAATGACAATATAGAGGATTTTTGTAGGTGCATTATTTCTTATGGTTGGATGGTGGCCCAAATATGTAAACTTTATACTGGGAAAATAAGTAATAAGTTAAAGTTTCCCAAAACTATTTTTATGGAATTATACATGCATGGAATCCCTGGGGTGATGCACATCAAAGAAACATATAGATAAGAAATGATAAATAATGGATTTCTGTCTGCTAGAAAAAGTAACTACTTAAAAAACATATAAATGAATATAATTTAATGTGTGATTTAGGGAATACACAATTTGATCTTGCATTTGTGTTTGAGGAACACATTGAACAATAATTAAATAGGTCGTAAACAAGACTATGAAGAATTGGTTAATTGCATGGAGCATTGTACCATGTGTAAAGATGGGGCTTTTGGACAGAAAAAAGAGGAAGGAAGGTTTGCAGGTAAGAAAGATTACTATAAAAAAGTATTAAATGTTTATGTGTATATGACTAATAAAATAAAATTATTTTAGTTGTCGGACAATTCCCCTTGGCCTTTGCATATTGATGGATCAAAAGTATATGTAGATGCAGAGATAGCAAATAAACAATATAGGCCAAAAATAAATGATGACTACATCAACACACATAACCATTATGTGTTGCAATAATAACATGCAAATGTAGATTGGAAACCATTTATTTCAAAACATATCATTTTGAATTACATTGTAAAATATGTTGAATAGTAGAGAAAAATTTAGAAACATATCAACAAATGTTGATGTGACTTGAACATGTTAAAAACCTTGAATAAATTATGACGTGAGTGTATAGATAGATGTTTTATTGAAATAGATATAGGGGAAATGGAGACATGCCACATGTTTCTAAAACTTCCTTTGATGGAGTACAATAGATTATTTGTATCGTTGAAGGTTGGGCATAAAGTTTTTAACCGAGTATTTAAAGAGAAGGCTGTAAGATATTGGATGTAAAATCCTCAAATTCATAAAGAATAAAATTATAAATAAAAAAAATATGTGCTATTGTAAGGGTATGGCCAAGGTTTTACACAGGGAGAAGAAACTCTGCTTTTGATGGAAAACATGTCTGTAGACGTCGGTGATGTCTCCAACTAGTAAAATGAGAGGTTTATGCCAGCTCTTTCACACCAAAATGCAAGCTAAGTTGAATCCAACATGAAAAGGGAGAAAATGTCTTACAAGTTCACATTCAATAATTTATATGTATAAACCAATCCAAACAGAAGAGAAAACTATAGGCCATGAAGATGTGCAGGAAAAAAATAGTCACTGGCATTCTTAACAATGGTTCATGAAACATAGTACACCAATCCTATAACTATTTCCATCAACTTGGAGTAGAAAAAGAGTGTTATCATCCCTCAAAAACATTTTCTCCAACTTACCTCCTCCTGTCCATACCATGCAGAGATCGATTGACCTTTTATGCCTTTCTAAGAGAGTGATAAGGAAGGTAAACCAGTCTTTGCCATTTTCAGACCTATCAAAGCTTCTTAAGCATGGAAATGGGCTAAGGGAACCTAAAGACGCACTGTTGAAGCAACCACATGTGCTATAAATACTACATAAGCTGTACAACAACTGAAAACTACCTAAAATTGCCTAAGCTTCTTGATTTCAATGTTGTACTTACAGTTATTAGTCCAAGACTACCATTTCTAACAATAATTTGACATGTAGGATGTTAAAGTACACTTGGACATCTCTATTTTTCATAAGAAATTCATACAATCTCATTTAATGACTTAAAAGTGAACTTATATGACATAAAATGACACTAAGGACTAATGACCAATATGATCAAGGTTAAAGCACATATAAATGACCTCATTAAGACCATTAGACACATTTTACATCTTAGAGGACCCTATGCAAAGTTTAAACTACATAGGGGGTTGACTTAATTTGACTTGTGGTCAAATTAGTCAACTTTTTTAGTGATTTCTTAGAGGTGGTAAGCCAACTATGCCAAAGACCAGTAGCCTAATCCTATCCATTAGAATATGGAGTCACCTATACACTATACTAAACACTGCATTACCTATGAAACCACACTAAACTATAGAAAATAAATACAAAAGACAACACAGGAAAACAAACATAGTTGTGTTCTTAAGGACACTTAGGGAAAACACACACCACATAAGCAAAAACACACACCTATCCTAGTATGCACAAGACCTCAAACACTTAAGGTGAATGACAATCACCTTTAATTCAAAGAGGATCAAATATAGTACCTCTTGCATCCTTGCTACCCTATGAAATCAACCCATCATGTGAAGCATGCCTATTAATGAACACTTGCTTATGTAGGTAATCAAATGACTTACCATCCTTAGATCTTATTTTGTTTGTAAGTGTGCTGCTTGGAGATCCCAAGAATGCTCCATCTTTCCCTCCAAGGATCTTGTTTGAACTTTTAATTTGCTTGACTTCTGCCATGTCTGATTGGCACTTCTCAAAATGCAACTTAGGGGTTATCAAAGTTGTCCTAACTTCACTCTCTTCACTATCATGATGCACTTGATGTATAATACCATCAAGTTTGTCTTCCTTCTACTCCACTAGGATTGAAAGTGATTCAACCTTTGGTTGAGGTTTGGACTACTCCTCAATGACAAAATCTTTTGATTTAGATTCATTAGGTTCCTCTATGACTGCAACTTCTTTGACAGTGGTTTGATATTCATTTTCATGCTCAATAGGACACTCTCCTTCATGCTTAGGAGATTCATCAACCAACTTATCATCAGGGTCACACTTCTTAGGAAGGGGAGTTGGTCTTCTCAATTTTTCAAACTCTTGACTTATGACATAATACCTTTCCCATAGGTCATCTTCCTCTTCATGATTATCATCTTCAGGACTCCTCCATCATGTGCAAGCAGAATGACATTCTTTTTCTCACTATCCCGCTCTACCATACTTTGAATAACATCACCATCATGCAAATGAATGAGGTAATTACCTTTAGCTACTCGTGTAAAATAATCATCAATGGATACCTCAAAATGTTCATATCCTCCCTCATGGATGATATATGTGCCAATGTCAGTTTGCTCAATGAAAGTGTATAGATCATGTCTATAAGTGTCTGCACCATACTCATCTAGAAAAAGGTTAGATATGCTCTCAATTTTAGAGGATGTTTCGTCATCCATAATAGACTCTTCTTGATCATTGATGATATAATTCAAATTGGAGCTTACTTTTACATAGGGCTCAATATGAAATTTAGCCAATGGTTGAGTTATCATGGTTTCCTTTGTTCCATACCTTATTTTGATGTCCAAGAAGGACCAATCAACTGAGAGGTAGCCTCATATCTTGGCTGTGAAATCCCTTGAGAGATCGATAATAAAGTGAGAAGGCATGTCAAGCACTACTATATCTTGAAAGATAGGGAAGCTTGGATAATCATGAAGAAAAAATCTCAATCCTTTGACAAGTCCCAATTACTTAGCTAGTGTCCCATCAAGTTGTAGCATCCCCTTATTTTATAATTCATATTTCAAACACAATTTATCAGCTACAGCCTTGGGCATCATTGAAGTACTAGCCCCACTATCTACTATGTAGTTGTGAAGAAACTTGTCTCCAACAATGAGAGTGAGGTAGAAGGGTGGAGGATTTTTAGATTTGAAAGAGGGCTCAACAATGTGTGTGGGAGAATTAGCGAGAGAAACATTAATATGACCTGATGGTTGAGGACTACGGTGAATTTGAGACAACGGCTCTTAAAGGAGCTCTTTTTGATCGGGTAAGTGAAGCATTTCCCAAAGAGACATAGATGCTTTAGCACTCTTCAAATAATCCATAATATTTAAAGCAATAATATTTACCTTTTCTTGGGTCCTTGAAGGTAAAAAAAATGTTTGGAGCTTGAGGCATTGGATCACTTTGGGTAACCCTTCCAATATCATGTTTTGAAGAAGGTACAAAATTTTGTAGGGACTGTCATACTTGGACTCACACCTTGCTGCCTTATAGGAGGGCTACTTGAACTTGTATGAACACCATGGTCATCTCCCAAGGCCTTCCTCTTTTCTCTAGCATTATCTACAATTGAATAATTATATTTGAGGACATAAGTATCTTTTAACTAGAAAGTTAGTCAAACTCACTCCTTGAGGCTACCATCCTTCATTTGCTTCCATGAGACTCTCATCTTCTTTTGAAAACTAAGGAATAACCCCTTTTTGAGCAACCAATGCTTGCTCCCTACCTTCATTTGCATCCATGAACTATCCTTTTTGCCATTCCTCTCCTTGGACCAAATTACTATGAATACGGACCGTAGCTCTTATTTTGGAGGTGGAAGTTGGATTATATGCATTGGTAGGCCTATTGAAGTTAGGTTGTACTTGACATCTACCTTGACCATATTGTTGAGGTGGGAACCTATTTATTTTTTGAAGATAAGGGTAAGGATTTTGATTAACACCATATTGTAGATTTTGTTGCCTATTTTGAGCCTCTAATACTTTATATCTTGCCTCCCAATCAATGGTATCTTTTGCCTTCTTAGGGGCAGTTCTAGACTTAGTATTTGCACTTGGAATTTGAGCAACAATTGGAGTAACATCAGACATTTTTTGTAGTAAAGGTATGGATAATTTTGGAGGCAACTCTCCAGCTTGTATTAGGCCATTCTCAACTCTAATGGCAAGGTCATATGCTTTAGGTAAGGTGTAACCACCCATGGGCTGCAACATGATGGCTATGTCAGTACCAATAGCCCTTAAATATGTAGGAAACACAAAGATTATAGGTGGTCTCATGTTAAGAGGTAGCCTATGCCAAGTTATTTAGAATCTCTCATTAAATTCATGCATTGTCTCCTTAGGGGCTCTTTGAATTACATTGAGTTGATGAATGAGTGACGTGTGGTCACTTTTATGTTCAAACCTTAAAGCCAACAACTCTCCAAAATCATCCCAAGTTGTAATACACCCTTCAATCAATGTCCTATATGAGTCAAGTGATTTCACTCTAAGGGACATGACAAGTAGTTTAATGCAGATATTGACTTCAGTGACATTGTAAAAACTACAAAAGTTTGAGATGTCCCTACTATGCTCACTAGGGGTGACATGACCCTCACCATTGAATGTGGGAACACTCCTAGTAGCATTAGGGGGTATATCATCATATGCAGTGAGGTGGATGAGATTTTCAGTGTTAAAAGCTTGGAAGGAATGTTGCCTAGCCATATTGTCCTCAAGTTCCTCTTCACTCTCTTGATCTTCTTAGCTTTCAAACTCTTCTTGTTCTTCAAAGGTCAAGATACCTTGAGGATGTTAAAGTTCAAGAGGAAGTTCAGGTTGAAGGAGTGGGTTTATAGGATTGATACCTATACTAGAAGTTGACCTAATAAGGACCATGGAGTATAAATACAAGAATTGATGAAACAATGATATACAACCAAATATTACCTTGAATGGAGTCACCAAATGCTAAATAAAACACCATATGCAGCTATGATGTTGTCAAGACCAAAATTCACCTTGACAAAATGTCTTTGAGAAAATGGTCCCATCGAACATGCTAGAATTGTTGTCACTAAATATTTCATCCTAGATTTGGTTGTTCAAGCCTACTCTAAGATTTGGGCAACATTGGAATACCTCTAGGCTTGTGGGTTACATATGATAGATGTAGATCTTTATGTTTAAGGGTTAGCTTCTTAGATTTATCTTTGCTTACTTATCACCTGCACTAACTATTTACTTAGATGAAAATGGAGTATAATTAACATTAAAATAACCTACTCTAATGAGGTGATACACTATAAATATCTCCACTAGATTACCATACCATTTCACTATGAAACATGACCTACAACACTAGTCTCAAAATTTTGAATTGCTCTAACATTAGTATTTCAAAAATGGAGGTGATATGCATTGGAATACTTAAGGTGAGTGAATCAGAGGTCAGATTGCAGACACTAAGGCTACTTATACACATGAAGATACTAAAAAACACTAGTTATACTTCATGTGACCTATTAGAGTGAGAACTATTGGCACCAAACATGAAAGGATAAAGAGAAGGCAATGATAGATACTTATAACTAGACACTTCACTATACATCACTTCACACACTTAGACAAGAAACTCATGAACTCAAAACTCGATTGTAATTATTATTTCAAAGGAAAAATATGTCATCAAACTAGCAAGGCTTCACCATATCAGGTGTGGATTAGATTACAAGAGCTAAAATAACTTGCATTTATAGATCATGTGAGCTGAGAGAGAAGCAATAGAGCTCAAGGGTCACATGTTCAAGTGTCAATTGATGAGGAACAATTACATTGTAGAAGAATGAAGTGGAGAATAGAGGTCTGGAAGGTCTTCTTAGACAAGTGTCCATCTAAATCTTAAAAAACTCCTCAATCTAGTGTAGAGGTCTTCAACTACCTTCTTGAAAACTACCTTCATGATGAGGCATATATTGACTGCTCAAAACCAAAATAGGGAGAGTTGACACATGTGCACTATCTTAGAGGGGTTGGAAACATGCCATGATAGTCATCAGATGTGTCCCTAATTTTTAGTCATCTCCATGACACTTGTACTCACCATTTGCAATCATTCATTAGCCCTCTTAGCTTCATTCTTCACATTTGTCATCAAAGTGGCCTTCAATTTCTTAACCAAATCCATAGAAGAGGTGTTATGACACTTGTATAGAGTCTCTTTTCCTTCCACTCCATCAGGTATACCTTAAAAAGTTCCAAAATGGGAATTCTCTTCTCATTAGGCAATCACTCTTCATTTTTACTATTTGTCAAACACTGGCTGAAATCAATGACTCAGCAGAAGTGTTTCCATGCCTATCTATTGTGAAAAATGGACATATGGAGTTAGAAAAAGTCTCACTTTATCTCTCCAAATGATTTTAACTCTTCAAATATCTTCTTTAACTATAGAACAAGTCAAATCCTTACAAAAAACCCTGTGTTAGGCATGTCCGTACAAGTAGGGTACAAACCAATCTGATGTGATGGAGCCTGAGAAATTCCTCCACAAGTTCAAAAGAATTTTAAGGCTATACTATCCATCTTGAATACATTTACTTGCATGTTTTATCTATCGGGTCAAAACCAAGATTTTAAGATGGTTTTAGAGGGTTTTACTTCTTAGGGATGGTTCATAAAAACTAGACATTCAATCTATGAAAAAATTCCACTGAAATAAAGTGTAGGATCTCCTTCAACTCTCCAAGTGCTTGAGGCACCTTGTAAGAGGTCCATATAGGTATGAGTGTTTGAAGTTGGCCTATCGAGCTCTTGAGTGCATTCTAGACACCCTTGTCATGGTTTTAGGCCAAAAGTGACCCCTATGAGTAGTTTCCTACAAATTGATGGTTTTGATCCATCCCTAATTTAATCCTAAAGATCATCCATGGGGGTGGAATGGTCTTGTGTTTTTGGAAGTAAATCTAGACCCCTGAAGGACTTAGGTCTTATTCTAGGCCTAATAGGTCTGACTGTGCTTGAGTTACCCATGATCACCCTAAGTAATCATGCTGACTACAGAGATTTCTCCACATTTTTTCATGCTCAAATAAACTATGGAAAACACTTCAAAGTATCCCAAGACTCCTCATGTTACCCTAACAATATTCATGTGCTCAACCTACAGTCTTAATCTTGATTAGGAGTGCCCTCTGTTTGAGGTAAAACAAAGGGCATATCCCCTATTCGCTTAACCAAAATGAGGATATGAGGTTTTAGATTAGGTCATGAAGACATTCTACACCAAAACTCAAGGCTAGATCACATTTCTATCATACACAACTTCACAAACTTCAAGATAAACTTGTATGAGAAGTGACTAGGTAGGGTTTTAAAAAACTTCAAAAATTGTGACTGTATGCTGGTGTTTCTAATCTATTTCCTTATCTAAGAATCATGTGAATTTTATTTCAACCTTATGAAAGTAGTCTCAAACATGTTCAACATCATACGCTCATGCTAACCTTCTCATCTTGCACTCTCCATTTGACTAGGCCTAGTCTGTCTATTGTAGTAGATTGTAGGTGATTATTTTAGTTGGGATTAGAGGTTTCTTGTAGATGTAGGTGCATGTTTTAGCCCTATTTTACATGCCTTAGGGCATTCTTGAATTCATCAAGATCATCTCACATTTTAACATATACATATCAAGCCTTAGGGCTTGCCAACATTCAAACTGCCTACTCTAGTATATTGTCAATCTACAGTCAAACTATAGGTGACACTTTGAGAGAAAAAGGGACCCTTGTAGGTTTTTATCTGAGTCAAACCATTTTACCTCAACTCCCTCAATTTACCTTTGGGTCACTAGTGTCATTCTCACTCAAATAAAGTCACTTTGTCATTGAATCTTGCAACTAATGTGTCATGTTGCATTATAAGACCATTTAGGCTTCAACTAGTTTATATAGTAGAGTATAGTAGAGTATAGTTTATATAGTATAGTAGAGTATAGTTTATATAGACTCTATATTACTAAGTGTCTTTAGTGAAAGTTTACTTGAAATGGAAGCATATTAAAACTATCTTTTCATGACCAAAAAATCACTCTCTCATGTCAAGACATTGCCCTTATGATTGGGCTACAAGATAGAAACCACTAGACTAGTTTGTACTTCAATATATTCCACCATGAGATGATTCTTTGTGAGACAAGATACCTTTTTTGGAGACATTAAGGTAATCTCTCTCTTGCAGCTTTCTTGACTTGTGAGCATGTTTGTAGGTTTGCCTGCCAATGATGGCTTTACCACTTTCACAATGACCTTCTCAACAATCTCATCCCTTATTAAATATTTCAAGTAGTTCAACACCCTCATTTCAAAATTCTCAGACCTCTGTTAGAGTTGCTTGTAGGTGAACATCAGATACAAGATTGTGTATATTGAAGAATTGGTTGTCACAACCAATCTTAAACCATTTTAGATAGCTCAAACTCATTGTTTCCACTTTGAGGATATTCATTGCACCTTGAAATATCCTTGTTTTATCATCATGACTGTTCAAGATCTAATTTTAATTGATTGTAGGTGATAATCATAAAGAAAACTCACTGTGTGCAATGTTTAAGGCTTTGTACTTCATATAGAACATTCTAGAAACCAAAGCATCAGAAGGGATAACTGACCATCAGCTTGTTTTGAGAGGTGAGAAACAACACCACCTTTATTCTCAAAACCAACACAACAATAAGAAACTTTGCTACTAATGAAAAACATGTCTGCAGACCTCGATGATGTCTCCAACTAGCAGATGAGAGGTTTATTACAACTCCTTCACACCACACATGAAAATTAAGTTGAATCAAACATGAAAAGGGAGAAAATATCCTAGAAGTCCATGTTCAACACTTGATATGTACGGACCAATCCAAACAGAAGAGAAAACTATAGGCTATGGGGGTGTGCAGGCATAAAATAGTCACTAACACCCTTAAAAATGGTTCATGAAGCACAATACACCAATCATATGATTATTTCCATAAAGTTGGAGTACATAAAGAGTGTTATCATCCCTCAAAAGCATTTTGTCCAACTCACCTCCCCCTGTCTGTACCATGCAGAGATCGATTGACCTTTTTTGCTTGTCTATGAGAGCGATAGGGAAGATAGGTCAATTTTTACAATTTTCATACCTATCAAAGCTTATCAAGTATGAAAGTGGGCCAAGGGAACCTGAATAGACACTATTGAACTAGCCACATGTGCCATAACTATTGCATAAACCATATAACAACTGAAAACTACCTAAAACCCTATGATTTTCTTGCTTTCAACATTGCACCTACACTTATCAGTCCAAAATTACCATCTCTAAAAAAAATATAACATGTAAGATGTTAAAGTACACATGGACACCTCTATTTTCCATAAAAAACTCGTACAAGCTCATTTAATGACTTGAAAGTGACCTTATATGACATAAAATGACACTAAGGACTAATGACCAATATGATCAATGTTAAAGCACATATAAAAGACCTCATTAAGACCATTAGACACATTTTACATACTAGGAGACCTTATGACAAGTTTAAGCTACATAGGGGGTTGACTTAGTTTGACTTGTGGTCAAAACTAATCATTTTGTTGACAAATTTACAACCTATATGTGGAATAAACATGGTATAAGGTGTATAAGTGTCATGATTTTGTCTTTGAGGATCCTTTAGATCCACCATATGATATGGGATAGATCAATATTAGAATATCTAGAATGATTTTTAGAAAAAAATCACCATAACGAGTTTGATTCAATGGTGGACTAAGAGGGAAGAAACGAACAATCCATGTAGGATCTGAATAGGTTGAGGTTGGAAAGAAAGATCGTAATAAGTGATATTATGATGATAGATAAATTTAAAAAATATGATAAAAAATAATTGATCACAAGAAAATGACTGTATCAGTCAGGTCGATAAAATCATATATTGAAGCTAAAAATAGACTATGTTGGGTTGGTGACACAATTTGGCTAAAAAGGCAATGCTAGTGGTGGCTGGATAAAACTATAATGTATCAACCATACCTGATGCCATTGAAAAAAAATTGAACTATATTGGCCATGGCTGATGTATTTGGAAAAAACATAATGATAAGATAAACTATATAGAACCTGGTCGATTTAGTTTGAAAGACAAAATGATAAAAAAGAGCTATCTCGGCCCTGACTGATGTAGTTGGAAAGACAAAATGATAAAAAAATCTACATTGGCCCTGGTCGATGTAGTTGGAAAGATAAAATGATAAAATAAACTATATCAACGTTGACTGATGTAGTTTGAAAGATAGAATGATAAAAATGAACTATATCAGCCTTGGCCAATGTAGTTAAAAAGACATAATAAACATTATCAACCCTGACCAATGTAGTTGGTTGAAAAGGAAAAAATGACACATAACTGTATTGCATATGGTATATATAGTTGGTTGGGAAAAAATTGAATATAACTATATCACATTTGGCTGATACAGTTGGTTAAAGCAGTGAAGACAATGGTAAGTTTCATGTCGAGTTCTCTAGAATGTATGCAATGGGTTACGATCAACTTGAAACTATCCTATTTATTAAAGATCTAGACTTAGAGAAAGTTAATCAAAAGGAACCCAATGAGACTTAATGATTAATGATATAATTAAATGGATCTGCAAACCTAACAAGAGGATCATCTACAATACGATGTCAAGAGAAAGGGTTCCAAAGCCTTTAGGCCAATAACACAATGAATAAATCTAACTAGATATATGTTTTTAAGTAATCTAATATTACAAAGAAGAAATGTATTGGGAAGGGTTAAAAACATATTAAAATGGGTAAGGAGCCATTGTAGGAAGAGGGAGGCCTTGAATAAATGACAAGTTAAATCAATCCTATAGCCACACTAAATATATGTGTAGAGAAAGATCAAATAAGGATAAACACACATTCATTTAATAAGCAATAAATAACTTCTATCTACTAAATGAAAGAACTAGGGTTATATTATACTAACCTTGAAATGGATCCATCAAGTCTCAATCTCCCTCTTGGCCAATGGTGCTTTGCAAGAGTTTGTTGTGGTTGTGAACACTTCAAAGAATGGGCAACTAGGTTAAGCCAATTAAGGACCTCCTAACAAATCTCCACGACTTCCACAAGATAAGTTTCCTTTAAGACAAGAATCTAAGCATTATCTCCTCTAAATGTGGATTAGAGCAGAAGTGTGAGTGAAAGTAGAATAAAATGAGTTAATGTTGTCTATTGAAATGAAAGGGTGACTTGTATTTTTAGTGGTCAATAGCCTTAATCCATCCTGAACGTTAAGTTGATGGCATCAACTAGGTCCGGTATAGTTCAAATGGAGTTGACTAACACAAAACAATATCAAGCATGGATGATACCATTGGATTTTATCTACCAAATAGATATAGTATAATGATTATATCAACCATGGCTAATGTCGTAGGATAAGATGGAAAATGGTGTTGAAACATGAAGTACATATATAAAATAAAAATATAATTTGTCTACTTTAAGTTATAATACATTCATAGACACACACACACACACACACACACACACACACACACACACACACATACTTTCATGATGTTTAAAAGTGGTTAAAGACCTCTAGGAGCTCTAATGCAAATTCTAGGTTTTGGAGGGTCCTATTGAATTTCAAACTTAACCATATCTCAGGGTTTCAAGATTTTAGGGAGACATCAGAGGAGGTAAATGGATAGATATTCTAAGGAAGCTGGAATAATAGTAGGAATGATATGATCATGACATAGATAACATCTTTCACATAGCACCAAAGGCCTGCCCACATCTTTCCTGGTGCACCCTTTAAGATGTGCACTCAGGGAGATTGAAGCTCGACATGTTGTTGTAATAGAAAGCACCAATAAGTAATAAAAGTGAAAAATATTGTGTGTATAATGGATGTAGAAAATGAAAATGAAATAATCAATTTAAGCTTGTAATGTGAATGTGTAATACATAAGAATGATTATCTCCTTAAAATTAATATGAAAATAAGTTCTTAGTTGTTTTATTGTATGTGTGTGTGTGTGTATTCTTTTATTCATAAAAAAAGATAAAATAAATATAAATATGTAATATATATAACAATGTATATAATTATATCTTTATTAATATTTGTGATATTTTTTATTCATAAAAAAAGATAAAAGAAATATAAATATGTAATATATATAAAAATATATATAATTATATCTTTATTAATATTTGTGATATATATATATATATATATATATATATATATATATATATATATATATATATATATAAACAAGGGTCGGTTAAATAGCTTAACCAGGATTCCTTTTTTTTTAAAAGGGGATAATTGTGATAAAAGACAGATAGATATGTAATATATAACAATGAATATAATTATATATTTATTAATATATGTTACATATATAAATATATATATCATATTTCCATGGAGTTTCCTAATGGGGGGACGTGGGGATGGGTTTTTGGGATGAGGGGACGGGGGGTCTAAGTTTGGGGACGATGACGGGTGCGGGAGTGCGGAGGAGGTGGTGCAAATACATATAGTACTCGAAAAATAAGTTATAAAATGATGTATAAGGAATAAGTATATTGCATTGAACATAAACAATTTAACATTGTGATTTAATCATTTAAGTTTCAAGTTTGATCCATTGAACCATTGAACATTGAATTTTCAAAATTTCATAATGTAAATGATGATTCATGATTACAATCAAGTATCAACAATGTTAAAAAACAAAATACTAAAATAGTGAAATAGTAATACTAAATACTAAATGCAAATGACGTAATGAGTTAATGGATAATCATCCCTAAAGTTGAACTCCTCATCACTAGAACTATTGGAGTCCACACGCTAAAGCTCCTCCAAACTAATACCGACCAAACCTATTTGTGTACAATCATCATCAATTTATGCTGGCTCTTTTGGCTCTACATCCCATTTGGCTACTGGAATATCCTTGTATGAAAGTGTGTTTCGATCAATGAGACACAAGGCATTATGTACAACCACAAGCTTCTCTGCCCTCTTAGAGGTAATCTTGTTCTCTTCATGGAGTGGATCTAGCTATAAGTAGACTAGTTCCTCTCAGCAACATAAAACTAGAAACCTGGGATAACAAATGAATGGATAGATCAATAGTCAAAGAACGTGGCCCATGCAAAGTCCACCACAAAATTGGTTTCTCTAGTGCCATTGTTTCCTTATCTATTTCAACCTCCTATGAATATCCCCTAAGAGTGGGAATTTTTCTCCACTCAGTGCAAATGATGTTGGCATATATAAAATCGTAGATTCAAAACAAAGTGACAGTTCCAAAATGTATCCAAAACCCACACAATTTAAGAATAACATTAGCATTGGTTTATATGAAATTTATAAACTCCAAAATGCTTTACACCATGCAATCAAGAATCAAGAATTCTTGATATTTCCAATTGTGTTGTAAATTTTGTTAGTGAATGTTCCATTATTTTTTTTGGAATTGTTGTAGGAGAGCAAACTATATTAAAAATGTTTTTGTTGTGCTTTTCATATGAAACAACACATAGTTATGACTCAAAGTTTGTTAGACAATTGATGTGTGTGTTATTCAATATAGCATCCTTCTTGTGCATAATACATTGTAATAATTTCACATAGTCAAAGTATATGAATTTTGCATAATAAAAAGAGTTGTCAAATGCAAATGCACTTGGGTCTATTTTATGTCCGTACTCTATGAAGAATAGCTTGAATATAGACAAGTATATTATTTTTGGTTTCAAGAGCCTGAGAATGTGTGTTATTTAAAACGATTGTATAGTTAGATGATAAACATGAAAGTAGTATTTTAAAAATAAAAAAAATATGCCATGTTTATTTTTCATAAGCCTATTATTATAGAGTTTAAAAATAACAAAAGCATGTTAGAATATAAACAAATATGCATGTTTCTTTGCTTTATAATTAACAATGTTAGGAAATAATGATTAATAAATGGTATTTATGAAATATATTTAGAAAATACATACTTTGTGCATCATGCTATTAGATATTAATAAGGCTATTGAATAGTTAAATGGAAGTTGATATGAATAGAAATTTGAAATAGAATATTTTTTGAAAAAAATATTACAATCTAATAGAAATGAACTGGATAAAATATCTAAGGTTTCTCAAAAAATATTATTGTTATCATTATGCATTTTGAAAATAAGCAAAAAATTAATCCAATGATCAAATGTAAGCAATAAATACCTCGATATATGTTGAACACATAATTAAATTCAAGTTTATAAGATTCAAATGCATATCAGGCCATTTTTTCCTTTTCTTTTTTGATGTAATTTAACATGTATTGCAATCTAAAATAAAAAGAGTATATACAATTTAAATATACAGAAAAACCTATAAATATCATGAACACGGTTCAAGACTTGTCAAATATATAATGAACATAGTTTGAGAATTTTCAGGTAGAACATACCTATTAATGCAAATGCAAAAAAAAAAAAAAAAAAATTGTTTCTGTGCAATTTTATATGGAATTCACTTAGTTGATAATCAAGTACTATTGTTTGGTTTTTTTCTTTTTAGTTTTTCTTAAATGTTAGAATTGATAACTATACAAATAGAATTATGATTAGTCCAATAAATCTCTATTGTGATAAGTTGATATTGTTGTTTTTCAACATTTGACCATATACAATTCATTATTTTATTTGAATAATGGATTTGATTGTCTCTAAAGAAATGCATAGTATAAGATAACATATGGTTTGTAAGTATTTTTGTGGATTTGTTAAGATGCGACATATCAATGTGGAATTCACTCAATATGAAAATTTTATTGTTGATGTTTGTATTTGACAATATTTGATTAAGAACAATTATAATGTCCATGGTAGAAGCAATTGTAGATGCATAATTATATATATTCACAATTACAAGTTCTTTTTGGTGCATGACAACCTTTACTAACAATGCTTCCAATTTTTTGTATTGGATCATTTTGAGTTGGTGAATTTAACATATCTTTGTGCACATGTCATGATGCCATGGACATAGTTGAAATACAAAATGCAGAATTTTAAATTTTATTTTTTGTGTTATTCAATGACATGTATGTTTATTGTAAGAATAGTAGGTCACATTTCATCAAGTCTCTATCATTTGTAATGTCTTATACGTGTGGTTGAAAGCTATGAGTGTTGATCAAGCAAATTGTGATGTCTGAGCCATATCGAATTGAAGTTATTTTTTTTAATTGAAGAAAAGTTATTTGTTTTTCAAATAGCCATGAACATGAAAAATCTAGGCATAAAATGTTTATAGAGATTTTGTTTTTACTTTGAATTTTTTGTTTATAATTGGTACCAACAAATATAATGATTCCATGGTTTTTATGTGAGAAAGGGTTGTATATGCTAAGCCATGTTTAGTTACACCAAGTCAATTAAATGCAATGCCTTTCATGGTGAGGTCTTGAGATCTATGTATTGTACATGCACATGCAAGTTGTACTAGGAATTGATTTCATACTATTTTTTTTTGTATTTGGACTTTGAATTGGTGTTATATCTAGGGAAATAGGAACTTAGTCTGCTTCTATGGAGTTATTATACAAATGGATTTGTTTCAAAATTTTAAAAATACCAATGAGGATCATTGAATTGGATTTAAATTAGATCATTTTTATTTGTGTTTGTATATAGTTTGAATATACCATTTGAACCATTGACAAAGCCATATTAAATGTCTTAATTGACAAAGCCATATTAAATGTCTTATAATTTCCTACAATAATTTAAACTATAGTATTGGGTTTTAACATAATTTGTAATGGTAGAAAATGCGCTACGTGAATATCCTTTTTCTTTGTTGTATGGAGTGTATTATATGTCTATTACATCAATGACAATTTTATTACATGCAACAAGGGATACAAATTTATCATAATGAACATTAATATCTTTGTTAGCATAAAAAAGATACAAGAACATGGGGTCATTTGGTGCCGACTACATAAAATTATGATTGAGATAATATGGATCATCATATGTAGGATAACACATGTGCATTCTATTTAGTATGGACGAAAAAAAATGATCCTTTTGGCACATTGTTTTATGTAGTTTATAACATTGCACATTTTTTTCCAAAAATCATATAGAATTGACTCATCATTCATTTGATCTATGCACAATTATTGGGCAACATACACTTTTCCTTTCCACACCTATGAACTACACACACTTCTTATCTTGCACTCATGTTTGCTGGCATTACTATGCATAACCATCACACTTTCTCATAGTCCTGCATAACCCACTTGTTCTTATTCATAATTTGACGTGCCTCACTCGCACTTACTCTCAGTCTCATGTGCCTACACTTGTATTTATATAGTGCATCCATGTGTTAGCCTACTCCAAACACGTGGCTTTCCAAGTCATAATTCTCAACCTGGATCATGTCAGTTATCTAGTTGGGCAGTTAGGTGTCATGTACCTAGAAGTTAAACTATCACTCAACAAGGAAGATGAAATGACCTTTGACTGTCTTATTTGTAACCGATAATAATTATAACTTCTTATTGTATTACATGTATAAATATGTACCATATCATCTGGCCAAGGGTCGATTCCATACATAGTCATAGTGATAGATAGCGTGCTCTACATATATACTCTATCATACACGAATTATATATCATTGTATTATTTTACCTATTCTATCTCATAGAATATAAGTTGCATTTCTGTAAGCATCTAACTTCTACTATATTGAATGTAATTTTATTATTTCTAGTTGAATTCTTCTGTGTTCATTTAATCTTATACTTCTGAGTTACCTCCAACATGCATTTGTCCCCTGCATGCTTGGTCCTGGGTCCCCACAGTGTGGTTTACTGGTGTTAAAGCAAAGCTCTTTTCTATGCCTATAAACACACAAACATAATGATATAAAGAAGGTATATTAATCAATTCTTTTTCAGACTACCTAGAGGAATGTTGGAGCAACAGGAAGATGGATAATGCCCATAAGCAATCTGAGGTAGACCTAGAGTCACAATGCACCATAAATTTTGGACAATTCCATGAGTTGATGATACATCTCAAACCGATCCTTTTGATCCTCATCCATAGTTCACTCAATAAATTCAACAAAAAAACCCTTCAACATGCAAGTTAATCTCCACATTCCTTTCTTTAAAGGCAAAATCAATGCCATAACATAAGATGTATGGATTCAACAACTCGAGGAATAATTTTTAGTCAATCACTTTAATGATGTTGAGAAAATCACCTTCACAATGTTGAAGATGTCCATACCGATTGTTCACTAGTGGGAGAAATTCATCGTGCAACATGTGAAAGAGTGTGTTCCAATCGAGTCTTGAAGGACATTTGTCGACATACTAAAGGAGGAGTATTATCATCTATGTCACTTTGAGGATGAATACATCAAGTCCCAACAATTATTCCAGTGTAAGGAGCAGTTGGTGGAAGAATACACCAATATATTCCATGACTACTCTGCATGCCTGTGAGAGAACCTAAGTGAGCAACATAAAGTGCTGGAGTACATCAATGGAAACTCACCTTATATTTGTGCAAAGATAGAAGTATTGACTTATCAAACTCTAAGGTAATCCTATCGCAATGTCACCAAGATAAAAACCAAAGAAAATATGAAGCAATGTTCTACCTCTTCATCCAACATCATACACAAGAGTCATCCCACACATAATTCCTCATCATAACCTTCTACGTAGAAGTAGAACACTTCTCGTAAAGGAGAAAAACCTAAGAATATTGCATATAACTTGAAGGCTCCTATGCATTTTGATTCATACAAAGGAAAATATAAGTTTGGTGACAAGTGGTGCCATCATCATCGATTGTACACCCATGATGACTTTGAATTCTGTGCACAATAATCCTTGATTTCCTAGTCTAGATTAGGTTCCATGTTGACATAAGACACTGATCTAGATGCTACTTTTCTAAACACCAACACCATTATGATAGACACCTTTATGGAATGCGAATACCTTTTCCAAACCAAGTTATGGGTGAAGGGTTAACATATTCATGTCATCATTGATAGTGGTAGCCATAATAACATCATTGCACCCACAAAATAACACCTTGGCCTTTTCATTGACACCATCCCTAGCCATACTCATTTGTGTGCCTACAACAGGGGAATGATATACATGCCCAACAACAATGCACCTTACAGTATAAATTAAAGTATATAGAGGACACCATCACTTGTGACATAACACCTTTGGAGGTCTATGATATCTTGCTAGGGAGATTAGATTTGTATGAGCATGAAATTACATATCAAGACAAGTCATAACATTAGATTATTTATGCACAAGATTGATTCTTCAACCTATTTAAATATGCAACAATGACCAAATTCACCTTGGTCTTTGCCAAGATATGCTGCAAATTTGTTTCTCATACATAGAAATTCATGTTTTTCATGGTTCATCCAAACACACCTACATGGGAGAAAAAATAATCTTTGGAAGTATGTAATGTGTGATCAATGTTACAATAACAACTACTTGGAAAGTTACATAAGCAACACAATGAAGTCTTCATAGATCCTAAAGTCCTTTCAATGCATTGTAGAATAAAACACTACATTGATTTGGTCCCTGAATCCCCTCTATTAAATAACCCTATGTATCACATATAAATTTAGGATAATGATGAAATCCAATGCCAAATACAAGAGCTCCTCTATCAAGGCAAGATCAAGTTTATTTATTCTCATTGTAGGAGTCAAATAGTCCTCACACACTGGAATGATGGGTCATTGTGCCTTTGCACAGACTATTGTGCACTCAACAAAATCATGATGAAGAATCAATATCTATTACCACATATTTATGATCTTATAGACTAGCTCAAAGTTGCACAATACTTCATCAAGATCGACTTGAAGTCAGGATACCATCAAGATCGACTTGAAGTCAGGATACCATCAAGTTTTAGCCCATCTTTAAGATGTCTAGAATACAAACTTCAAGACTCAAGAATGATTGTAGCAATGGTTAGTAATATCCTTTGCCTTAACTAACACACTAGCCACATTTGTGTGCTTAATGGACCATATACTCAGGCATTTAGTCAACTCCTTCATCATTATCTAACTAAATGACATTATCATCTTCAACAAGACTTGGGAGGAACATGTGGAACCAATGACACACATCCTAGACACTTTATGCAAACATAAGTTATAGGCTAGCTTATAAAAGTGTACATTTCGTATTGCATAGATCTAGTACCTGGGCTACATCATTAACCTTGCAAGAATTCATATATATCTAGAAAATATCAAAGTGATCCAAGATTGGCCTACTTCGAGCAATCTAACATAGTTGAATATTTTTCTTGGCCTCAAAAACTTCTTCCATAGGTTTGTCCTTGGTTTCTCACACATCAGTTGGCCCCTTAACCATACAACACATGTAAAAGTTAGGTTTAACTATACCCTTAAATAATAACACATTTTGAGGCATTCAATAAATGCCTCTAAGCAATGCTTTCACTTGTAATGATTGACATTGCACATTCTTGTCGAACTTCACACTAACACATTTGACTATGCACTTGACACAATACTAATGCATCATAGACATCCTGTCACATACCTTCAGAGACATTCAACAACATGGTGCAATGGTACTCTATATATATAATATTTATAAACTTTATCATTTACTGATGCTTTCTTTCTTGCAATAAATTATCAAATTTCTATTTTTTTAGTGCATGCCTTAAAAAGTGTACTAGGAAAGGGGTGGATACACCATTGGTAATTCATAAGATTGTTGGTCAACTCTATCATTACCTAAATCCATTACAAATCTTATTTATCCAACTCCTCAATATATCCAAACCCTTTTTACATATTTTCCTAAGTATTTCTCCTTTCAAATAGCCCCTAACTAAGCAAACATCCTCTTTTTCTATTAAGTCAACCATGCTGATCCTGTTATAAAAGATTAAGCCCACATTGACTTAGTTCGAGGCCTAACATTAAATTTTATAACAAACTGGATTATGTTGGCTTATCTTGTTAATTGAAATTCTTAAAGGTTTAAGGTTTATCCATTGTTATAAATACAAGGCTCATTTCAATTTAATAGAGAGGAACATTCATTTTTGCATCATTACAATTCACAATTCTACTAAATCTGTATTTAAAGGAGCCATTGTTTAGGGTTTTTCTTATAAATAAAATTACTTGTGTTGTGAGAAGTCTTAGATGAAAAGTATGATTATTTTAGCTTAGAGTTGATTTATATACCGTTATCTTTATATAACCATAATAACCTCTTATAAAGCACCATTGGCTAAAGGAGCGATTAAAACTCAACACATTTGCCCAAGGTAAGTATTCATAACTTTTGTTATTTCATTTGATAAATAGGTATTGTATAATTAATATGTGTTGAATGTATAACTTCTTACTTAGATTACCTCCATGCTTAAACTTAGTATAGATATAGGGTTTTATTTGCTTTCCATATTCCACTTTAGGTGATTTAGGCCTCATTTGCCTATCATGATCCCTTGATTGTTTGTTTGTGTTTAACCATCCCTATTTGTGCCACAAGCTTTGGTGAGTACTAGATTTGTTTTATTGTATGTACTTAGACCTAACTAGGGTTATTGTATAGTATCATTTGTCTATAGGTATTGGAACCCTCTCCTTTGGTGTTGCGTGGTAAGATATCCATTGGTTAGGTTTAGTGGATCCAACTTAGTTTTGCCCTTGATATAAATAGTATCACAATAGATGTTAGTTGATTACCTTATCTAATATTAGATTTACTAAGTCATATAATTTATATATCTATTTGTATTTGTTGTATATATTTTGGTGAATTTGACATGAATTTTACCCTTGCATTTTTAATTTTTCATTTGCAGTTAATTAGATTGTGCTGATCGATCTAGTCTCAACCTTTGTCTGTAGATTCAAGATCCATAGTCATATAGGTCATGTTGGTCGATCCTATTTTTTCCTTTGTTTACAAGTTTTTTATTCAACTAGATCATGTTGGTCGATCTAGCCCTATTTTTTATTTGTAGATCCAGGATCTATGTCAACTAGGTCACGTTGGTCAATATAGTTTTGTCTTTTTGCTTGTAGGGTTTCATATCCAACAAACTGAGTCACGTTGGTGGACTCAATTTTTATTTTTATTTTCTTAATTTTCACTTACAATCAACTAAGTCAAGTTGGTCGACCTAGTTCATTTTAGTAGTCAACTTAGTTTCATTTTATAGCTTTCAGTGTTTAGTTATCTATAGATTAAGTGAACCTAGTTGACCCTATTTAACATCTATGTTTTTTTTTTATATTTTAACCTCTACAAGACTCAATCAGGCTTGAAAAAGATAGTCAATAATAAGATTTTCAATGTTTTCATTCAACCAATTAAATCAACCTGGTCGACCTAGTTATATTTTTTAGGTTCACTATGAATAAGCTTTGTACTTCCATTTTTGTCAATTGCCTCAATTTGTCATTTATATCTTTCAATAAAATTATTCAGCATCTCAATTTCTATACTATCTTTACTATTTTTTTAGTTTTATAAAACTGTATCACACAGTTAACTAAGTCAACTTGGCTGACTTAGTTTTGTGTTTGTCTACTTTGTCAAATAAACTATGTCGACCTGACATACTATGTTTGATTTTGGCCTGTTTTCACATCAGACTAGATCGGTCCACCTGACTTGTTATGTTTTATTTGCTAACTAGATTGGCCTAGATGATCTTATTCTATGTCTTTTATTTTTAGCTTAAGCAAGGCAATTCATTTTCATTTCTTAGTAATTCATCTCACATTTGATTTGAAAATAATTGGTTGCATGTTTATTTACTTTCTAAAACTGTAAATTAATTTTTGACACTTGAATTTTGACTTTATTTTCACTTTATCATGATTTCCATAGAAATTATGTACTTATATTTTTAAAACTACTTAGCTACTATCGTGGATGGTTATGTCATACTCTATTTATGGTCCTTGTCTATTATCTACAGATATTGAGACGTGAGGGGATTGTCCTAATACTCATAATCATAGTACATAGTTAAATATGATATTTATTTTTTATGTACTTCACAGTATTTAAGAAGTGCCTAAGATTTTATTTTGAATTAAACTTTAGAAATCAAGCCATCCATTTGATCTTGTGGTCATAGGTTAGTAGTTAGTGTTGAGAAGTTATTTCTATCTTACTCTTGAAATTGGATTTACTAGACTATGAGAACAACACTTCCTCCATAGTTGGTGCTCTGAAATATTGGGCCATCACTATCCAACATAAAAAAAAGTTTCTTTGGAATCCTACAAATCAATCAAAAAAATTTAGTATAACTTCATGGTCTTCTTTTTAAATAATTAGTTAGCATCATTAGTTAAAAAAAAATATTTACTTCTTACTGTTTTCTATTCTCTATTTTATTGCAGATTGTATTGACCAACATTAATATAATTATGTATTGTGTGATAGATAGTTCAGTGTTCTATCTACTTTATTTATGCCTTAAAAACTACATAGTTCAAATTATCATTGACTTTTTTATAGATTCAACTAAGTTCACTAGCACAACTTAATATCATTCTATATTTTTCCTACCTATACAACCAAACTGACCAACTGAACTTAGTAGGTTGTTCAAACTCTGTATTTTATAGCATGCATAACTCAGTCGACTAAATTGATTTAGTAGGCCATCTAAAATATGTATTTTCCATCTTTTAAAATTAAGTCAACAAACTCGACTAAGTAAGTTGTGTAAACTCTATGTTTTATAGCCTGTACAATTAAGTTGACCAGATCGACTTAGTAGGTTTACAAACTATATCTATCTCTTGCCTCTATAACCAAGTCAACCAACTTGACTTAGTAGGATGTCTAGCCTTTATACAATTTCTATCTTTACAACTCAATTAACTAGCTTTACTTAGTAGGTTTTTAGACCATCACTTTTTCCTGTTTGCCTAGCTAAATTGACCAACTTGAATTAATAAACTTTATACACATTATATTTTTTTATACTTATGCAACTAAGTCGACCAACTCGACTTAATAATATTTTAGAACTGTTATCATATCCACCCAACGAGGTTAACTAGCTCGACCCAGTAGGTTTTCAAATTTCTACTTCTATCTTTAATTTTCACAATCACTTTACAACTCAATTAACTATCTTTACTTAGTAGGTTTTTAGACAGTTACTTTTTCCTATTTGCCTATATAAATTAACCAACTCTACTTAATAAAATTTATGCACATTATATATTTTTATACTTATGCAACGAAGTCAACCAAATCGACTTAATAATATTTTAGCACTATTATCATATCCACCCAACCAGGTTAACTAGCTCGACCTAGTAGGTTTTCAACTTTCTACTTCTATATTTAATTTTCACCATGCAATAGTTTTTTGATGAAAGTGAAATGCAAAATCAAAATTATATGATGAATGTAACTAACCCTCATAAGCATCCTCATTCTCACCTTCCCTATACTTTTGTATAAAATCTAGATGCTAATAATGTCCATGTGTCCACTAGAACCAAAAAATATGGATCGCCTCTTCTAAATTTTTTGGATCCACTTAACTATCCTCCAAAATTTCTTATTGTTGAGGATGAGATTGATCTTGAATATACTATTAAAATGATACTCTTCATCAATGAAAACCCTCAACATCAATTAAATGATCCCACGATCATCGATAATCTCATGATGGGACCTTACCTTGAGTGTCCGCTTTCACCTATGCATAACTTATCTATAGGCCTTGAGGCAAGTCACCCTATGACTTCTTCCATGACTTTTTCTTCTTCCATATCCACTTCTTCTTCCATGCCCTCAATTTTATCTACTTCTTCCAATTTTCCTAGTATCTCAAATACTATGGCCAATATTTCCTCTAGTGATCCCACTTAAAGTGCCCATGTTCATACTCAAGTCAAGGCTACCTCTAGTGCATCTCAAGATACTAGTTAGGCCACTATCAACACTAATAAAAATTTATTACAACTTGGGCACTAATATTAGCTGGAATGTTAGCCATTTTACTCATTGCTTGTAATATAATATGATTACGATCATTAGTATTTTGGTTGGAAGTAGATGTTTGAGTTTTTTGTTAGGATACACTAGATGTGGCATAGACATTATGGTTAATGTAAGCTCTTTTTATACGTCTAATAAAAGAGAGACCCACCATGTTAGGAGTTATACTAGTCATGGTGGATGAGGAAAGAAATAAGGAAGTCACAAATTCATTTTATCTAATTCATAGGAAAATGTGTTGAGTAGGGGATGCGAGATATTTCATGTGGGGTTCCATCATGATGTGATAGAAAAAAATATGATCCTTGCCCCTATGATCAGGATGCTCTTGGAGAAATATTCTCATCTCATCTATACATTCTATGTCATGTTCCTTTTCAACCTCATGGTGTTGGAGTAGGTGACCTCGCCTAGTGTTTTTAGGGTAGTTTTATGGCTCATAACATTTAGATCTAGTGGAAGCCATATTACAATAATTGGTAATTTGATTGTGAGTCATAAAAACTATAATGCATGGAAATTTTTTAGAAAATCTATTGCAATTAGTTAGTTCTATGGCATTAGGATTATTATAAAGTACTTGAAAATCCTAGTGGGGGTTCTCTTCAGATTCGTCCAAGATATGTCCTATTATGAAAGACAAAGGATGAACTATGTTAAGCTGGTCAATGCAATTGGTTACATATGAATGTTAAAAATAGATTGTATCAAGTTAGTTGATATAGTAGAGAATGGTAATAAGAAACACAAAGTTGTATCTAGTTGATTGATATTACATGATTATAAAATGAATTGTATTAGGTTTACTGATGTAGTTAGAAGTAAACATAAAATTGTATTGGGAGGGATGATACAATTGGAAAGAAATTAATAAAGCTAAATTGTATCTAGATGGCCAATGCAATTGTAAACAAAATACAAAATGATAGAACAAGTAAACTGTATTAGGTTGGTCGATACGGTTTGTTTAAATATAATAAATTAGCCAAATAGTATTAAAAGAATAAAATAATTTTTGATATAGGGAAGGTATATTTGAGCTGGGTGTGTTTGATTTTTAGGCTCTCAGATATATTGATCTCGGTCATACATATTGAACAAAGCTTAAATGGCATTGACTACGATAGATTTCACTGTTCCATAGCTATATTATCTCATCTCTGAGGTGTATCGAAAGTAATTTCCCAAAGCTAACCACTTACCAGTGCAATATAAAAACAAATGATTGAAAGACTTCCTATTAGCTAAAAATAAAATCTTAAGTGTTTTCAATATAACATGAGGTTTTTGGAAGCTAAAGTCTATATATAATGTTGTATAATGGCTTGGGTATTGGTATTACCCCTCACACCATGAATCAAGTGAAACTAATCTATACTCAAATGTAAGGAGGGAAGGGTTCCAAACGTAAGCCTAAGATATGGGGTATAACTTTCACTAGGGTTCAATGATGGGTAAGTGATTATAAAGATGTAAGTAAATTTAAATGATGCTTAAGTGTTTTTAAATAAAATAAGGTTCAATGGTCAACCAAATAGGGGTCTATGTAACGTAAGGTGATAAATGACATACCTAGACAACCCTAAATCTATGTCAAATTATTCAATATAAGAAAGAACATAATCAATAATACACACATATAACCACAAAGAAACAAACCAAGCAATATCTAATCTACTAAGTAAATAAATGAAAGAGTATAAGGATTGAGATACTTACTTCTGGGTGGTCCCATTGATGATTCAATCTACCCCTTTGGCTCAAGTGGAACTTTATAATAAATTTTGTAGGCTGAAGACCTTGAATGGTAAGATGAATACTTAGATATCTTTGGGAACTCTAAATACCTTTTATATTGAGCTTCAATGACACTACAAGGAAATACCTCCAAGTTAAGGTTTTAAACATATAAATCTCTTAAATACTATTAAGAGCATAAATACAAGTACAAAAAAAGTGTATGAATGTGATATATCACTTAGGAATGAAATATGATCCAAATATATATGGATCCAATACCTAAAACTAACATTGAACTCTAAGTCAAAGGTATCAGCCAGGCTGATACAATTGGAAGATGCCAAAAATATGGTATTATCCTAACTAACGTAATACAAATGATAAGAAAGACTCAAAACTCTATTTCACTTATCGATACAGTATAAGGAAGATAAAATACAAAATAAATTGTATCAACCAAGATGATACAAAAGAATATATGGAAGCTATTAAATAAGGACATAAAGTAGACAAAGAGGTAAGATAAAAAGAGACGCAGATTAGGTCAGACTGATAGTAATGATGGTATGATATATTAGTATGCAAATCTTACAAAGTACCATGATTCGGTACCATCTCATTCCCAATACAACTTTAAGATGTACACTTAAGGAGATTGATGTGTTGATAAGCCTGTGTAAGAGAAACTGTCAATAAAGTGATAAATATTAGGTGAATACATGATGCATGTTTCTTGAGCCTCCTAAAATATGTCAAATATATCAAGGATGAGCCAAGAAAGATCAAATATTATCTTAGTGAACTCTCACTTGCCATTGGATTTAGGTACGAATTATCTAGCTTACTACCCTGTTTGAGGCAACTAAGAAGGTTTGATTAGCCGAGCAAGTGTTTTCTAGAATTAGATACCATAAGCATAACAAAGATCAATAGGACACTCAAAGGAAATATTTTACATCATATCCTCATGATGGTTTTATATGCTATCAAAATTATCAGGGACAACATCATGGTAGGAAAAATCACGCATGCAATGATCACTAGGATAAATAATGTGATACTCAACCTCCTAGAGCTACATGTGAGAAATATTAAATGTAACCTATATTTGGTCATGTCTGACCATTGTTATATGAATAAAATTAGTGGTTGAGAGAATGTGGATTGTTATTAATGATAACAAAGAGTGGTTCATGTCTAATGAAATTAAATAAAATAAATTATGTGTGTTCGCATGCTGAAAAATTATTATTATATTATTATTTTAACCATGTAATTCATCCTTGAAGGAATCTAGGTAACTTATGCATAATTGTCCAATAAAATAAAATTTAAACTCAATGTTTAGTTTTTAGGTATTCTAAATTTTTTGGGTGGGGCCACCATTTAGAAGTTGCCCTGTAAGGGTGTTACTTGAGTTATTTTTGACTAGTAAACTGAGATCATAACCTAGATAGTGTATGATTATGTTATCCCTAAACCAAATCTATAAAAAAACCTATATGATAATAGGCTATTTTATTGGTTGTATTCCCATTAAAAGTATTCTCATATCTTGGGTTCAATTTTCTTGGACTGTGCATGACATCAAGCTTGAAAAAGTTCAAAATATGACCAAGGGCTTATTTTGTTGTATTTTGTTGACCCTCCCCATGCTAAAGTGATTATGATTGAATCTTCAACGTAATATGTCTGAAAATTGTTTATGGTTCTTTTACCATAGACAAGGGATTTTGTTGTATCTGAGCATACTATTCTTAATGTCCCTGTCTGGGTCAAGTTTCCTACTTTGCCACTACCTTTTTGGTATTTCATCAACCAAATTGCCTCTTCCAATGGGGCGTGTATTTTTCCATGAACCTGATCGGTTATATTTAGCTTGTGTCCAAAAAAGAGTCTATGTTGAAGTTGATCTCTCAAAAGACATTAAGGATTTTTTTGATATTCAGGTTAGTGACTCTCATAATTCTTAATGTGTCTTGCATATCAAATTTCCAAACACTTGTTTTCCCTATCAAACTATGGATCACAAGATAAAGTATTGCTCATTGTATTTTACTCACAATAAATCCATACTTAAACCTACTCCTGATAAGTCTAAGAAATAATCCTAAAGAAGGGTGGAAAATTATAGGTGGTGTAAAAATAATTGCAATAAATGTGTTATCACACAAAATCCCATTATCAATGTCAAACCCTCTTCAAGTTCTTTGCCATAAGCACCAATACCAAATGCTCAACCCACTAGAGAGTCTTCTCAGATAACTCAACCTAATAAGGAACTTGTTCATACTAGAGTTGAAATAAATGAACATTGGGTTTTCAACATTCCCTTAGATACTAATGTTCTTTCTAGTTTGCATGTCTCTCTACCCAACTAATATCGCAAGAGATTTCACCCGATTATTTGTCACTTCCCTCACATATATCTCCCCATCAATGAGTAGGTAAAGGCTCTCGTAGTCCTTCACAATGTAGTTCTATGATATGTTCTAATATCTCTCCTCATTGTGAGGCTATGAAGGGCGAAGAGTATGTTGTGGAATATGCAAATAGGATGTCATTTTAACTTCAGGGTTTTTTGCATTCTAATAATTCTCAATTCTTGAAAAAACATTTTAAAGCCCCCAAGGATTTGGATATTGAGGATATGTATATTGACACATGTAATTCATGAATTGTTTTTCATGGTATGTTTGGGGTTTAACAAGCTCAAATCACAAATAAGTTGTGTGATATTTTTTAGAGGAAATTTATAGAAATGAACATTCTCTTCTTTCAAGAAGTTAAAGCAACATATTTCCTTTAAAGCGATTTTAGTAATGTTATTTTGTCTAATATATTTTTTCTAAAAAGCAATCATGACACAGTTTTGGAGGTTTAATTACATTCATTTCTCCAAAATCATGTCCACATTACATGTATTATGACTTTGACCCCACACATGATGTCATCTAGGCACTTTTTAATACTAAAAGGTCATCTTTATGGTGGTGGATATTGCTAATGAAATCTTAAACAACAATTGGGTAGTCTATGGAAAATTTAATTTGGTAGAGCACCCTACTGACAAGATCAATCAACTGTGAATGTGTTAGAAATCTAGTGAAATGGAAACTTAGGATTTTTATGCACAATAAATTTAGGTTTTATGACCCCAATACCACATGTTGTATCACATCTAAAGTTGGTACACTTGGTCCAATCTCTGAGGTGGATCTAATCATGTGATTAAGAAAATTGATTGGGCCATACTTTCCACACAACTGCACTTCTCCTTAGACAACATTTTTCATTATCAGTAAAAGCCATGACATATTTTATCATTTCTGATCACTTTCCCATCCACTTTTACATCACTTGGTAATTCATGCGGCCCAAAACATAATTTTTTTTTTCTTGCATACTACACTTTTGGAGCACAAACCCACCATCACCCACATTCATAGAGTTTGGAACCTTGCCCTTCAACCAACTAAACAACCTGATTGGATTCAGTGGTGGTCTAATAATCTCACACACACTGCTTAATTTATCTGCATTTATAACTGTTAACTAGAAAAGATAAGGTGACACTCCTACTCTGCCACCTCCTTTGAGATAAGTCATGCAGTGGTGACACTTGAATAAAATCCTTTATATGAGCCTCTATAAATGCAAGTGGTAACGCTTAGTAGCAAATTCAAGTTATAAATAATTATAATTCTTGGGGAGCTTAAATTCAAGCCTAATTGATTTGGTTCAAAGTGGGCAACAAGGATTCCAAGGAATTATTTCACATGTTTAAAGCCCATCATGCTTCTCAATAGATTAAATCAACTTAGGATGTTGGCCAATGTCTTACTTAAGTTGTTATGTGTGAAGCCAATATTCATAGTCACTATTTATGGACACTAACATAGACACCATTCATA
The DNA here is from genome assembly GCA_037957365.1 of Torreya grandis. Lineage (NCBI taxonomy): Eukaryota > Viridiplantae > Streptophyta > Pinopsida > Cupressales > Taxaceae > Torreya > Torreya grandis. Next base: position 12,114,633 of record JARHVA010000010.1, read on the forward strand.
GTCACTATTCATGGTCATTATTCATGGCAATATGGCATCCAGGTTATGTGGCATGCAGATGATGTGTCATGTGGTATGCAGGGATTGCATGGTGGTTTAGTCTGCAGGTGATGTAGATGATGTGGTATGCTGGTGATGTGACATGCAAGTGATGTGGCATAGGCCCATGAAGGGTCCCAAGTGTGATCAAGATGATGTGATGGGGAGTGGAGTGTAACACTCCATTAAGGGACATGTTTTTGTCCTTAGTAGTCACGTGTGGTTTGTCATGTGGTGCAAAAGATGAGAGGTCAAGGTGTGAGGCTCATTTCTTGATGTGTCCTTGATTCCCATGTGTAGAGAAAGTCTAAAGGTGATTGCAACACCTTTTGGACTTGTGTGATCACATGGAAAAAGAAGACATGAAGATCATTGTTGGTGATTGGCCTTATATGTGTGAGTGGGGCACCATCTTTAGAATCACATGGGGTGGCTTGAATTTTGTCTAAAGTGGAGCTTCCACTTTGTTAACCCTTGGAAATGAAGACAAAAACACTATGGGTTTTTTAGACTCACTTATGGAAGTGGGGCAAATGTTTTGGAGCCACATGGAGGTGGCATATATTCTTATCTAAAAGAGGATCTTATTTGATGACTTTTGGCACATGAGGACAATCACCACTATTGAGGATCCTTATTCACTGATGTGTGGCACATTTTTGGGGCCACTATGTATTTTCTCTCTCCCTCTTTCTTCTCTCATTATAAATGATATTGATTAGCATGCTTTCTCCTTTATTTTATAATTCATTTTGGTAGTCTATTATGGATTCCCTTTGAGGATCCATGTAACCCTTTGGATTGCACATCAGGAGATTGGGAGTTTGGAAGGATTGTAAGCTTATCTCACCTAGATGCTTGGGTTATAATCATTATGCATGCTTTGTTTTAAGCATGGAGATCTTTGAGGTTAGAGATTAGAGCCTGTAAGGCTATGCTAGCTTAGCTCATTTAGTTGGAGACTTGGATCTTAGAGGCTTGTTAGCTCAACTCATGGAGATGGAGGTTGATGTTTGGAACTCACCTTGGATGCTATGGTGTTAGCATTGTAAGAGCTGCATCCTGCATCAAAGGATTTATTAAGAGGATTTTTGGTAAAAGAGAGTTTTGCTAATGGAATTGAAGTTTGGATGTTGCCTTTACCCCGTGGTTTTTCCCTTGCTAGTTTTTCAAGGGTTTCCATGTATATCTTGTGTAATGTGCTCTCTCCTATGTCATGTTTTATTTTATCTTAGTTTATTTTGCATTTATTTCTTGTACAAGTTTAGGATTATGTTTTGGTTCCTAACAAGTGGTATCATAACTAGGCTTTACCTATTGATAGCTGAGCCATTCATGCATGTAGATCTTAAAAAGTGGTATTAGAACCATGGTTGTTAGTTGGTTTGTGAAAGTGGGAGCTATAGGTGGAGAGACTAAGATGTGAAACAAAAAAAAGAGTTTTTATGGCAGGGATTTCTCTCTGTGGAAGATGTAGATGAAGAAGGGAAAATAAGTTGAACAAGCTTTACTAGATGGATCAACACGAACACAATGTTCCTGATGTAGAATTAATTGTATAACTCAAGCAACAAGATGGTCTCCATTAGTGTAGATGGAGGGTGATGACAAGACATGTACCTTTTTATGTTTCTCAACTAGTGAAGGGGTATAAGTTATGGTATCCTACTACCATAATGTGTTAGTTGAGATGATCAAAATCCATAGAAAGGAGGAGGCACAATGAACCCTAAAACTGTACTTGTTGAAGTCATTCGAGATGATGAATAAGATCAAGTGAGACATGAAGTTCTCAAAATGAGAAGGTCAGTGTTGAATCAATCAAAAACTCAGAGATGCATTAAGTGAAGTGCTCGATAGTTATGGTGTTGCTGATATGAGTATCTAGGTAGACTAATGCATGGATCAAATTTGCATATGAGTTGGTTTGACATGAGATAGAGTAGGATATAGTTTGATTGCAGGCTTAAAAACTTAGTAGGTATAGTGATGCACTAAGTAGCATGATGAATTCCCTAAAATTGTTGACAAACACCATGTTTAGTGTGGTAAATAGTGGTTTACTATGTGTAGATTTCAAGTTTTGATTTTTATGGGTTCTTTTCTCTCATGTTGTTAACTACTATTGAGAGTGCGATGTGCACTTGTTGTTGTTCAAGGTTAGAGTAGCTAATTTCCTACATGTTGATCTCATGATGAGATGGAGTAGCAAGAGTGATATATGGATGAGGCAGAGAGTTGTTGGTTTATGAATTGAAGACTATACAATTTGAAGTAGACGTGTTGATAGAGTACATGATACCTTCATGGAGAGCCAAGGTTTTAGTAGATGTTTCTACTATGGATTGATGGCTTGTTGTTTACAGGCCCCAACATGATGAAGATAAATGGTGTGATGGCTTGGGAGACTAGGACAAGATGAAGGTAGCAAACCAAGGATAGAGATGCATAAGGACATGAAATCAAGGAAAAAAGTATCCCTCTTGTGGTATTTGAGTTGTCTTCTGGACTATCCTAAAATAGAGGAGGAGAAGACATGAATGTCCAATGTATTACATTCATCAGAAGTAGGAAAGCCTCATGTATGCCATGGTGTGTGCTAGACTAGATACTTCAAGGTAGTGAGAGTAGTGAGCAGGTCATGGCAAAAACCTAAATAAGGATGGGTCTATGGTGAAGTGGGAGTCACTTCAAATGATGAAAAATGCTATGGAGGAGCAGATGTTGACAAAGCTGATCAAGTAGAGAAGTTTTATTAGTATTAGAAAACTCTTATTATGCTTGTTGTGTGGGAAAAAATGGGTATAGATGGTATCTAGTTGGTAGAATATGCAAGTGTGGTAGATGTTGAAAATTTTGCCCCATAGGCCAAATTGTCACCCTTACCATTCTAAAATTTGCATATCATGCCAGTTTGTTTTGTGGGTCAATGAGTTGGGAACCATATTGTCTTAACCCATCATGCAAGGATTAACAAATCAATTTGGTTATGCATTTAATAGATGTACTTGGGGAGCCAATTAGAGTTGAAGGATTGCATGAAAGTGATCTGTTTTGTGCTAAGAACATTTCTTGCAAATTTGATGTCTTGACAAGTTTTTTTTTATCTCAAGATACAAGCCTTTAAAAGTATCTGACAATGTGGGATGTGCCCAAGAATGTCAAACTAAAGCACAAATAAACAGCCATTTAAATTCACAAATCCTTAATGAGATTTAAGTTGAATGCAAGGTTGACAAGTGGCATAATCTTAGAGGTTGGGATCAAATATCAATGACACATGAGTGATCAATAAATTTAGAAAGTCAAAGAAAGATTGACGATGTGCATTAAATCATGCATCAAAAATCTAACAACAAGATCAAAGTCAAAAGGTCAGTGCAAACTAAGATTAAATGCATCAATGACAAGTGTCATGATCACGATGACTTACAAGATCAATGGTGTGCATTTGATTAAGCAAAAAGAAGATTAATAACACACATTCAATCATGCCAAGGAGATAAACAATGCACGTGAGGTCAATAAGTTAAAGAGCTTGATTGCACATGAGATCACCACACAATGAAAGCATATTCAATCTTAGGAACTGACATCAGGATCCTGAGGACAAATGTGAGGTTGCCAAGTGGCACAATCTAGATGCAAATCATAGATCAATGAGAATGATAAAGGTCAAGCCTAGAAGACTCCTGTGAGGATCAATGAAGCATATTTGATCGAGTTCCATGGAACATAGGATGTAAACACATGTCCAAACTTACAATGGTTAGGTTTTAAAATAAGACAAGCAGCCCAAGGAAAAGCTATGAAAGTAGACACATTAGATCAAATATCTTGCCACCTAGGTAGGTAAATGCATAAATACAAGATATAATATGATCTGGGCTACTAGAGTAGACACTGCAGAATCATAGGATGCCATTAAAGCTCTGGTAAACTTTTGAAAATATTTCATATGTAAATTTCACATCTTATTCAAGATAAAAAAACCCTAGCCTATAGATCTTCATGGAAATTATGGCTATATGAAAACCAAAAAAGGAATTGGTTTTCATCTATAGAGGACATATGTTTAAGGTTTTGGAATAATGGTGAAGTTGTGATGGAGAAAGAAATTGGCAGAGGGGCAGGGGCTTCTAACAATAATATTCTAAAGGGACATTAGATGAATGAATTTAAAGTGATTATCTGATAGCGTAGAGAGCATATCAAGATAATGCATGGTGTTATGTGCTTGTTAAGAAGATGGAAAGTTTGGGGGTTTAAAAATATAGACAAAGCATTTAATGAAGATAAAAGAGTCTTTAGAGAATTTCCCAGGTTGGACAGATCATGACTCAGCATCCTTAGATTAATGCTAATCGATCAAGTGGTTGGGCCTAATTTATTGATTCCTACTTCCCCTTTTCTATATATCTCCCATTTTCTTCCCCATGGGGGCTCTCTCTCTTTTTAAAATATTTTTTCTTGGAGCAAAGAGACTCTTAAGCTTCTGGCATGCCTAGGCTATGCCAAGATTTATACTGTAACACCTATTTAATGCAATAAATATTGAATTCCTCTATTTCTAAGGTGAATTGAAATGTGTTCTATGAATTCATTAATGTGGTTAAGTGAATTTTTGCTTTGCTTTGCCTCTGTCTGAGTTTTCTCACCTTCATAAAGTGTTGTGTAATTTTCACAGGTCATTCTAAGTGCAATAGATAGTCAGTTGATTGGTTTGGAAGTGGATAAATGCCCTCCCATGCTAGATTGACAGTTACTCAGTGAATTTTAGTGAAATACTTATGTGAAAGCTGATCAAAGAGTGAGTAAAATGATATTTGTAGGTTTTAAAGTGTCTAATAGTGTGTCTTGTACAATTGTAAGTGTTCAAAACATTGGTGCATTACCTCCTTTTATATGTTTTCATGAATTATTATCTGTTTCTCTCCCTTTACCAAGTTAGAGATTAGTTTAGGTGATAAATCCAAAATGAAGCGGGCCTTCTCTGGAGGTTCAACCTCACCATAGGAAATACATATCCTGAGGTTATTCCCATTTTGTGGCTTACTTGGAGGGAGCCTAAATAACTCTTTCCATGGGTATAAATTAAGACCAAAATAGTTTCTGGCATGCCTAGTAGGACCCATTATCCTTGTCCTAACTAAATTTGGGAGCTAAGGATAAGTATTTACAACAACATAAGACATCCATCATCATCAAAAGTAAAATATTTTTTAGATTGTAGAGTTCATAGCATCATCCAAGTAATACACTCAAGCTAAATATTACTATAAGGTCAACAAGTAAAGGTATTCCTCTTGAATTCATTGAGTTTCCATCTATTCCATATAAAAAAGTAAGGTTTAGTAGGAAAATAACTTATCCTCAAAAGAAATATTCATCTCTTGGTCATCCTATTGTCCTAAGAAGTTCAATTCTCACTATCCAGATGACCATCATAAACCAAGTGTTTGTTCCATTCAATATGGGTATCCCACTAAATTTATCCCATTTTAATGAAATTCCTGTATCTGTCCTTAAAAATATCTTATTCTTCTTAGGAGAAGATCAAACCACTCCTATTGATCACATCCATGATGTTGCTAACCTTTATTCATTTCACAATGTTGTTTAAGACAATGTAGCTATTAGACTGCTTACTGCTTCCTTCAAATAAAAATCACTATAATTTATAAAAACCTCCCACTAAATTCCATTTCTACTTGGGATGAATTAGGTGTAGCTTTAGTAAAACAATTTGAAGAAAAATATTATCACCTATCCTTAGTTGAACAATTGACTATCATAAAGAGAGCTCTTCATGAGTTCATGTCTAATTTTAACCTCAAAATCTAAAAGACATGGACCATGATACCTACATTGATCAGATCATCCCCAGAATATGCCTTCTTATACTATCTAAAATCCCTCAATTCTGATATTAGTGTGATAATACAGTCAATGGGTGGTATTACTTTACCAGATGCTTATGAGGTTGTAATAAAAAGAGATAACATCCTGATATAAGATAGTAAACTCTCTTCAAGGCCTCCACTGCCTATATTTCTAGATTTGAAACCATATCCAGTCCCTCAAATTCCTTGAAACCCATCTTTAGCTCCTATTCCATCCCCTAAAGATCAAATTACATCCCCTTCTAGTCAAGCTAGTGAGCTTGGAGAGTTAAAAAGTTTGTTACAATCTTTTGGGAATGCAATAATGAAACTCAAGAGACAAAAATATCAGGCTAATAGGCCTTATCAAAAATAAAATCAGACTACCTATCATCCATTCAAAGATTAATGGCCTTTTTATCAAGAGTTTAGAGAAAATAAACCACCCTATCAACCACAAGGAGCCATAACTCAAGCTAAACCATATGTAACTATTGATCCTAATGTACCTTTCAGTTTCAGATCTATTATTCTCACACCACCTCAAAACAACTTGATGCAAGATCTAGGTTGGCAGCTCTCTAATCTCAATGATGCTCAAAACCAAGCCTTGGTGTCACAAAATATTGTTATGTCATAGATGATACAAGAAGAGTTTTCTCTTCAAGGGGGTCAGTACGAAGAAACAAGTTTGGCATCACAAAGAGAACCTCAATCAGGTCATGGGTAGTCCAATGCCATTAATATGAATTGGCAAATGGACGATCAGGTTGTATTCAGCCAAGTTGGTGAGATTAGCAATATAAGTGGTCAACTTGTAGCTTTAACTGGAGCTGAAATAAAAGCTATTGATGAGGTTCAAGATGTGAATACTATTCCAAGCACTCCTAATATTGTTTTTAAAAGTATTAGAGATAACCTTTCTACGCCTATAACACATAAAAACAAAATACAAAGGTTGGAAATGTTCCTTAAGCGCATCTAGTCCGAGAGCAACTAGTGATTCAAAAAGTGCAACCAAAGGTTAGTGGGGATCAATTCAGTATCATGTATCAAATTAAAAATTATAATGTCAACATTAGCATGTGAGATTACCTCTCTATTCCAAGACAAAAGGATGTGCTCATTCAAGAGCTTTTAGCTCTCAAATTATCTTCAAAACTAGTTGAGAAAGAAGGTGTTGTCATGACTAACTCAGACCAGTCAACTAAGAAACAAGTACAATAGGTACATAAGGTGGATAAAAATTATGTAAAATCAAATAAAGCTCCTCTTTTATACCTCTATTTGATAGTTGGTGACACTTTAGTTCATAACTATATGGTAGACAATGGAGCCAATAACACTATTATGCCTAAGCAAATTACAGATAAGCTTGGTCTTAATTATAAACCAAATACTAAAGGAGTGTTACAACTAGATGGATCACCAACAAAGATAGTAGGCATTATTAAAAATCTAAATTTGAGACTACATGCTTGTCCCAATGTAACCATTCAATAGGATGTAGTTGTGGTGGACTTGCCTCCCTACTTTGCAATATGTCTATCAATGGACTTCACTTCAAAGATTAAGGATACTTATCAGATGATTGGACATATCTGATCTTCATAACTAGGTATGGTATCAAGGCAAAAATATTTTTTGAACCCATAACACGTTTTTATTTGGAGCCATATATGCTGAGTATTATAAACACTAACTGCATCATCTCGGATAAAGTGCTATAAAATAGTGGAATGGATGATGAATCACCTTTAGATGGGGTTATGGATTTATTCCTTGATGAGTGGGATTATAACTTACATGATCATGATATTTATAATCAAATTGAAGAAGAGGGATTTGGTGTTTATTGCCTCTATGAGAATGATGCACCAATTCCATCCATGATGAAGGATGATGAGTCTAATGATGGTCTATGGAAATTATAATTTGATGGATCAAAGAATAAGAAAGGTACTAGGGTATAAATGATGTTAATTTATCCATAAAATCAAAATTATCTATCTTCTATTAAATTTTAGTTTGGTTTTTCAAATAATGTTGCAAAATATGAGGCACTAGTGCATGGTTTGCAGTGGGCTCGAAAGATGAAAGTCAACACCTTGTATGTTTTTGATGATATTGAACTTGTAGTTTACCAATTAAGAGGTTTAAATGTATGCAAAAATTTATTACTTAGATCTTATAAGTATAGGGTGTGGGACTTACTTGAGGATTTTTAGGGTTCCAACATTTAGGCAATACCAAGAGATGAGAACAAACATGTAGATAGATTGGCTACCATTGGGGAATAATTCAGTATCCCAACTGATATAAATAGTGAAAAATTCAAGTCACACATTAAGGTGGTTGTAAGTCCTATTCCAGATAACCATGAAAAATTGCAAGTGTTTGAAGATGACAATAAAATTATCAAGTTCTTGCAAGAAGAGGCTAAATTTTCCTCAAGAAATCAATCAAATTTATCATAGCAGTATGGTGATCATATTTTTAAACTAAAAACAAATAAGTTGCTCAAGGGATTGGTCATAGTTGAGAACATATTCAATGGTGATGATAAGTTAAGGAAAAGTTATCTCTGTCAATCAAGGAGGAACACTATGCCAATGTGGAGATTGTAGTTGGTAAGAAGTTAAAGTTGGATAAGATATGCACTTCTTCACAAAAGGAAGTTTCATTGAATTATGCACAACTTTTGTTGATGTGTTTGCATGGAAATATAGTGATCTCAAGGGGTTTGACCCAATTCTAGCTCAACACAACATTGAGTTAGAGGCTGAAATAAAGCCAGTAAGACAGAGTCAAAGGCCTATCAGTCTAAATTTTGAGCCTTTGATGAGCACTGAGCTTCATAAACTCATGGAGTCAGCTATTATATTTATAATCAAGCACTCAACTTAGGTGACAAACCTTTTTCTAATACAAAAAGAGAATGGTGAGATTAAGCCATGTGTTTACTTCTGAGATTTAAACAAGGATTCTCTTACATATCACTGTCCATTTCCATTTATGGAACAAATTCTACAACTAGTTGTAGGTTCAAAGAGGTTTTCCTTGTTGGATGGATCTAGTGGTTACAATCAAATTTTGGTCAAAGAAGATGACCAATTCAAGATAGCCTTCACCACAGAGTGGGAGACATTTTCATATAGAAATATGCCCTTTGGTTTATCCAATGCTGGAGTAACCTTTTAGAGAGCCATGGATATGGCATTCCAAGGCTTTCTTAATAAGTCTATAATTGTTTATTTGGATGACATAACAATGCTCTCAAAGAGTGCAAGTGAGCACATAGTTCATTTCAAGTAAGTGTTTGAAAGGTGTAGGCAATTTGAGGTGTCTATAAATCCCAAAAAGTATGTCTTCTCAGTTCATGAAGGTAATATTCTTGGGCATGTGATTTTAAAACATGGTATGAGTATAGATTCTGAAAGAATAGATTCAATTCTTGCACTTTCCTTTCCCAAGCACAAGAAATCTTTGGAAAGCTTCTTAGGCAAAATCAATTTTATAATAAGATATATCTCAGATTTTGTCACTTTAGCTAAGCCACTTACAACCATGCTAAATAAGAATCAGAGTTTCATCTGGTCCAAGGAAGGAGTAAAGAGATTTGAAGAAATAAAGAAAGCCATAATTAGTTCTCTTACAATCATAAACCCATATTTCACAAGGGATTTCATTTTATACACTTATGCTAACATGGACACCATTTTAAGGATTCTTATGCAGTAGAATCATGAGGCTTTGGAGCAGCCAATAGCCTTCTTCAGTCAAGACATGGAAGAATATGAAACAAGGTACTCTTTTTTGTTGAAAAGCATGTACTTTCAATTATAAAGTTTCTTAAGAAATTTATATACTTATTATCTATCAATAAGATAGACCAGATAGTTACCCATCCAAGTATCAAAGACTTTCTCTTGAACAAATACATAAATGAGAAAAGATTTAGTTGGATAACAAAGGTAATGGAGTATGATGTGGAAATCAAGGTCACAAAGCTAGTAAGAGGCAAGGGACTTTGTGATCATTTAGCCTAGACTTGTAGGAGGCTAATGAGGTGGTTATGGTGTCAAATGATGAAGGAGTTACAACTGATCATACCTCACCTTCCAATTGATTTCATGACATGGTAAGGTATCTCCAAGATGGTATTTATCCCTCTCATCTAAATGATCCTAAAATAAGATATGTTAGATTGTAGTCAATTCCATTTATTCTTGTTGATGGTGTTTTGTTCAAGAAAGATATCAATGGCGTGTTGTTAAGATGTATAGAGCCAAGCCAAACACAAAGATTTCTTGAGGAGTTCCATGATGGACATGGTGGAGGAAATTATTTAGAAATTAACACAACCCTTAAGATAATGAGAAGTGGATATTATTGGCCTATCATATTTGGTGATTATTATGCATGGGTTAGAAAATGCAAATAGTGTGCTATGTTTGTAGGAAAAGTGAAACTTGTAGCCTTACTTCTCTAACCAATTACAGTAGATCAACCCTTTGTTCAATGGAGATTGAAATTTATTGGTCTCATTAAACCCCCTTCAAGTTTAGGACATAGATGGATACTAACTGCTACATATTACTTCACTAGATGGACAAAAGTAGTAGCCTTGAAAGAAACAAATGAATCCAATGTTTTATATTTCTATGAAGGTTTGCTTACTAGATTTGGAATTACTTCAACCATTATTTATAATAATTCTATGGCCTTTGTGGGGAATAGGATTAGCCAATGGGCTGTCCAACATGATGTCTATCTCAACACTTCATCAAATTACTAAAAGATCAATAACTAACTCTCCATACAAGTTGGTATATGGTAAGGAAGCAAGATTACCTATTTCTCTTGAGTTTCGTGCTTTATAACTAATGCATCAACTTGAGTTTTTGGAGAATGAACCAATGGAGATCAAATATGATAAGATTATGGACCTAGAAGAGGTTCGAAATCAATCCATGTTAGCCATGAAAACCCACCAAGCACAAGTTAAAAGAGCCTTTGATAAGAGAGCTTCTTCACAAAGTTTCAAATAAGGAGATTTGGTCCTCAAGTGGGATGAGGATAGAGATAAACTAGGAAGACATAAAAATTTTTAATCCCTTTGGAGTGGTCCATATACAATCTCCAGATGTAAATCCCATAATGCCTTCAAACTCTCAAATATGGATGACGAGGAGCTTCCTATCCCAATTAATGAGATACATTTGAAACATTACTATTGAGGAAGCTAGGTTCTTTGTAAATAGTTAGTTTGTTTTCCTCCAAGTTTTGTTTTAGTACATTAGCCTGTTTGTGTTTATCCCAAATAAGTGCAAGGTTTTGCATATTTGCTTTGTCTAAGTTTTGTTTACATGTTTTGTGTGTTTCCTTCCTTGTCTTGGTGGAATTTGTTGTCTTTTTCAAGTTAAGGAGTTTCTTGCAGTCATAGATCAAATTTTTCATTGTCTATAAGTCCAAAAGTCATGTAAATATTCTAGTTCTCAAGCATAACAAGCATGCTTCCAATCAAGCCAACAAGTCAAAGAAAGATCGATGATGCATGTTAAATCATGCATCGAATATCTAAGGATGAGATCAAAGTAAAATTTTAATACATCCTAAGATTGACCATGTTAATGACAAGTGTCATGATCATGATGACTTACCAGATCAATGGTGTGTATTCAATCAAGTAGAAAGAAGATAATGAAATGAGTTCAATCATGTCAAGGAGATCAACAATGCATGTGAGGCCAAGTCAAAGAGATAGATTACATGTGGGTCACCACACGATGAAAGCACATTCAATTTTAGGAACTGATAGTAGTATCCTAAGGATAAATGTGGGGCTACCAAGTAGCACAATCTAGATGTAGATCATAGATCAATGGCAATGATGAAGTCAAGCCTAGAAGATTCCTGCGAGGATCAATGAAGGATATTTGATTGAGTTCCAGGGAACATAGGATGTAGACACATCTCCAAACTTACAACGATCAAGTTTTAAAATAGGACAAGTAGCTCAAGGAAAAGCCACAAAAGTAGACACATTGGATCAAAGATCTCACCACCCAGGTGGGTAAATGTATAAATCCGAGATCTAATATTATCTAGGTTACCAGAGCAGACATTGTAGAATCATAGGATGCCATTAAAGGTTTGGTAAAATTTTTAAAAACTTTTAGACATAAATTTCATGTCTTATTTAAGATTAAAAAAACCTAGCCTGTAGATCTTTGTGACAATTATGGTTATATGAAAACCAATAAGGGAATTTGTTTTCATATATAGAGGACCTATGCTCAAGGTGTTGGAGTAATGACAAAGTTATGATGGAGAAAGAAGTCTAGGAAGGGGCATGGGTTTATGACAATAATGTTCTAAAGGGATATCAGATGAATGAATTCAAAGTGGTTGTCTGAGAACGTAGAGAGCATATCAAGATAATGCATGGTGTTATGTACTCATTAAGAAGATGAAAGAATTAGGGGTTAAAGAATGAAGATAAATCATTTAATGAAGTTTCAAGAGTCTTTGGAGACTTTATCATGTTGGACGAATCATGGCTCAACATCTTTGGATTGATACTAATTGATCAAAAGTGGTTGGGCCTCATTTATTGATTCCTACTTCCCCTTTTCTATATATCTCCCATTTTATCCCCCATGGGGGATCTCTATCTCTCTCAGATATTTTTCTTGGAACAAATAAACTCTTATGCTTTTGGCATGCCTAGGCTATGCCAAGATTTGTACTGTAACACCTATTGGATGCAATGAAGACTAAATTCTTCCATTTGTAAGCTAAATTTAAGTGTGTTTTATGAATTCATTAATGTGGTTAAGTGAATGTATGTTTTTCTTTGCCTTTGTCTAAGTTTTCTCACCTTCATGAAGTGTTGTGCAATTTTCAGAGGTCATTCTAAGTGCAATAGATAGTCTATTGATTGGTTTGAAAGTAGATAAATTCCCTCCCATGCTAGATTGATAGCTATTCAGTGCCTCTTAGTGAAATAACTATGTGAAAGCTGATCAAAGTGTGAGTGAAGTGATATTATAGGTCTGAAAGTGTCTAATAGTGTGTCTTGTACAGTTGTAAGCATTCAAAACATTGGTGCATCACCTCCTTTTACATATTTTCATGCATTATTGTCTATTTATCTTCCTTTTACAAGTTAGATATTAATTTAGGTGATAGATCTAAAAGGAAGCTGACCTTGTCTATAGGTTCAACCTTACTACAGGAAACCCACATCCTAAGGTTATTCCCATTTTGTGACTTAGTTGGAGGGAGCCTAAAGAACTCTTTCCATGGGTGTAAATTAAGACCACAATAGTTTCTAGAATGCCTGGTGGGACCCATTATACTTGGCATAACTAAAGTTGGGAGCTAAGGAGAAGTATTTGTAGCAGCAGAAGACATCCATCATCATCAGAAGCTAAAGATTCTTTAGATTGTAGAGTTCATAACATCATCCAGGCAATACTCTCATGGCAAAGATTACTACAAGGTCAATAAATAAAGGTATTCCTCTTGAATGTATTTAGTTTCCTTCTAATTCATATAAAAGAGCAAGGTTTATTAGGACAAGATCTTATCCTCAAAATAAATATTCATTTCTTGGTCATCTTATTATCCTAAGCAGTGTAATTCTTATTATCTAGATGGCCATCAGAAGCCAAGTGTTTGTTCCATTCAATAGGGGTAACCCACTGGATTTAGCCCATTTTGATGACAATCTTGTATCTTCCATTAATTTTTTTTTATTCTTCTCAAGAAAAGATCAAGCCACTCCTATTGAGCACATCCAGAATGTTATTAACCTTTATTCAGTTCAAAATGTTTTTCAAGACAATGTAGCAATTAGACTGCTTGTTGCTTCCTTCAAAGGAAAAACACTATAATGGTATAAAAACCTCCCACAAAATTCCATTACTACCAAGGATGAATTAGGTTCAGCCTTAGTTAGATAATTTGAAGACAAATCTGATCACATATGCTTAGTCGAACAACTGACTACCATAAAGAGAGCTCCTCATGAGTTCATGTTTGATTTTAACCTTAGATTCTAAAAGATATGGACCAGAATACTTGCATTGATCAGAGCATCCCTAGAATATGCCTTCTTGTACTATCTAAAATCCCTCAATTTTGATATTAGTGTGATGGTACAATCAATGCGTGGTATTACCTTGCCAAATACTTATGAGGTTGCATTAAGAGTAGAGAACAACTTGATACAAGATGGTAAACTCTCTGCAAGGCCTATAATTCCTAAATTTTTAGATTTGAAACCATATTCAATCCCTCAAATTCCTCAAAACCCATATTTAGCTCCTATTCCATCCCCTTAAGATCAAATTATAGCCCCTTCTAGTCAAGCTAGTGAGCTTGGAGAGTTAAAAAGTTTGTTATAATCTTTTGGGAATGAAATAGTACAAATCAAAGACAATATTAAGTAAATAGGCCTTATCAACAACAAAATCAGACTACCTATCATTCATTTAGACATAAATGACCTCTTTATAAAGGGTTTAGAGAAAACAAACCACACTACCAACCACAAAGAGCCATAACTCAAGCTAAACCATATGCAGCTCTTGATCCCAATGTATATTACAGTTTAAGAGCTATTGTTTCCACACCACCTCAAAATAACTTGATGCAAAATCTATGTTGACAACCCTCTAATTTCAATGATTCTCAACACCAAGCCTTGGTGTCACAAAATATTATTATGCCACAGATGACACAATAATATTTTTCTCTTCAAGGGGGTCAGTACCAAGAAACAAGTTTGGCATCACAAAGAGAACCTCAAAAAGTTCAAGAGTAGCTTGATGCCCTTAATGTGAACTAAAAAATGGATGATCAAGTTGCATTAAACCAAGCTGGTGAGATTAGCAATATAAGCGGTCAAGTTACAGATCTAACTAGAACTAAAAAAAGAGCCATTGATGAGGCACACGATGTGAGTAGTGTTTCAAGAAATCCTAATGTTTTTTCTAAGAGTACCAAAGATCAAATTTCTACCACTATAACACAAATAAAAAAGAATACAGAGGTCGGAAAGGTTCCTCAAGTGCCTTTAGTTCGAGAGCAACTAGTGGTTTAGAAAGTGCAACCAAAGGTTAGTGGGGATCAATTCAGTATAGTGAATCAAATGAAAAAGTTTAATGTCAACATTATCATGTGGGATTCCTTCTCTATTCTAGGACAAAAGGATGTGCTTATTCAGGAGCTTTTAGCTCTCAAATTATCTCTAAAACCAGTTGAAAAAGAAGGTGTTATCACTAACTCAGACCAGTCAACTAATCAATAAATACAATAGGTAAATAAGTTGGTAAAGTTGGATAAAAATAAGGTAAAATCAAATAAAACTCCTCCTTTCTACCTCTCTTTGATAGTTGGTGACACTTTGGTTCATAACTGTATGGTAGACAATGGAGAAAGTAGCAATGTTATGCCTAAACAAATTGCAGATAAGCTTGGTCTTATGAAATAAATAATAAAGGAGTGTTAAAACTGGATGGATCACCAAAAAATAGGGTAGGCATTATTAAAAATCTGAAGTTGACATTACATGATTGTCCCAATGTTACTATTTGACAGGATGTAGTTGTGGTGGACTTGCCTTCCTACTTTGCAATGTGTCTATCAAGGGAATTTACTTCAAAGGTTGGAGGATACTTATCAGTTGATTGTAAATATATGATGTGAAAAACTAGATATGGTACCAAGGTAAAAATATATTGTTAACTCATATCATGTTTCCATTTGGATCCATATATGCCAAGTGTTGTAAACACTAATTGCATCATCTCGGATGAAGTGCTAGAAAATAGTGAAATAGAAGATGAATCACCTTTATATGGGGTTTCAGATCTATTCCTTGATGAGTGGGACTCTAAATTACATGAGCATGATATTTATAAGCTAATTGAATAAGAGGGATTTGGTGTTTATTGCCTCCATGATAATGATGCACCAATTCCAACCATGATGAAGGATGATGAGTCTAATGATGGTCTATGAAAATTATACTTTGATGGATTAAAGAATAAGCATGGCACTAGGGTTGGAATGATTTTAATTTCTCCAAAAAATCAAAGGTATCTCTCTTCCATTAAATTTTATTTTGGTTGTTCAAAAAATGTTGCAAAATATAAGGCACTAATGCATGGTTTACAGTGGGCTAGAAAGATGAAAGTTAACACCTTGCAAGTTTTTAGCAATAGTGAACTTGTAGTTCACTAAGTAAGAGGTTTGAATGTATGAATTCTTTTTCCTTATATCTTATAAGCATAGGGTGTGGGACTTACTTGAGGATTTTCAAGGTTTCAACATTCAGGCAATACCAAGAGATGAGAACAAACATGTAGATAGATTGGCTACCATTAGGGCATAATTCAGTATCCTAGTTGATATAAAAAGTGAAAAGTTCAAGTCACACATTAAGGTGGTTGTAAGGCATTCTATTCCAAATAACCATGAAAATTGGCAAGTGTTTGAAGACAATAATCAAATTATCAGGTTATTGCAAGAAAAGGTTGAGTTTTTCTCAATAAATCAATCAAAGTTCTTGTAGCAGTATGGTGATCAGATTATGTAAATGAAAAAAAATAAGTTGCCCAAGGGATTGGTCACACTTGAGAACATATTTAGTGGTGAAGATGAGTTAAGGAAGGAAAATTTATCTCTATCAATCAAGGAGGAACACTATGCCAATGTGGAGATTGCAGCTGGTAAGAACTTGAAGTTGGGTAAGGTATGCACTACTTCACAAATATAAGTTTTCATTGAATTATGTAAAAATTTTGTTGATGTGTTTGCATGTCAATATGGTGATCTCAAGGGGTTTGACCCAAGTCTATCTCAATACACCATTGAGTTAGAGGCTGAAACAAAGCCAGTAAGATAGAGACAAAGGCCTATCAATCCAAAGCTTGAGCCTTTGATGAGAGCTAAGATTTATAAAATAATATAGTCAGCTATTATATTTCCAATCAAGCACTCAACTTGAGTGACAAACCTTGCTCTAGTACATAATAGAAATGGTGAGATTATACTATGTGTTGGCTTTCAAGATTTGAACAAGACTTCCTTTAAAGATCACTATCCATTGCCATCTATGGAACAAATTCTATAACTTGTTCCAATCAAATTCTATAGCTAGTTCAAGACTTCCTTGGTTTAGAGAGGTTTTCCTTGTTGGATGGATATAGTGGTTACAATCAAATTTTGGTCAAAGAAGAAAACTAATTCATGATAGCCTTCACCACAAAGTGGGGGATATTTGCATATAAAAAGATGCCCTTTGGTTTATCCAATGCTGGACCAACCTTTCAGAGAGCTATGGATATGGAATTCTAAGGCTATCTTAATAAGGTTATACTTGTTTGTTTGGATGACATAATAGTTTTCCCAAAGATTGCAAGTGAGCACATGGTTCATCTCAAACAAGTGTTTGAAAGGTGTAGGTAATTTTGGGTGTCTCTAAATCCCAAAAAATGTGTCTTCTCAACTCATGAAGGTAAACTTCTTAGGTATGTGATTTCAAAACATGGTATGAGTATAAATCCTGAAAGAATAGATTCAATATTTTTACTTTCCTTGCCAAATCATAAGATAGATTTGCAAAGCTTCTTAGGCAAAATAAATTTTATGAGAAGATATATCTCAGATTTTGCCACTTTAGCTAAGCCACTTACAATCATGATAAAGAAGAACCAAAGTTTTAGCTGGTCCAAGAAAGGAGTAAAATGCTTTGAAGAAATCAAGAAATCCATAATTAGTGCTCCTACACTCATAAACCCAGATTTCACAAAGAATTTTATTTTATACAATTATGCTAACATGGACATCATTTCATGTATTCATATGTAACATAATCATGAGGATTTGGAGCAAACAATAGCCTTCTTCAGTCAAGGCTTGGAAGAATATGAGACAATGTACTCTTTTGTTAAAAAACATGTACTTTTAGTTATAAGGTTTCTCAAGAAATTTAGATACTTATTGTCTAACAAAAAGATACACTTGATGTTCACCCATCCAAGTATCAAAGACTTTCTCTTGAAAAAAGACATAAATGAGAAAAGAGCTAGTTGGATAATAAAGGTAACAGAGTATGATGTGAAAATCAAGGTCACAAAGCTGGTAAGAGGCAAGGGACTTTGAGAGCATCTAGCCCAAGACCTGCAGGAGACTAATGAGGTGGTTATGGTGTCAAATGATGAATAAGTTGTAGCTGATTATACCTCTCCTTCAAATTGGTTTCATGACATGGTAAGGTATCTCCAAGATGGTATTTATCCCTCTCATCTAAGTGCTCCAAAAAGAAGATATTTTAGATTGTATTTAATTCCATTTTCTCTTGTTGATGGTGTTTTGTTCAAGAAAGATATTAATGACATGTTGTTAAATGTATAGAGCCAAGCCAAACATATAGATTGATTGAGCAGTTCCATGATGGACATGGTGGAAGACATTATTCATTAATTACCACAACCCTTAAGATTATGAGAAGTGGCTATTATTGGCCTATCATATTTGGTGATATCATGCATGGGTTAAAAAATGCAAATAGTGTGCTATGTTTGTAAGAAAAGTGAAAAATGTAGTCTTACCTCTCCAACCAATTGAAGTGGATCATCCCTTTGTCTAATGGAGAATATATTTTATTGGTCTCATTAACCCCCCTTTAAGTTTAAGACATATATGGATACTAACTGCTACAAATTACTTTACTAGATGGACAGAAGCAGTAGCATTGAAAGAAGCAAATGAATCCAATGTTCTAGATTTATATAAAGATTTGCTTACTAGATTTGGAGTTCCTTCAACCATTATTTCTGAGAATGTTATGGTCTTTTTGAAGACTAGGATCATATAATAGGTTGTCCAACATGCTGTCTATCTCAGTACTTCATCAAATTACTATCCATAAGGAAATGGCCTTATTGAATCCATAAATCAAAATTTATTAAAGATCATAAGAAGGATTGTTGAAGATAATCAGAGGTCATGGTATCTTAAGTTGAAATTAGCTCTATGGGTTAATATAATCACTTACAAAAGATCAACAACCAACTCTCCATAGAAGCTAGTATATAGTAAGGAAGCAAGATTACCTATTTCTCTTGAGTTTCTTACTTTAGAACTAATGCATCAAATTGAGTTGTTAGAGAATGAACCAATAGAGATCGAATATGTTGAGCTTATGGAGCTAGAAGAGGTTAGAAATCATTCCATTTTATCCAAGGAAACCCATCAAGTACAAGTGAAGAGAGCCTTTGATAAGATCTTCTTCACGAAGTTTCAAATAAAGATATTTGGTCCTCAATTGGGATGATGATAGAGCTAAATCAGGAAGACATAAAAAATTTGACTCCCTTTGGAGTGGTCCATACATAATCTCCAGCTGTAAATCCCATAATGCCTTCTAACTCAGGATGGCGAGGAGCTTCCTATCCCTGTTAATGGGATATATATGAACCATTGCTATTGAGGAAGCTAGGTTCTTTGTACATAGTTAGTTTTTTTTCCTCCATGTGTTGTTCTGACACATTTGTTTGTTTGTGTTTGTCCCAAATAAGTGTAAGATTTTGCACATTTGCTTTGTCTAAGTTTTGTTTCCCTATTTTGTGTGTTTCCTTCCGTGTCTTGGTGGATTTTGTTATCTTTTTCAATTCAGGGAGTTTCTTTTAGTCATAGATCAGATTTGTCATTGTCTTTAAGTCTAAAATTCATGTAAATTTTCTGTTTATCAATCATTTCAGGCATGCTTCCAAGCTAAGGCACCAAAATATTGACAATTTTGCACCACAGGGAAAATTATCACCCTTACCATTCGAAACTTTATATATCATGCCAGTTTGTCTTATGAGTCATTGAGTTAGGAACCAGAATGTCTTTACCTATCATGCAAGAATGAATAGATCAATTTGGTTGTGAATTTAATATGTGTACTTTGGGAGCCAATCAAAGTTGAAGGATTGCATAAATGTGATGTGTTTTGTGCCAAGATCATCCCCTACAAATTTGATGTCTTGATGAGTTTTCTATCTCAATATATAAGCCTTTAAAAGTGATCTGACAATATGGGATGTGCTCGAGAATGTCAAACTAAATCCACAACAAATAGCCATTTGGATATAAAAATCCTTACCAAGATTCAAGTTGAATGTATGGTCAACAAGTGGCATGATCTCAGAGGTTGGGATCAAAGATCAACGACACATGGGTGATCAATCAAGTCAGAAAGTTAAATAAATATTGATGGTGCATGTCAAATCATGCATCGAGATTTAAAAATGAGATCAAATTCAAAAGGTCAATGCATACTACGATTGCACATGTCAATGATAAGTGTCATGATCATGATGATTACTAGATCAATGGTGCATGTTCGATCAAATAGAAATAAGATCGATGGAATGCATTCAATCATGTCATGGAGATCAACAATGTGCATGAGGTCAAGGAGTCAAAGAGTTAGATTGTATGTGAGGTCACCACATGATGAAAGCACATTCAATCACAAGAACTAAGAGCAGGATCCTGAGGATAAATGCAGGGCTACCAAGTGGCACAATCTAGATGTAGATCATAGATCAATGGCAACGATGAAGGTCAAACCTAGAAGACTCCCAAAAGGATCAATGAAGCATATTTGATTGAGTTATAGGGATCATAGGATGCAAACATGTGTCCAAACTTGCAATTCCCAGGTTTTTAAATAGGACAAGTAGCCGAAAGAAAAGCCATGAAAGTAGACACGTCAGATCAAAGATCTCATCACCTAGGCAAGTAAATGCATAAATGTGAGATCCAATATGATTTGGTTTACTAGCGTAGACACTATAGAATCATAGGATGCCAATAAAGTTCTAGTAAAATTTTCAAAATCTTTTAGATGTAAATTTCATGTCTTTTTTAAGATCAAGAAACCTTAGCCTGTAGATCTTCATGGCAATTATGGCTATATGAAAACCAATAAGGGAATTAGTTTTCATTTATAGAAGACCTATGTTCAAGGTTTTGGATTAATGGCAAAGTTATGATGGAGAAATAAGTCGGTAGAGGGGAATGGGCTTCTGATAATAATGTTTTGAAGGGACACCAAATGAATGAATTCAAAGTGATTGTTTGATAGCATAGAGAGCATATCATGGTAATGGATGGTGTTATGTGCTCATTGAGAAGATGGAAAAATTGGGGGTTGGAGAATGCAGATAGAGGATTTAATGAAGTTCTAAGAGTCTTTGGAGACTTTCTCATGTTAGATGGATCATGACACAACATCCTCAGATTAATGCTAATTAATCAAAAGTGGTTGGGCCTCATTTATTGATTCTTGCTTCCCCTTTTCTATATATCTCCCATTTTCTCCCCCATGGACTCTCTCTCTCTCTCTCAGATATTTTTCTTGGAGCAAAGAGACTCTTAAGATTTTGGCATGCCCAAGCTATGCCAAGATTTATAATGTAATACCTATTTGATGCAATAAAGAGTGAATTATTCCATTTGCAATCTGAATTGAAGTGTGTTCTATGAGTTCATTAATGTGGTTAAGTGAATGTATGCTTTCCTTTGCCTCTGTCTGAGTTTTCTCACCTTCATGAAGTGTTGTACAATTTTCGCAGGTCATTATAAGTGCAATAGATAGTCTCTTGATTGGTTTGGAAGTGGATAAATGCCTTGCCATACTAGATTGATAGCTAGTCAGTGCCTTTTAGTGAAATACTTATGTGAAATCTGATCAGAGAGTGAGTGAAATTTGTAGGTCTAAAATTGTCTAATAGTGTGTCTTGTACAATTTTAAGCATTCAAAACATTGGTGCATCACCTTATTTTACATGTTTTCATGCATTACTGTCTATTTCTCTCCCTTTTCCAAGTTAGAGATTAGTTTAGGTGATTGATCCAAAAGGAATCTAGCCTTCTTCAGGGGTTTAACTGTACCATAGGAAACCCACATCCTAAGGTTATTCTAATTTTGTGGCTTAGCTGGAGAGGCTTGAAGAACTCTTTAAATGGGTGCAAATTAAGACCACAATAGTAAATTCTATGTCTATTGACTTCAAGTGGGTGAATGTTGGGTGTGAATCCAATATTCACAATCACTATTCATGGACACTATTTATGGTCACTATTCATAGACACTCTTCATAGTCACTATTCATGGTGACATGACATGTAGGTTATGTGGCATGCAGATGATGTGGCATGTGGTATGCAGGGGTTGCATATTGGTTTGGTCTGCAGGTGATGCGGAAGACGTGGTATACTGGTGATGTGACATGTAAGTGATGTGACAAGAAGGTGATGTGGCATAGGCCTATGGAGGGTCTCAAGTGTGATCAAGATGATGTGATGGGGAGTGGGGTGTAGCATTCTACTAAGGTACATGGTAATGTCCTTAATAGCCACATGTGGTTTGTCACATGGTGCATAAGACAAGAGATCAAGGTGTGGAAAATATTTCTTGATGTGTTCTTGATTCTCATGTGTGGAAAAAGTCCAAAGGTGATTGCAACACCTTTTGGACTTGTGTGATCACATGGAAGAAGAAGATAGGAAGATCCCTATTGGTGATTGGCCTTACATGTGTGAGTGGGGCAAAATCTTTGAAGTCACATTGGATGGCTTGGATCTTATCTAAAGTGGAACATCCACTTTGTTGACCCTTGGAGATGAAGACAATAAGAACACCATGGGTGTTTTGGACTCACTTGTGGAAATGGGGCACATGTTTTGGAGTAACATGGAGGTGGCATATGTTTTTGTCTAAAGGAGGATATTCTTTGATGAATTTTGGCACATGAGGACAATCACCACTATTGAGGATCACTGTTCACTCATGTTAACACATTTTTGGGGCCACTATGCATTTTATCTCTCCCTATCTCTTCTCTCATTGTAAATGATATTTATTCTCATGTTTTCTCCCTTTCTTTTGTAATTCATTTTGATATTCCATTATGGATTCCCTTTGAGGATCCATGCAAGCCTTTTGCTTGAAGGTTTGGAGGTTGGGAACTTGGAAGGCTTGTAATCTTAGCTCACCTAGATGTTTGGGTTGTAAGCATCATGCATGCTTTGTTGTAAGCGTGGAGATCCCTGAGGTTAGAGGTTAGATCCTATAAGACTATGTTAGCTTGGCTCACCTGCTTGGAGACTTGGATCTTGGAGGCTTGCTAGCTCAGCTCATGGAGATGGAGGTTGACGCTTGGAGCTCACCTTGGATGCTATGGTGTTAGCATTGTAAGTACTACATGTTGCAACAAAGGAGTTACTGAGAAGATATTGTTGTAAAAGAGAATTTTGCTAATAGAATTAAAGTCTAGATGTCGCCTTTCCCCTATGATTTTTTTCCTTACTGGTTTTATAAGAGTTTCCACATATATCTGTGTAATGTGTTCTCTCATGTGTTGTGTTTTATTGTAGCTTATTTTTTTCCACATTTATTTCTTGCACATGTTTAGGATTATGTTTTGGTTCCTAACAAGTGGTATCAAATCTAGGCTTTAGATGTTGGTACCAAATCCATGCATGTGTGGATCATAACATAAGTCCAAAATATGATCAAAGTCTTCATGAAACACTACCAACAAGTTTTCAAATCCTAAGAACCAGCCCTTGAGTGATAATAAGCCCTTGGCCAATGCCTTTCAATTTTTACTTGCAAGTTAACTCTCGCTCATGAAGAGTTACTTGCAATAAGATGCTCTGCATTAAGGACCTTCAAGAGACTTTCATTAAAATGGCCAATGACAAATCTCTCGGGTGTGATGGGTTTCCATGCAAATTCTATAAAAAATGTGGGACATACATTGGGTCAAATCTATATTAGGTCTACCTGGAAGATTTCAACACCTATTCCTTGGGGAGTAGAATTAGCAAATTACACATTACTCAATGTATTATAAAATATCATTGTTAAAGTGATTGTGCTTTGACTTCACCATCTCTTGCCTTTGATTGGCAGACTTAAATAAACATGATTCGTTCAAAGTAGATACATATTAAATAATATCATTGTTGTGTGGAAGGGTATGGAATGGGCTCACAAATCCAATTAAAAATCTATGTTCATCAACATTTATTTTGAGAAAGCTTACGATTGTATTGAATGGCCCTTTATTTTTACCATGTTGAAAACCTTAAGTTTTGGCCCCACTTTCCTATAACTAGTTCAAATGCTTTTAGTAGATGTTTTGGCTTTTCTTTTCATTAATGACATCAAATTTGAGCAATTTGGTGTCTTTAGATCCACTAGGCAAGGTTGTCTATTAGCACCTACTTTATAAGTGCTCATTTCTAAAGGCTTTAGATATCTATTAACTAATGATAAATCTCAAGGTCTTTTTCGAGGCATTTATCTTCATATTGAGGAACCCTCTCGACTCCTCAATGGCCATTTCATGGATGATTCCTTTTTTACTCTTATTAAGGATGAGAATAATGTTGATAATGATATGCAATGTTTTGATACTCTATACCTTACCTTCGAATCTTCTGTTCAATCGCAAAAAATGCAGTGCTATAGACAATCCCTCCTCCCTCCACCTCCCTGTATGAGTTAGTATGATTACAAATGGCTTCAGCATGATGCTATTTTTAAATTTATGGGAATTCCCTTTACATTCCAAACTACCCTTTCGTCTTATGGAAATATGTGGTAGATCAAGTTACGAAAAAATTATCTTATTAAATAACCAAACCCATATCCCTTACCGAAAAATTTCAAATATACTCTAAAATAACACTCTTTCGTGTTAATTTAAAATCAACTATATTTTATTATTTTGTTTAACTATTATTTATATATAAATAAATAATATTATATTAAGAAATAATTCTAAATATACCTACAAATTTATCATACAAGTTTTCTCTCTTGGATTTGGTTTAGGGTAGGATTTTAATTTATTCATTAAAAATAAATCAAATAACACCCCACATTTCCAACTTCTAAATGATGGCTCTAAGTTTTCTCTCTGGATTTGGTTTAGGGTAAGATTTTAGTTTACTCATTAAAAATAACTCAAATAACACCCCACATTTCAACTTCTAAACAATGGCTCTTGAAAAGTTTTTAACCCCATGGTCAAAGCATTTAAGATACCCAAAAACTACAAATTGATTATAAATTAAATTTTATTTTATTTCATTGGACTTAAATTATTCATCTAGTATATTTAATAATAACCTACATCTGCTCCCCATATATAATTTTTATTTCATTTTTTCCTGTCTTTGTTTGTGAGATCAACTGTATTGTATTTCACTAGACTATATATATATATATATATATATATATATATATATATATATATATATATATATATATAAGTAAGTATATATATAAGTAAGTATATATATAACCAATGTAATACACTTTCTTGTTACTCTAAAATTAATTATATATATATATATATTTTATTTTATTTAAATACTACTAAATGTATACACATAATATTGGAGAAACAATATATCTACACATTTATTATATAGGTTTTTTTATAGATTTAGTTTAAGGACAACATAATCATACACTATCTAGGTTATGATCCTAGTTTACTCATTGAAAACAATTCAAGTTACACTTCCATATGGCAACTTTTAAATAATGGCTCTAAGAAGGTTTTTAACCCATCCAAAAGATTTAGAATTAGAAATAACGAGTAACACAATATTAGTAAAACATGAATATACATATATGATGTCTTTGTAGTATAACGATAAGTTTTTGCTATTCAAAATTTATAAATTTGATTTATAAAACTAGTCATATGTGAAATGTGGGGAGATCTTCAACCCATGTAATGACTAGACACTTGATATAAAATCAAATGTCAACTATTATCTATTCAAGTAAGTCTTATATCAATTAGGGGTTTATTAAGTGTTAAGCCCTATGATTTATGGATTGTTAATCCTCATGCCAATTTCAAAGGTAAGTGACACATGCAATCCCTTTCTATGAGGTTAAATGGAATTCTAATTTGAGTTGCATCATTAAAAAGAATGCATGTGTAATTATCAAATTGAACCATTACATATGAAGGTGGTTCAGGGGGTGTCAATCTTGCTTTGTGGGCAATGCTTCAAACACATCTGAGTGCACCATTGATAAGACCTAATTATGTCAATATGTTTATACTGAGTGTCACCCTTGTACCATTAAAAATCAATAATTAATCTTGTAATTGTTCATTATACAATCTCACAACATTATTTAATCATCATCTATTTGTAACGCTTCAGACAATAGGTCAACTCAATGCTTATAATTTTATCTTATTATGTTGACACACATTTTCATTTATTGAAAAAAAATGCATATGTTTGTTAAAATCCTCCTTTTCAAGTATTTCAAGTGAAGCATTGATTCTAGTCATCAGCAAGTGCCAATATTTAATGGTTGGATTGACATCTCTTAGATTTTTTATAAGTTTCTAAAACTATTGTTGTTCTTCACTTTGACATTGTTGTCTAAAAGCCTTATCTAGTGTAACAACAATTATAATTTTTTTCTATAATAAATTTGCTTGTATTGTACTTTCATATGGAAATCTATCCATTATCGATTGAAACAAATCCAAATCCGTAACAAAAATCATAGTGCTTCCACCAAAGCACATATCAACATTTTTCTAGAAATGCTTGGCATAGTTGATAATCTATATTTTGAAGCATATTTTTACCCATAAAGCTCATCTCATCAATCAAAATATACCTAACATGTCAATTTTTTTCTCTAAATCTCATTAATTTTATTCCTTCTAATTTTTCAAAATCTAAAATAAGCATTCACAAGGTTATATGTCATGTTGACATGTCAATGTAAAATGTTTCAACTCTGGTCGGAGCAAGTAGTGGAAAGGCAAAACATTGTGGTTGTGATAACTCTAGACATGCTAGCTTAATCACTCCAATAAGATAATATTTTCCTATTCCTACCATTCCTTATATTATCATATGCGATGTTGGTGTAGTTTGTCCTTGATTATAATGCCTAATAATTATATCAAATACTATTTTTTGTTTCTCACTAAGGCTTTTGCAAGAAAAAATAGACTCATTTTATTCTATAGAAAGTAATCCATTTTCTTTTGCCATGCTTATGATTTTAAGAGCTTATTTCATTTGTTCTTCACCCAAGTTGTCTGTATTCCAAGATGTTTGCCTATCCCTTTGACCCAACATATCAATCTCAGAAACATGCAAAAACTGCTTTGGTATAGACCTGATATGATCTCCCACTCATGTTAAGTTTTGTATTGTTAGACATTATCCTCATTTCCATCCTCTATTTCTCATTAAATGTCATTATTTGTTTCAATAACTCGCTCTGTATACTAAGGATTATATTATTAAAAATGACTTCAATTGGATTTTATTGTATCATCCTCAAGGCCAATGTCTCTCTCAATATCACAAAATAGTTTTTACAAGGGTAACTTCAACCAATAGAAATACACAAATTGTTGACTATATATTTTTAGGATGTTGCAAAACCTTGGTCATACCCTCACAATAACACATGTTTTTTTTCAATTTATAATTATATTCTATACAAATTTTATGATTATACATCCAAGTTCTAGTGACCTCCTCTTTAAATACTGGTTTCAAAACTTTACACCCAACATCCAATGATACAAATACTCTATTTCACTCCATCAAAGGAATTTATAACAACATGTGGCATGTCTCCATTGCCCCTATATTTATTTCAATAATTATTCTAGTTAACTTCTGTCTATACACTCGTGTCACAATTTCTTCAACTTTTTTAACATTTGCACTGCATTTACATTTGTTGATATGTTCCTGAACTTTTCTCTACTAGTGAAACATAATTTACAATGTAATTTATAATGACATGTCTTGAAAGAACTGGTTTCCAATCTACAATTGTACATTACGATTGCAACACATACTGGTTATGAGTGTTGATTTGGTCATCATTTCTTTTTGGCTTATATTGTTTATCTCCTATCTCTACATCTACATATAGTTTTGATCCATTGATAAGCAAATGCCAAGATGCATTGTACCTGAAAATAAACTAATATTATGTTATTAATCTTGTACACATAAACTTTTAAGATATATTTTTACAATAATCTTCCTTACTTGAAAACTTTCCTTCATCTTTTTTCCATAAGAAATCCTATGCTTACACATGGTCCGATGCTCCACACAAATAACCAATTATTTAGTCTTGTTTATGATCCATATGATTAGTATTCAATGTGTTTCTCAAACATGGATGGAAGCTCAAATTGTGTATTTCCTAAACCACAATTAAATTATGTTCATCTATGTTTTTCTAAAATAGTTATTTTTTTATAGGAGATAAAAATACATTGTTAATCATTTCTTACTTATATGTTTCTTTGATATGTATAGCCCCAAGAATTCCATGCATGTATAATTTCATCGAAATTTTTTTGGACAACTTTAACTTAATTATTTTCCCACTCCAAAGTTTCATAGTTGGGCCTCCATCCATCCATAAAAACCATGCACATACAAAGACCCTCTATGTTGTCATTCATATCTATACATCAAAAATATTTTATCTTTGTAAATTTTTATAATATCTATCTTCAGAACACTATATTAAGAAGAGTCCAAAGAATCTAAAGGTTAGCAATAACATCTTTGAAATCACATTTTACATTACAAACTTCATACATATCATTTTAGTAATGAAAATTAAAAATTGTTAGAATTATCAAAATGAAAATTGTACAATAAAACACAGCACTTAATTATTATAAAGTAAAAAAATTATCCCTTTTTAAAATAATTAAAATATAATTTTATTTTATTTTTATTCAAAATATCAAAAAAAAATCCTAATTCAACTGATAAACAATAATTCATAAATCATTTATCAAAATACAAATCACTCTACATATTTAACAATAAAACACTTCTATGTAAACTTCAATATTCAAAATACTTTAACAAAGACAATGACGCTGTGTTGTATTAAATGCATGGGAGAATCCACTCCACAATTAATGTCGGGTTGTTTTCTAACCAAGTCCAATCACATGTAACCTCACCTTGTCCGGCCACGTCATCGATCATATAATATTAATAAATATCAGGATATGAAATAGAGAATAAAAAAATGTTTAATTAACTGTTTATATGTTAATATGGTTAATTAACTGTTTATATGTTATTCATAATATATCTTCATAAATCTGATGATGGATATACTCATAGATTTGATATAAGTAAATTTATCAGTTTATTTAAAAAGCCTATTTAAATTAAATAATATATTATTTATAAATCATTTTTATAAAAATATTTACGTAGTGTTAATCGAATTATAATTTTATAAAAAAAATTGTTTAAAATCTTAATTTTTGTGTTATGTTTTTTTTTGATAAATATTTGTTTTTGATTAAAGTTACGAATTCATTTGAGACATGATATTAAAATTTTTTAAACTTGAAACAACAAAACTACTTGATTATATTATATTTTATATTTTTATTATATTATTTATTAAAAATGAACACATTTTCAAAATATTATACTTTTTTTTTGATTCAAAATGTTATTATAAGAATATCTTTTGATCTAATTATTATAAATATAATGTATATAATAGATAATACGACTAATATCTAAAACACATATATGTGAAATATTACGTGAATATAGATCTCGAGGTTCTTATATTATAATTTTTACATTTCACATTTATTAATGACTTCATTTACCTTTTCTTCCACTTTTACATTGACTCATGACAATGACATCTATTTAACTACATTAATGTGTTGGCTCAAAAAATTCTTTCCAAGAGTAAGAGAAGCTTTAAAAGATGATTTTTCTATTGATAAAAAAAAATCAAGTGAAAAAGGAATAGATGTCAAATTTAAAGTAGAAACTAATATGTGATGATCAAATAAATATCAAATTTAAAATCAAACATAAAATTGAACAATTCTCAATCTACTCGTTATAAAATGCCTATCCACATAATCATAATATTATAAATTACACTTAATTTTAATATATTTAAAATAAAATAATCGATAATATTTTTGATAAAACGAAGATTAGATCTCAATCCACTATTTCCTAACGACTTATGTAAATGTAAAGATAATCAATCTAGAGAAAAAAAAATAGAATCTGGGGAAAAATCCTGTTACCTCTGTTTTTAACTGTCCCACAAATATAATTAACAATTTGCAGAACAATTTTTATGAAAAGGTAGTTTCCACCAAATCCGGTAACAGTCCTCTGGTCAAAGGCAGAGGACGTATGGTTTGTCACGTGCCACCAAACGCCTATACACCCACAAGCCTTAACAGTTATAACCCCACAATTCCTATATATATCTCAACCATGGATTCCCTTTGGCAACAAGAGCAATGGAGGTGACCATACTGAGAGAAGTTTTACTGTGGGGGTTTTCATGGCTCTGCCTTTACATTGGATTTAGCTATTTTCTCATAAAGAGTAAAAAGCTTCCTCCTGGACCTCCTGGATGGCCTGTTTTAGGCTGCTTGCCATTGTTGGGCTCAATGCCTCATGTCACTTTGACAAATTTGTCAAAGAAATATGGGCCAATTGTGTATCTAAATTTGGGTACCTCTAAAATGGTTGTGGCTAATACACCTGCTGCTGCAAAGGCTTTTCTCAAGACTTTGGATCTAAATTTCTCTAACAGGCCTGGCAATGCAGGGGCTACTTATTTGGCTTACAACTCCCAAGACATGGTGTGGGCACCCTATGGTGGAAGATGGAAGATGTTGAGAAAGGTGGGTTATCAGTTTTTTTAATTTTTTTCCCTTTGTGCTTGCTGTTTTTTCAATGCATCATTATAATCCATTTTGCACTGTGTTAAGTTCTCTTATTATCAATTCAAGTTTACTGTACTTTTAATGATATTTAAAATGCTTGCTTCTTTCTTTCACAAAGTTAGCATGTGGATGCCTCAGAATGATATATCCTAACTTTTGAATTCATATAATAACAAACTATGGGGTAGAATACAAACTGCATACAATTTATGACAAAAATGTGGTTTATAAATTTCTTTTTTTAGAATTTTCTTTGGTATAATTTAAAAGAAATTAGGATTAAAATAACATTCTTAAAAATATTTTTAAGTTTTCATATTATGAAACAAAATAGTATTAACTATAGTTATATATAATTAATATTCCAAGAAGGTTATAGAATATATTATAAAAGATAATGTCTTTGGATTTTTTTTTTTAAGTTTAATTTTTTTAATATATATTAATAATACATAATCATATTCTAAATAAAAGAAAATGAGTAGACAGTATCACATTTCAAGATAATATATTGGTATACATTTCAAGATAATACATCAGTCCAAAATAACATTCCTTTTCAACCTATTTTTCATGTCCATTTATTTATTTTCTATCTTTTTATACTTATTCTTCCCAACATTATTTTTTAATCATTTATTTTGAATAATAGACTCAATTAATTATGAGTAGAGATCTTTTAGATTTAACTTTTATATTGTTTTATACTCATTCTTCCCAACATTATTATTTAATCATTTTTTTTAAATAATAGATTCAATTAATCATAAGTAGAGTTCTTTTAAATTTAATTTTTATAAAATTATTATTTACATTTTAAATTTCAATATTGAAACTATTTTTACAGAAAAAAAAAGAATAAATCTAATAATAAAATCTTAAATTTATAACAAATATAATTTTAAATTTAAATATAACATTTAGAATCTCATATGTATTTGAATTTAGAAGAACTCTCTCATTAAAACTTTGATTCTTAGTAATAAATCTAACCAAAAAAAAACTAAAATATAAGATAACTTAAACTGTTATATATTAAATACCTCTCGTACATTAAATCACTGTAAAGAAACACTTGAGACTCAATATTTAAAGAGCCAAGCAAATTTCTCTCTGGTTTTCTTTTGACATCTGCTCCTTTTAAAACCACAATGCTTAAGCTGATTTGCAATATTTAAAGGCCCCATACTTGTCTCTTTAGAATAAATGATAATGTTTAATATAGAATTTGAAGTATAAAACAGCCATTGATTCAGAAAATTAAAGAGAGGTTAATAAAAACTTTAAACATTGCTTGTAGATCCAACCATGCCACCGAAAAGCCTGGTTCTTAGTTGATATATTTTAATAAAAATTTTGTTCTATGTTTCAGGGTTTATTATTAAATCTATAAAATAGGTAGATTTCATTATATCAATTATAGTATACATACTTGGCGATTACTTGTTGAGTGGGCGAGTAATCTCAAACAAGTAATCATTGAGCTGAGTTTGAAATCAATAATCATCGATCGAATGTGTCATTTCCCAAGTACTTGAGCCTCGACAAGTACTGTACCAGTACTCATCGAAGCTCAAGTACTGACAAAACTGTGTGTGTAAAATTATCCAGTAAAATCGTAAAATATTTTTAATAAATTAAAATATTTTTTTGATTTATCGAATAATCGACAAATGAACTTTTTGGGAGCTGGGCAAATACTTTCCGAATCAATATTTTGGATCTAACTTCCAAATCCCTCTCAGGTATGCAATCTTCACATGCTAGGCGGCAAGGCCCTAGACGACTGGCAACCCATAAGAGTGGCTGAGATGGGCCATATGTTGAGATCCATCCTGGCCCGCTCCAGCAAAGGCCAGGCGGTGAACGTACCCGAGCTGCTCAACCTCTACGCAGCCAACATTTTTGGGCAGATTATCCTAAGCAAGCGAGTTTTTGAAACAGAGGGGGAGGAGGCCAACGAGTTCAAGGAGATGGTGGTCGAGCTTATGACTACTGCAGGGTACTTTAACATAGGGGATTTTATTCCCTCAATTGCATGGATGGACTTGCAGGGAATACAGCAGGGGATGAAGAAGTTGCACAAAAGATTTGATGAAATGATTACTAGGATGATTAAAGAACACCAGGGCACAGCCCATAAGCGAACTGAACCAGACTTCTTGGACATTGTCATGTCTCAGAGGGATAATTGTGATGGCCAGGGAGGGAGGTTATCTGACGTTCACATCAAGAGTCTCCTTCTGGTATATATTCATTTCTGATTTTCTTTAACCCAGTTTTTTGGTTTTAAAATTTAATTTGTTGGCAGTGTATCAATATATGTGATTTGTTAGCAGTGTATTAATATATGTGATTTAGTGTGTTTTAAAAGTAAGTAAAAGTTGCTCGTTCAATACACCATAAGTTAAGGATTCAGTGCGAATCAAAATGTCCAGTGAAATATCTTTGTGCTTAAATTCTATTTTTTTAAATTTTTATATTAAACAAATTTTTATCCCAAATTTAGTGAAAAATATATTTTTTAAATAAATAGAAGTTATCCATTTTATATAACATAAATTAAAGGTTCAGATTGAACCAAAATGCCCAATGAAATATTCTTATGCTTAAATTCTATTCCTTGTGCCTTCACATTGAACAATTCTTATCCAGAGTATAGTGAGAAATATCCTTTAAGAGCAGGTAGAAGTTAGCCACTCTTAAATAAACTTCTTGTGCTTTCACATTAAACAATGAACTTAGCTCATTTATTAGGGAGGTTTACATCTGCGTGTTGATTGAGTATTTTTAGAGATTTTATTTTTTTAGAGTTCGTGATAATTATTAAAAAATATTTTTGGATGAAAATTATGTGAAGTTTTTGATATTTAATTATTTATCAATAGGAAAAATATTCATAAATTACAAAATGTGATGCTAAATATTGAAGAAAAAACTTCTTTCACACAATTTTTATCTAAAAATTTCTTTTTATAGATATTTTTAGTAGTCAATATTATAAAATTAATAATTTTATTATTAATTTTATAATATTAATTATAGAAAATACTTACTCAATGGCAAAGACACCCCATTATTAGTTCCATTTAGTACCAATGATCTTAAACTCTTTTTATTAAATTATCTTTAACTAATATAACCAGTTGAAACTTAGAGATTTTTTTTATAAAAAATTTGAATTGATTTTATTTAGTTATTGATGTTTTATATCAAAAAATGCAATACATCATAAATGCACAACAAATTCAGAGAAAAACTGAGTAAGTAATGTTGTATTTGAGTGTGCATCATTTTATATAATTTTTTGTGAGATGGAAAAAAATTAAGTTCACTGCGGGGACTGATACATCAAGCAGTGTAATAGAATGGACACTTGCAGAGTTAATCCAAAATCCTAAGCTTCTTAAGCACGCACACGCAGAAATGGATAGAGTAATTGGTCGTGATAGGCGTCTCAAAGAGTCAGAGATTTCGAAGCTCCCTTACTTGGTGGCCATTTGCAAGGAAGGTTTCCGCAAGCACCCTTCCACTCCACTCAGTCTACCACGTGTCTCTGCTGAACCTTGTCTAGTAGGTGGATACTATGTGCCCAAGAACACTCGTCTCATGGTCAACATTTGGGGCATCGGCAGGGACCCTGAAATATGGGAAAAACCCCTCGATTTCAATCCAGATAGGTTTGTGGGATCCAAGATTGATCCGCGTGGAAATGACTTCCAACTCATACCCTTTGGTGCAGGTAGACGTATTTGTGCTGGCACTAGGATGGGGATTACCATGGTGGAATATACTTTGGGGTCATTAATTCATGCCTTTGATTGGGATATGCCACCAGGGAAGGAAATATTGAACATGGACGAGGCTTTTGGACTAGCATTACAAAAGAAAGAGCCCCTTGTGGTCAAGGCTACCCCTCGCCTCGCCCTCCACCTATATTAGATATATCTGAGATTGCTCTTGTTGAATGTTTAATAATATCTTCGCCTTGCCTTTAACCTATGCTAGATATAGGTGAGGTTGTTCTTGGTTAGATGTTTTAGAATAGCCTTACCTCACCTTCCAATTATATAAAATATTTCTCTTCTTGGATGTTGTGAAATATTTATGTTCTCCAAATGATTTTCTATAATATATATTTTTTCTTTTTCTAATATGTCCAAAGGCATTACATAGAATCAATGAATTATACAAAATATTGGTATTTGTGTTCATATTTCAGAAATAAATATATAGTAGATTTATAACGTTGAGTAAGCATACATCTAAATCACTAAGCTTCTATGACTAAGTAGCTACGAGTAAAAGGCATCCATACTATCAAAATCACAGAAAATACAATCTTAATCTTAATCATTTGACTCTCTGTATTGGATATTTAAATATATATTATTGAAATGTTATATATATAAACTAGACATCAAATTTTCACATATACATATTATTCAAATTATAATTAAAAGCAATTTTAAAAAGTTTATATTTAATTATTTATTTATTTTTAAACAAAATATTTTTCTTTATATTTAAAAAAAATACAATATTAATAAAACTTAAATTTTTTTAAAGAAAACAAAATTTAAAATCCTAAAATCTATATGTTTGTGTTTTTTTCTCACTTTCTTTTAGAATTTTTATTCGTACAAGTTTAAATGACTAAGTCATTTAAAAACGTAAAAATCATTATCCTCTCTCAATTCTTTTCAATTTTAATTCAATCATATTTATATTATTGAATAGTTAAAATAACTTATCAACAATTTTAATTATATTTTATAAACAACTCATCATTAATATATTACTTCCTAGTTAGATTCAAACTCATTATTTCCTTCCCGTAACTTAAATGTTTGATTGTACAATTCTTTTAAGAAATTTTAAATTAGGAAAAATGATTTTATACAACTCAAAAGTATGAGTTATAAATTTATCATTAAATTTTCTAGACAATCAATAATAAATGAAATTTACTAAAATAAAAGATAGAATATTTTTCCAAATATATTAGGTTTCTCCAAGTTAAAAAGGTTTCTATTTGTATATTTTTCATCTTTATATGTTCTCATATTTTAATAGTTATAACTATCAAATTTTAATTTCTAAAAATAAATATTAAATTATATATTATTATACAATGCAAGGAACTTAGATTATTAGGTGAACTTTGTTGATAATATTTTTTCAAATCAATCATTTGAATAAATCAAATATATTCAAATTGAGTCATCCATTTATCACATTAAGTGTGATTGTGATCATTTGAATGTATTTACTATTAATTTAGTACATTTAGTGTTATTTGTAGCATTTATTTTACATTAAAAATTGATTATTTTGAATGTTATTACACCTTAATTTCGATTTTGAAAAAAATTTATGAAGCCTTTTAAGGCTTGGATGCTAAGGATATGTATATTGACACTCGTAATCTATTAATTATTTTTCTTAAAATGTTCAGGATTTAATAGACTTAAATTATAAATATGTTATATAAGATTTTTAGAGGAAATTTGTAGAATCAAACATTATCTTCCTTCAAGAAGTTAAGGCGGTAGATTTCATTTTATGTGATATCAGTAAAGTTATTTTCACTGATAGCATTGTTATAAAAAGAAATCATGATGCAGTTCTTGGAGGTTTAATTACATTCATTTCTCCAAAATGGCATCCAAATTAGGTGTATTATGACCCTAACACCATGCATCATGTCAACTGGGTGCTTTTTAATACTGAAAGGGCATATTTACGATGGTAGATTGCTAATGAACTCCTACACGACCATTGGAAAATCTATGGGAGCACCCTACTGACAAGATCGATCATCTACTAATGTGTTAGTTAGCCAAAAAAAGGGAAGCTTAGATTTTAATTTGCAATAAATTTAGGTTTTATGACCCCAATACCACATGTTGTCCAATGTCTAAAGTTTGGTACACTTGGTCTAATATTTGAGGTGGATTTGATCATGCATTCAAGCAACTTGATCAGGCCATACTTTTCATACAATCATACTTCTCCTTAGACAACATTTTTCATCATCGGTAGAAGTCAAGACATATTTTATCCTTTATGATCACTTACCCATCTACTTTCACATCACTTGGCAATTCAAATGGCCCAAAAAATTAAAAAAATGCAAATTTTATTGAATATTGCACTTTTGGAGCACATGCCCACTATCACCTACATTCACAGAGTTTGGAATCTCATCCCTCAGCCATTTAAATAGATAAGTTGTATCCAGTGGTGGTCTGATGATATCACATGCATTGCTCAATTTATTTGCATTTATAGCTCTTAAATGGAAAAAACAAGGTGGTGCTCCTACTCTACCACCTCCTTTGAGTTAAGTCATGTGGTGGTGGCACTTGAATAAATCCATTTCTATGAGCCTATGCAACTATAAGTGGTGGAGCTTAGGTATCACCTTCAAGGGGGTTCATATTTAGGCCTGATTACATTGGTTCAAAGTGGACAACAAAGTCTCTAAGGATTTTTTTCACATGCTCAAAGCCCAACATGCTACTCAATAGATTAAAGCCACTCAATATGTTGGCCAATGCCTTACTTAAGTATACACTATATGATCAAATTCTTCATGCGGCACTACTAGTAAGTTTTCAAATCCCAAGAACCATCCCTTAAGTGACAACAAGCCCTTGGCCAATGCCTTTTAGTTTTTAATTACAAGTTAACTCCTACTCAAAGAGTTAGTTGCAATAGGATGCTCTCCTTCAAGAAGCTACCATGCAAATGGCTAGTGACAAAGCCCCTAGGTGTGATGGATTTCCATGTGCAAATTCTATTAAAAATGTGGGACATACATTGGGTTGAATCTATATCAAGTCTACCTGTAAGCTTTTAAAACTTATTCTTTGGGGACTAACATTAACAAAGGACACATTAAATGCATTCCCAATTAGGAAGATCTCGATTTAATTTGTAATTGGTGGCCTATCACTTTACTCAATGTCTCATACAATATCATTCCTAAAGCACTTATGTTCCATCTTTGCCATCTCTTTCCCTTGATTATCAGACCTAAACAAACATGATTCATTCAAATTATATACATATTAGATAATATCATTGTTGTGTGGGATGGTATGGAATGGGCTCATAGATCTAATTAAAAATATATGCTCATCAAAATTTATTTTGAGAAAGCGTATGATCATATTGAATGACCCTTCATTTTTGCTATGTTGAAAGCTTTAGGTTTTGGCTTCACTTTCCTACAATAAGTTCAAATGATTTTTGTAGATGCTTTGGATTTTCTTTCCCTTAATGGCATCAACTCTGAGTAATCTTGTCTATTCAGATCCATTAGGCAAGGTTATCCGTTAGCCCTTGCTTTATATGCATTTGTCGCTAAAGGCTTCATATATCTATTAGCCAATGCTCAATCTCAAGGTCTTGTTCAAGGAATTTATCTTCCTATTGAGGAACCCTTTAAAATCCTCAATGGTCATTTTATGGATGATTCCTTTCTTACTCTTATTAAGGATGAGAATAATGTTGCTAATGCTACGCAATGTCTTGATACTTTCTGTTGTGCCTTTGAATCTTATATTCAATGGAAAAACATGTATTGTTATAGACAATCCCTCCTCCCTCCACTTCCCTGTGTGAGTTAATATGATTAAAAATAACTCTAGCATGATGAGATTTTTAAATTTATGGGCATTCCCTTTGCATTCCAGGCTACTCTTCTGTCTTATGCAAATATGTGGTGGATCGAGTTGCAAAAATGTCTTTTATTGGATAACCAAGCCCATATGCCTTATCGGTAAATTTAAAGTATGATCTAAGGTTCTTGCGACCACTCATGTTTACTGTTCTTCATGTTGGGTTCTTCAAAAAACTCCATTTAGAAGCTTGAAAAACTTCTCAGATTTTTTTTTTGGGCCAGTTATTCTATTGGGAATTATTTTCATGGGGTAGCCTAAGAGTATTATCGTATTCCTAAGGATCTTGGAAGGATGGAGTTGATTAACATTTCTCGCCAAGGCTCAACTTTTTATGCCAAATGGATTATCTGCACCATTGAGGTGAATGGCGCATGAAAAGTCTCACTCTAACATTGTATCTCTAAAGGTACTCCTCATGGTCATTCCACTTGGAAAGGGTTAAGATTTGGTAACATTCTCACTCTCTTTGCCCATGTGAATTTTTTTGGGTCCTTTGTGGTTAAAGGTATTTGGAAAGCTTAAGAAAAGATTAAGCCCTAGTTATTATTTAATGGAAATAGAATTAGAGATGGTCTTTTTATAAACCACCATTTCTTGTGATG
Organism: Torreya grandis; assembly: GCA_037957365.1. NCBI lineage: Eukaryota > Viridiplantae > Streptophyta > Pinopsida > Cupressales > Taxaceae > Torreya > Torreya grandis. Next base: position 12,153,698 of record JARHVA010000010.1, read on the forward strand.
TCCCTTATTATCAATTTTCGTGATATTCCTCTTGTCGAAGTTCATTGGATTCATTCCTTTAAGTTTTTTAGAAGAGGAATTTTAACTGTGCAAGACTTATTTTGCTAGCAGACTCAATTTTGGCTCCCTTTAGTGGATGTGAAATATAAATATAAATTATCCTCTAAGGACAAGGAATATTACAAGGATATCATTGATGTCATTTATATAGATATGCTACACAAAATCACGATGGCCTCTTCTCTCCCTTAATGGAAGGATTGGAAATGGTATGTTGACACCCATTTATAGAAATATATCAATTGAAAGGGATACAAATGGTTTTCCCCTCATCTTCTAATTTTGATGATATTCTTCTTGTCAAATTTCATTGGATTCATTCCCTTAAGTGTTTTAGAAGAGGAATTTTAACTGTGCAAGACTTATTTTACAAGCAGGCCTGATTTTGGCTCCCTTTAGTGGATGTGAAATATAAATATAAATTATCCTCTATGGATAAAGAATATTATGAGGATATAATTGATGCCATTCCTATAGATATGATACACAAAATCACTATGGCCTCTTCTCTCCCTTGGTGGAAGTATTGGAAATGGTATGTTGACACCCATTTACAGAAATATATCACTTGAAAGGGCTAAAAAGGGTTTTCCCCTCATCTTCTAATGGTTGAAAAGCTCAATCCTAGATGGGATATTTAGTCCTCCCTATCTACTCGGGGTAGACATTTCAAATATGTGTGGATTGCTTGTGGTAAACCCAAGCTATCTTACTTTTCTTGGTGTTTGTTCCATCAAGGACTACTTCTTAGGAGACATCTAGTGAAATTAGGTGTGGTTCATCCATCATCTCATTTTACAGGCACTTTAAGATTGTTATGTCTTTATTATAATTTTCTCTAATGCCCAAAATGCATGGAATTTGATTCATGATTTCTTCAGTGATTTTTGTTGAAAGTCTTTCAATTGGCATCATATTCTTCTCGGTGATAGTCCTAGGATTTCACTGAAGTACACTTGAGTTTGACACACTTTTAAAGTGGAAATTCTATTTTGAATATGGAAAGGAAAAAAAATAGTTTTGTTTCTAGTGTTGTTGTTGATCACCACCTTTTAGTTATAATAAGTCTATGGTTATATCTACTATTCTCTTATCATTTCAAGTTCAAACTAATAAAATTTCTATGGAGCTTGAGCATCTGTAGTGATTACTTCATCGTTAGGGTGATGTCTTATGCAACGTGGCTTACATCTCACCTTCCCCTCCTAGGAATAACTCAAGTAACATCTTCACATTTCAACATTTAAATGATGGCTTTAGAAAAAATTTCAACCACACCAAAAGATTTAGAATACTCAAAAACTACGAAATGAATATAAATTTTCTCTCATTAAACAATTATACAAAAACTACTTAGATTAATTATTATTATTTTTTTGAAGTCTATAATGATAAATAAAAATATATAATTTTATTTTATTTCATTAGACCTAAATCACTCATCTACTATCGTTAATAACAACTCACATCCACTCCCCATATATAATTTTTAATTCATTTTTTCCTATGTGAATGGTTATTACTTTTTTTATGAGATCAACCACATTGTACTTCACTATCTCTAATACATCATTTATATATATAACCAATGTAATACCTTTTCTTATTTCTCTAAAATTAATTACAAATTTTTTATTTTATTTAAATACTACTAAATGTATGCATATGCTAATGTTAGTCTTCATATGCAGGTGACCATGTGCACATGCAGACAACCATCAACAAATGCCAATGACCATCGACATATGAAAATGATCATTTGAAAAATGGTACATAAATAGCACCTACACAGACCTATATATACATAGCATAAGACCTATCAAGACTTTTAGTTTCACATATAGGTACGAAGGGAGGATGATAATGAAAGGGATGAGGTCAACAGATAAAGATCAACCACTGTGAATACACACAAAACATAGAGCATGAAGGAAAGTAAATCAATTCCTATTAAATTCAAGGTCTAAGTCAATATTACAAACTCAAATAGACAGAGCTTTGTTACACTAGGAGAGGGCTCTTGGAGGGTAAAGTTTGGCAGCAATACATCGTTGAAAAAATGTCTCCCCTTTACAATAAAAATCATGTTTATATAGCACTTGACAAGGCCCTACATGATCAATTCACCATTGGAGGTGGTAGTTAGGAACTTGAATTTGGAAGCGACATCCAGAAATCAAGGTTGATTAAGAGCATCAAGATCTTCACAAGAACAATTATAATCCATGCTTATTCAACCTGGACTTGACAATTTGATCATGAAAGTAGTTGGAAGGTCACTCATGAATTCATGTGTGTATTTGAGAATGAAGGACGTCTAGGTAGCCAAGGGTGGCATGTAATCATGTTATGACACTCTGACAACTACCCTACATTTAATTTTATTCTTATTTGGTTCCCTTGACATCCAATCAAGCTCAACTACCATCCTTATTTATGTCAGTCACCTGCCAATCCACCTAGACTACCCTGTTGGCATGGGATTGCATAGGTGTATCTAAGGTTCTATCTTGTCATCTTGCACAAGCAGTGGATTTGTTGTGCACATCCCCCTTTGGGACCATATGTGTACTATCCCATGCACACTCCCTTATTTATGGAATCTTTTGCACATCTACACACATATAGCTAAGAACATTCTACGTAAAGGGTACATGTTGAAGACTATGTAGAGAGTTGGTCGTGCAATGTGGCTATGAGTTTGTGAGAGTGCTGAGGGAGATATTCCATGGGATGCACAAAGCCTAAACTCTTTCTACATCTAGTCTCTTTTGATATCCTTCATAGTCTGTGCCTTCATATGTAACTTATCCTGGTCTATGAAGATAATGCTACACAATGTAGATCATAGTCTGTATTTTACAAGGGCATAGATGTGAAAATCTACGACCTGGCAAGAGACTTCACCATTTGAGTGTGAGGAAGTTTTTAAATAAGAGCATGCATAAATATTTGAAGATATTGAGTGCACTCTTCATGATTTGGAACTACTCCCTACACACTTATCTCTTTTGTTGCTTGAGGTCAGGGAGACCCACACGCTTTGACTTACGTGTTGTGTTAGTGCAATGAAGGATCTTGACATGGGGCACACATTGAGAACTCATTATAGGCATAAATCAACACTTTATTGATGTGCAAACCCATACAGACTATTGAGTGTGGGTATGGATGGGACGCATTTGCATGCAAGCTTGATTTTATGGAACTTGACACTGTGCAAGTACACAACCTCTTGTGCAGTCCTTATGAGTTTAATGCCTGTTGAAAGGCTGACTTAGAAAGTCAATAAGTCCTATACACATAAACTTTTAATTTTTTTTTACAATAATCCTTCTTACCTGTAAACCTTCCTTCCTCTTTTTTCCATAAGAAAGCCCCATATTTACACATGATCCAATGCTCCATGCAATTAACCAATTTTTCATAGTCTTGTTTATGATCCATTTGATTGTGTTCCTCAAACATGGATACAAGCTCAAATTGTGTATTCCATAAACCATAATTATATTATATCCATTTACATAAACACATGGGAAGATCCACTCCACAATGAATGTCGGGTTGTTTTCTTTATGCTTCTAACCAATTCCAATCACATGTCACCTCACCTTATCTAGCCATTTCATCAATCATATAATATTCATAAATCCCAGGATATGAAATAGAGAATGAAAAATGTTTTGTGGGATATCCATGCATGAATCAGATAATATGCCACATGATTAACTGTTTATATTTGATTCATAATATATCTTTATAAATCCGCTGAAGAATATACTCATAGATTTGATGTCAGTAAATTTTCTGATAAATTTTATCCATAAATAATAATTATTTTATGGTTTATTTAAAAAATTTATTTAGATTAATGAATTTATTATTTATAAATTATATTAGTTATAATATATATTAATGAGATGTGGGTGAATTGTTAAAGTGGTTTGGTTGTTTCAACGGTGAGGATGTAATTGAATTGATGTGAAGGTGAGTCGTGAGGCGTAGTGTTAGGCTAACAATCTCAATGCTACGCATTATTGGTTTGATTTACCCTAGTTTACCCCAAACCCTTTAGGTCTGGTAGTGAGATTAAGTGTTAGGGCTCGAGTACTTTATCAATGCCCACCTAGATTCAATACCCCCTAGGTCCTAGAAGACCGGTTACTATTGCATTTATATAGCCGGTTGGATAGAGGGTGCTCACCCCGTGAATTGAATAATCTCTAGATAGCTGAACCATATCTTGATCTCCAAGAATTAAAAAAAAAAAAAGATTATTATTTCAAAACCCACTAAAATATATAATAAATGATCATTTGAAGATTTGAACTCCCGATTGTATTCAAATTGATTTATAACTCCCATAAAAAAAAATAATAATACATACACAACTTAAATCAAATTATAATTGTATATAATATTATAAAATAAATAAACTTTTAAAATCTTAACTTTTTCTATTTTCTATTTTATTTGTCGTTCCCCTCTTTGCATTATTTATAATTCTTTTGTGCTTTATATTTTGAGTTTGATTTTATTTCATGTTTGTTATTTTTATTTATAAGTTTTAATTGTTTTAAATAGATTTGTGGATTGTATTATATTTTTATTATGTTCATTAATAAAAGTGAACACATTTTTAAAATATTATATCTTTCTTCCATTTAAAATATTATTACAAGAATATCTTTTGACGTAATAATTATAAATATACAGTGTATATAATAGATAATATTGTTAGTATAAATTTATGAAACACGTATATGTGAAATATGAAGAGATTATGGATCTCGAGATATATATATATATATATATATATATATATATATATATATATATATATATATATATATATATTACCATCCATAGAACTCCTTTGGCAACAAGAGCAATGGAGGTGACTATACTGAGAGAAGTTTTACTGTGGGGGTTTTCATGGCTCTGCCTTCACATTGGATTTAGCTATTTTCTCATGAAGAGTAAAAAGGTTCCTCCTGGATCTCTTGGATGGCTTGTTTTAGGCTGCTTGCCATTGTTAGGCTCAATGCCTCATGTTATTTTGACAAATTTGTCAAAGAAATATGGGTCAATTATGTATTTAAATTTGTCAAAGAAATATGGGCTAATTATGTATCTAAATATAAGCTCAATGCTTCTTTCTTATGTCTCAAAAATGATATATCACAAATTTTGAAGTCTTATAATAGCAAGCTATGGGATAAAGTACAAGTTGTATTAAAATTATTCATGGCATGCAAATTTAAACAAAAATTTGGTCTATAAATTTCTTTTTCTAAGAAATATTTTTTATATAACTTAAAAGAAATTAGGATTAAAATAATATTGTTAACAACAAGTTTACATATTATGAAACAAAATAGTATCAACAGTAATTATATATAACTAATACTTCAAGAAGATATTATCATCCACATCTATATTAGATAAAAGATAATGTTCTGAATTTAAAAAAAAAAAATCAAAATTTTTAAATATTAATAATATAATATAATATATAATCATATTCAAAATAAAATAAAATGAATAAACTATATCATATTTCAAGATAATTCAATTTAACACTCTTTTCCACCCTGTTTTTCATATCTATTTATTTATTTTCTATTTTTTAATACTTATTCTTTCCAACATTACTTTTTAATCATTTGTTCTTGATAATAGATTCAATTAACCATGAGTTCTTTTAGATTTAACTTTTGTAAAATCATTGTTGTCCTACATTTTAGATTTCAATGTTAAAATTATTTTTAGAGAAAAAAAAATGAATAAATCTAATAATAAAATCTTAAACTTATAATGAATATAACTCTAAATTTAATTATTGTTTAACATTTTCCGATGTTATATTTAAATTTAGAAGAACTCTACTGATCAATTTTTATTCTTAATAATAAATCTAATAAAAAACTAAAATATAAGATAACTTAAACTGTTATATATTAAAAACCTCTCATACATTAAATCACTGTAAAGAAAAACATTCAGAGACTTAATTTTTAAAGAGCTAAGCATTTTTGTTCTAATTTTTTTTTTAAAATTAAATTGATTTTATTTAATTATTGATGTTTTATATCACAACATACGATACATTATAAGATGCATAATAAATTCAGAGAAAAATTGAATGAGTAATGTTGTATTTGAGTGTGCATCATTTTATATAATTTTTTGTGAGATGGAAAAAAATTAAGTTATTAATTTTTTTTGGGCTATTTATTAGAATTTGTTCACTGCGGGTACTGATATGTCAAGCAGTGTAATAGAATGGATGCTTGCAGAGCTAATTCAAAATGCAAAGCTTCTTAAGCACACACATGTAGAAATGGATAAAGTAATTAGTTGTGACAGGCGTCTCAAAGAGTTATACATTTTGAAGCTCCCCTAATTAGTGGCCATTTACAAAGAAGGTTTCCGCAAGCACCCTTCCACTCCACTCAGTCTACCACATGTCTCTGTTGAACCTTGCCAAGTAGGTGGATACTACGTGCCCAAAGACACTCGTCTCATGGTCAACATTTGGGGCATCAGAAGGGACCCTAAAATATGGGACAAACCCCTCAATTTCAATCCATATAGGTTTGCGGGATCCAAGATTTATTTGCATGGAAATGACTTCCAACTCATACCCTTTGGTGCAGGGAAATGTATTTGCACTGGCACTAGGATGGGGATTACCATGGTAGGGTATACTTTGGGGTCATTAATTCATGCCTTTGATTGGGATATGCCATCGGGAAGGAAATATTGAACATGGACAAGGCTTTTGGACTAGCACTACAAAAGAAATAGCCCCTTGTGGTCAAGGCTACCCCTTGCCTTGCCTCTACCTATATTAGATATATCTGAGATTACTCTCGTTGAATGTTTAATAATATCCTCGCCTCGTCTTCCACCTATGCTAGATATGGGTGAGGTTGTTCTTGATTAGAGGTTTTAGAATAGCCTTACCTCACCTTTTAATTATATAAAAATATTTTTCTTCTTCGATGTTGTGAAATAATATTTTGATTTTATGTTCTCCAATTAGTAATAATTTTCAATAATATTTTTTTTGTCTTTTTTTGATATGTCTAAAGGTATTATATGGAATCATTGAATTACACAAAATGTTCGCATTTCTGTCATATTTTAGAAATAAACATATAATAAATTTATAATGTTAAGTAAGCATACATCTAAATTACTAAGCTTATTTAACTAAATAATTACAAGTAAAAGAGATCCATATCATCAAAATCACCAAAAATATAATCTTAACCTTAATCACTTGACTCTCTATATTAAATATCTCAATATAAATTATTGAAATATTATATACATAAACTAAACATAAAATTTTCACCAATAAATATTATTCAAATATAATTAAAATGATTTTAAAAAGTTTATATTTAATTATTTAATTTTTTTAAACAAAATTCTTTTCTTTATATATAAATAAAATCCAATATTAATTATACTTAAAAAATTTAAATAAAACAAAATTTAAAATCCTAAAATTTATATGTTTAAGGTTTTCTTCCCACTTTCTTTTAGAATTTTTATTCGTACAAGTTTAAATGACCAAGTCATTTAGAAACCTTATAAATCATTATCTTCTCTCAATTCTTTTCAATACTGATTTAATTTTAATTCAATCATATTTATATTAATTAATTAAAATAATTTATCGATAATTTTAATGATATGTTATAAATAGCTCGTCATTAATATATATTACTTTTTAGTTGGATATTCGAATTCATTCTTTCTTTCTCATAACTTAAATGTCTAATTTCTTTCTCATAACTTAAATGTCTAATTGTACAATTCTTTCGAGAAATAATCTCTCTTCTTAACATTAATATTAAAATTAGGAAAAATGATTTTATACAACTCAAAAGTATGAGTTAATAAATTTATCATTAAATTTTCTTTTCTCCATAAAGACAATGAATAATAAATATTTACTAAAATAACCCATCTAAGGTGCTTGCGACCACTCATGTTTACTACTCTTCATGTTGGGTTCTTAAAAAAACTCCATTCAAAACTTGAAAAGCTTCTCAGATATTTTCTTTGGGTCAGTTATTCTACTGGGAAAGATTTCCACAGGGTAGCCTAGGAGTATTGTTGTCTTCCTAAGGAGGTTGGAGGGATGGAGTTGATTAACATTTCTCACCAAGGCTCAACTCTCTATGTCAAATGGATTATCTGCATCATTGATGTGAATGATGCATGAAAATCCTTACTTTGACATCATATCTCTGAAGGTACTCCTCATGGTCATTCCACTTGGAAAGGGTTAAGATTTGCTAACATTCTCACTCTCTTTGCCCTTGTGAATGTTTTTGGGTCCTTTGTGGTTAAAGGTATTTGGAAAGCGTAGGAAAAGATTAAGCCCTAGTTGTTATGTAATGGCAATAGAATTAGAGATCAATTTTCATGATGTTCTTCTTGTCAAAGTTCATTGGATTCATTCCCTTAAGTTTTTTAGAAGAGGAATTTTAACTGTGCGAGACTTATTTTGTAAGTAGAACCGATTTTGGCTCCCTTTCGTGGATGTGAAATCTAAATATAAATGTCCTCTATGGATAAGGAATATTATGAGGATATCATTGATGTCATTCCTATAGATATGCTACACAAAATCACTATGGCCTCTTCTCTCCCTTGGTGGAAGGATTGGAAATGGTATATTGACACCCATTTATAGAAATATATCACTTGAAAGGAATACAAATGGTTTCCCCCTCATCTTCTAATGGTTGACAAGCTCAATCCTAGATGGGATATTTAGTCCTCCCTATCTACTTGGGGTAGATATTTCGAAACTGTGTGGACTGCTTGTGTTGAACCCAACCTATCTTACTTTTCTTGGCATTTTCTCCATCAAGACTACTTCTTAGGAGACATTTGGTGAAATCAAGGGTGGTTTATCCATCATCTCATTTTATGGGCACTTGGAGACTATTATGTGCTTATTATAATTTTTCCCTAATGCCCAAAATACATGGAGTTTGATTCATGATTTCTTCAACACTTTTTGTCCAGAGCCTTTCAATTGGCATTATATCCTCCTCGGTCATATTCCTAGGATTTCACTGAAGTACACCCAAGTTTGACATTATTTTAGAGTGGAAATTCTATGTTGTATATGGAAAGAAAAAAATTAGTTTTATTTTCTAATGCTCCTGTTGATTGCCACTTTTAGTTTATAACAAGTCTATGGTTATGTATAATGTTCTCTTATCATTTCAAGTTCAAACTAATAAAGTTTCTATGAATCTCAAGTATTTGCAGTGACTGCTTCATCATTAGGGTGATGCCCTATGCAATGTAGCTTGCATCTTGCCTTCCTCTCCTAGGAATAAATCAAATAACACCTTCACATTTCAAATTCTAAATGATGACTTTGGAAGAGTTTTTAACCCCATCAAAATATTTAAAATACCCAAAAACTACAAAGTGAATATAAATTTCGTCTCATTGAACAATTATACAAAAATTATTTGGATTCCTTTAGAAACAAATTAGAAGCATATAATAATAAATAAAAATATACAATTTTATTTTATTTATTTGAAAACTATACCACTAATCTACTATCTTTAATAATATCCCACATCCACTCCCTATATATAATTTTTAATTCATTTTTTCCTATGCAAATGGTTATTACTTTGTTTATGAGATTAATTGCATTGTACTTCACTAGACTAGTATATCATGTATATATATATATATATATATATATATATATATATATATAACCAATGTAACACCCTTTCATGTTTCTCTAAAATTAATTATATATATTTTATTTTTATTTTATTGAAATACTATTAAATTTATACACATGGGTAAGTGCACGAAGTTGGGGGATAAAAAGTGGCTTGCCCATGGATATGATTTTCCTGAAATTTCATAAATCTAAACTTCTATAGATAATTTGAGATATCTACACTCCAAATTTGAAGACAATGTAAGAACATGAAATTTAACATTTCGAGTCTAGTTTTCAAAAGACTAAAGTTTTTTGAAAATAGTTAAGCATAACTAGGTCAAACATCTAAAATTTGAAGAGGAACTCTTATTTTTTTAGAAAACATAGTAGATAGACGGAAGTGCTGCGCATCATTTTTTGAGCAATGTTTAATATTATTTGAAACCCTTTGGGAAAAATTTAGATAATATATTCTAGTTTGTGACCTATATTTTTTTTATATTTTTTCAATGAATCATTTTTTTTATGAATTTTACAAGTAAATAAACCCTAAAAACTGATAAAAAATGGATAGCCATCCATGCGGTGCACCTAACTACCTTAAAAAAAATGAAAATCATTTTTTTTGAATGTGTGTATAATTAGGCCTAGTTTGTGACCATATAACTTGTTTTTCACTTGGATCAACGAAAGACAAATTACATTAACATGTGTAGGCATGTATGTTTGTGGCATGTAGTGGCCTAAAAAAAGTATAGTTAGAATTCAACATAGTTTGAAACCTTAAGTTAGTATAAAAATTATAAAAATCATATTTTTGGAAAGAGGAGAGCGTGCTTGTCATGATGATATTAAGTTTTTGAATTTGCACGTTAAATTTTTTAGTGTATTTGACAATCAAAGTTGAATTTTGTGGTTTTTTATCATAACTCTCAAAACTTGAATGTACATTGACAGTCCAAGCCCTTGGCTTAAGAATCCAAGCCATTCCCAAGCCAAAAGGCATGGGAATTGAATTCAAATTCAAATACCATGATCATGTTAATAACGTGATCATGTTATCAACTGTGTTAATAATGTGATCATGTTATATATCCTCAACAACCTAAAACCCGAATTCACATTTTGACCTACTAAAGGAGCCATTAGGCCTAGTAGTCTTAAGATCAAAGTTTAGTTAATTAATATTGTTGTTTGGGACCAATGTTCTTGTCAATATTTGATATAATTGAATGATAATTGGATATGTATTAACCTATGAATTAATTTAATGTTTATTTGATCCCAATATGGTGTACAATTGAGCCAATAGATCCCAAATTGACATTAAATGGGCATATTTCCTTGGATGGAGCTTGGTTGGCCCCAATTACATATCAAACTAAACTAAATACTTATTTTTTTATAATATGGTGTGCAATTAGAGACCCAATTGACATCATATGGACATAATTCCTTTCTCAGGGCTCATTTAACCCCGATTGTGTATTAAATTAAACTTAATATTCAATTAGTTTAATATGGTATGCTATCAAAGCCCTACTTTCCATTCTATTGAAGGAATTCCTTGCATGGGGACTGATTACTCTTAATTATAGATTATATTGAAGAAAATACTTGATTGGTTAAATATGATGTGCAATTAGGGAAAAATATTCACAATGGACATTAGATGGACATAATTCCTTGCATGGGATGTAAAATGCCTCGATTGATATTAGGTGGAAGTAGTTAATTGCATAGGACTTGGTTGTCCCCAATTGTGTATAGTATTGTAAAAAATATCAATTGATTTAACATGGCATAATTAGAGCCCCAAATGACATTAGATGGATGTAATTCCTAGTTTGGGGATTGAGTGGCCCCTATTGCATATCATATTGAACCTACATACTTAATTGGTTCAATATGGTGTGTAATCGGGGATAATGGAACACAACCAACATTATATGGATACAATTACTTTCATGGGGTTTAGTTGGCCCCAATTATGTGTAAGATAAAACCAAATACATGATTAGCTAAATATAGTTTACAATCAGGGCCAATGAAGTAGTAATTGAAATTAGATGTATTCAGTTACTTGCATGAGCCTTGGTTGGTCATAATTGCATATTCAACTAAACTAAATACTTGGTTGATTCAATATGTTATGTTTTGGGACCAACAGAGCCCCTTATTGATAGTAGAAGGATGAAATTTCTTATATAAGGCTTGTTTGGACTAAATTTCATATCATATTGAACCAAATACTATTTCAGTTGAATTTGGTGCACAATCAAAATCCCAATTTTTATTAGATGCATGTAATTCCTTACAGAGGGTTAAATTAGTCCTGATTTCATATCAAATTGAATTAAACACTCAATTATTTGAATAAGGTGTATAATTAGGGACCTAATTAAAATTATGTTGACACAATTCCTTGGGCAAGCCTCGATTGGTCCCAATTATGTATCATCTACAACTGAATCCTCTATTGGTTCAATATGGTATGCAATCAAGGCCAAGTGAGCCCCAATTTCCATTATATGAAAGTAATTCCTTGCACGTAACTCTTTTGGACCAAATTGCATATCAAATTGAAAAAATACTTATTTTTTTAATATGGTGAGCACTTGGATCCCAAATTAATATCACATGGATGAAATTACTTACATTGAGGCTCAGTAGGCCCCTAGGATCAATTTATCCCCAATTAAACTCCTTTGTATATAGTAAAAATTAGGTTCATAGGGATGAAATTGGTTAAAATCACATCACTCATTAGCATAATTGACTTCGTAGGCTCAATTTGTGATGATGTGGGGGATAATTGATCCCAAAATTCACATTATTTACTCACAAATCTAGGTTTAAGGAGCTCAAATTTTCCCCATTCACCATTACGATTGCACCTTATATACCCTAAAACCTATAGCCTAAGCCTTAATCCCTAAATATCCTAATCCCTAAACTCTAAACCATATATATAAACTCTTTAAAACCTTGAACCAATCATTTTAGCCCAAATTAACATCATTTAGACTAAGAATTAAGTTCACAGGGCTCAGTTGGGCCTAAATCACATGACCGATTACCCCATTTGACTAATTTACTCAATCTACACGATGACATATAGGGGATAATGATAACCCAAAAACACATCATATAGTCATAAATGGGTCCAAGTGATCAAAATTGTCCTTAATTATCTTTATGATTGACCCTTTGTACCCTAAACCATATGTACATTAAAACCTAAGCCCTAAACCATAAAACCTAAACACTATACCCTAAATTTTAAACCATAAAATTTCCCTATTTACCAATTTATTTAGTCCTAACTAACATGCTTTGTAATAATAATTAGGTTTGAACATGGCATAGAGCAATTAAACATTATATATAGGTCCTTAAACCTAAACCCTATGTGCTAATCCCTAATCCCTAAAACATAATTATAAGCCCTATGCCCTACTACCCACTACATGATGCAAATATACATGCCTTATGATATAATTGATTTTATCATGAGATGTCATAAGATGCACTTTTTAAATCGATGGCCAAAACTTAGCCTTTGGAGTACCAATCTAGCTATGCATTTGAAGTAAATTGGGGATATTTCAAGCCCCTTCAACCTAATTAACCAAATTGGAGGAACTAGTTGATTATTTTAATTGAGGAAAAATTTAAGGCCAATTTGAACCCCTTCAAGAGCAAGATATGATTTGGGGAAAAATCAAAAGATTGATTTTATCATGAATTGAGAAAATTAGTCATTTTGTGCAATTAGGGGCATGATCTGGAAAAAATTGAGCCCATAAACCAAATATATGGCTCAATCTATTATATAACATGTATGCAATATGTACATCACATAACTAACCCTACTTTTATCAAAAATGCAAATATGAAGGTAATTTTCATAAATAGGTGAACAAGTAGCTCAAATGTTTTTCAATTACCGTAGTGATTAGACCTTATATCCAATATCCTAAACCCTGTACCATTGAAATTTAACCCTAAACTCTATACCATTTACATTAAACCCTAAGTCATAAGCCTTAAACCACAAACCATTTAAATTATAGAGCTTAAACCTTAAACCAATAAATGTATCGCCAATTAACATCTTTTATATATATAGTAAGAATTAAGTTAACAAAGATGAACTTGGTTAAAATTACATCACTCATTAAACCACAATTGACTTAATTGGCTAAATCTATGATGTGGGGCCTAATTGAGCTCAAAATCATATTCTTTACTCATATATATAGGTTTAAAGAGATCAAATTTTCCCTAATTGCCTTCATGATTGTACTTTATATACCCTAAACCCTATACCCTAAGCCCTAATCCTTAAATTTACTAATCCCTAAACTCTTTAAACCTTGAACCAATCATTTTAGCCAAAATTAACATCATTTAGACTAGGATTTAAGTTCATAGGGCTCAGTTTGGCATAAATCACACAACTGATTACCCCATTTGACTAATTCACTCAATCTACACGATGACATATATGGTATAATGACAACCCAATAACACATTCTATAGTCATAAATGGGCCCAAGTGATTAAAATTTTCCTCAATTATCTTTATGACTGACCCTATGTACCCTAAATCATATGTAGATTAAAACCTAAGCCCTAAACCATAACCATAAACACTATACCCTAAATTGTAAGCCATAAACTTCCCCTATTTACTAATTTATTTAGTCCTAATTAACATGACTTTTAATAATAGTTAGGTTTGAACATGACATACAGAGATTAAAGATTATATATAGGTCCTTAAACCTAAACCCTATGCCCTAATCCCTAATCACTAAAACATAAATTGTAACCCCTATGCCCTAACACCCACTACATTCTGCAAACATACATACCTTATGATATAACTGATTTTATCATGAGATGTCATGGAATGCACTTTTTAAACATATGGCTAAAACTTAGCCTTTGGAGTACCAATCTATTTGTGCATTTGAAGTAAATTGGGGATATTTCGAGCTCCTTCAACCCAATTAACTAAAGAGGAGGAGCTAGTTGATTATTTTAATCAAGGAGGCATTTGAGGCTAATTTGAACCCCTTCAAAAGCAAGATATGATTTGGGGCAAAATCAAAAGATTGATTCTATCATGAATTGATCAAATTAGTCAATTTTTTCAATTAGGGGCATGATCTGGGCAAAATTGAACCCCTAAACCAAATATATGGCTCAATCTATTGTATAATATGTATGCAACATGTAGATGGCATAACTAACCCTAATTTTATCAAAAATGCAAATATGAAGGTAATTGTTATAAATGGGTGAATAAGTAGCTCAAATGTTCTTCACTTACCTTAGTGATTGGACCCTATATCTAATATCCTAAACCTTGTACCATTGAAATTTAACCCTAAACCTTGTACCATTTACATTAAACCCTAAGCCATAAGCTCTAAACCCCAAACCATTTAAATTATAGATCCTAAACTTTAAACCAATAAATTTAGCCCCAATTAACATCCTTTATATATATAGTAAGAAATAGGTTAACATATATGAACTTGGTTAAAATTGCATCACTCATTAAACCACAGTTGACTTAATTGGCTAAATCTATGATGATGTGGGTGTTAATTGAGCTTAAAATCACATTCTTTACTAACAGATATAGGTTTAAGGATCTCAAATTTTTTCTAATTACCTTTATGATTGTACCTTATATACCCTAAAACCTATACCCTAAGCCCTAATCCTTAAATTTCCTAATCCCTAAACTGTAAACCATAAATATAAACTTTTAAACCTTGAACCAATCATTTTAGCCCATATTAACATCATTTAGACTAAGAATTAAGTTCACATGGCTCAATTTGGCCTAAATCACATGATTAATTGCCCTATTTGAATAATTTACTTAATCTTCACAATGACATCTAGGTTATAATGACAACCCAAACACACATTCTATAGTCACAAATGGGTCCAAGTGATTCAAATTGTCCTCAATTATCTTTGCGATTGACCCTATGCACCCTAAACCATATATAAATTAAAACCTAAGCCCTAAACCATAAACCCTAAACACTATACCATAAATTGTAAACCATAAAATTCCCCTATTTAACAATCGATTTAGTCCCAATTAACATCCTTTGTATTAAGAATTAGGTTCAAATAGTATAGAGTGATTAGATAAATTATATACAAGTCCTTAAACCTAAACCCTCAACCCTAATCGCTAATACCTAAAACATAAATTGTAATCCCTTTGCCTTAATGCCCACTACATCCTGTAAGTATACATGCTTTACGATATAATTGATTTTATCATGAGATGTTATAAAATGCATTTTTTAAACATATAGCCAAAACTTAGCCATTGGAGTACCAATCTAGTTGTGCATTCAAAGTAAATTGGGGCTATTTTGAGACCCTTAAACCTAATTACATGACTATAAAATGTGATGTGGGGGTTGATCAAATCCAATTTCCCTCGATCACCATCATGATTGTACTTTATATACTCTACAACCTATCCCCCACACACTAATGCTTAAAGTTCCTAATCGCTAAACTCTAAACCATAAATATAAAATCTTTAAACCCTGAACCAATCCTTTTAGACCAAATTAACATCATTTATGCTAAATTTTTTATTTGTAATTGACCATGTGTACCCTAAACCTAAGTCCTAAACACTATAATCTAAATTGTACACCAAAAACTTTCCCTATTTACCAATCGATTTAGTCTAAATTAACATTCTTTGTAGTAAAAATTAGGTTCACACATGGCATAAAATGATTAGATGTTATATACACACTTAAAACTAAACCCTACATGCCCTGATTCCTAATCCCTAATATCCAATCCCTAAAACCTACGCACTAATGGCTTAATACCTAATCCATAATCCCTAATCTATATTAAGTATAATGTGATCACATTATTTAATAACATGATCATGATATTATCAATATAGTCAGCACTTGGTTCTCAATGCCAATTACTAACCCCAAATGATTATTAAGAATAACATGATTACATTATTACATAACACGATCATGTTATTGTTAATATATGCTTCTCAATATGTTGGATGAAGCAGATGCTTGTACAATAAATAACACCAACATGTTATGTAATAACGTGAGCACATTATGATTATTATAGACTAAGATCACTTTTAAACACCTAATTTTAAACCAAATCAAGAATTCTATCCCCACAAACATTTTCTATGTACTTTTATGGGATTTGTGGTAACTGTGTACTTGACCCCACCATTGAAAAGTTGTCAATTATCCTTGATGGGTGATAAATCATGTTTGAGGAAGAGAAAGATGTTGAAGAACAAAACACCAAAGGAATTAGAATATTTGAGAGAGAAATACAAGATACGAATACAAAAACTTCATATTAGATAAGGTAAAAACCCTAATCTTGATGAACCAAATGCCATAGATAATGAGCCAATTAACAATAATGAATTAAACAATGATGAGATTGACCTAATGAATTGAATAATTATGAAATTGACCATAATAAAATGAATAATAATGAAATTGAAAATAAAGAATTAGTTAATGTGGGAAGTTTACATTTAATGTATCAAGTTTTTGAATTTGTTAATGATGAGTCTATGTATGATGCTTCACCCCCCATGAATGAATAAAATTTGATGGAAACAAATAATGATGAAATTAACCATTAGGAAAATTTCATGGAATCATATAATGAAAAAATAAACAAAGAATAAAATGCCATCCCACCTCTAAACAATGAAAGTAATAATGCTTTTGAAACACCCTCTTAACAAATTCCACTATTGCCAACACCTCCAAGAATTTTGCATATACAAGACAAGTACTTAATTGAAGTCAATGAAAATATTTTAGATCAATGCATTAAAAAATGTCTGATCACCATTCAAGAATACTAGCTCAACAAATTTGGGATACTTTCTTTCATAATTTGGATTATGATAGTTAAAGATGTCAATTATTTATTTCATTGATAAAATTGATTAAGATGAGACCTATAATGTACACATTAGGACTCAAAACATCTAACATGGATGATGAAAATAATGAAATTATTAAAAATCTATATGATGCATATCATACTATAAGCCCAAAATCATGCACCAAAGATTGTAATGTTGCCTGACATATACTTACA
Organism: Torreya grandis; assembly: GCA_037957365.1. NCBI lineage: Eukaryota > Viridiplantae > Streptophyta > Pinopsida > Cupressales > Taxaceae > Torreya > Torreya grandis. Next base: position 12,171,654 of record JARHVA010000010.1, read on the forward strand.
ACTTGTGCAGTAAGTGATAAGATTGGGAAAAAAGAATGGTTTCAAAAACACACCAAACACTTAATATAAATAGGAAAATAATATTGAAAGTAATTAAAAGATGTGAAAGACTTAATGAACCTAATACCAATGAGCTCTGGGCATTCTTTGGAAGACTTCCACAAAAGAACAAGACTATAGTCGATACTCTAAAAAGTTGCTTAATTCTGGAAAGAGTTTTGGCCCAATGCAAGAGTTGTTGTGAAAATAAGAGTAGGTTCTCGTAACTGTGAACCGTATCAAAAACATTTATTGGATATGAATCAAACACAATTGTACTCTAAATTTTTGAAAAACATTCACAAATTTTTATTTGTCAAAGATATGTTTAGATGACAAAACCTTTTTATGTTAAAATAAATCACACACACACCTCTTTTTGTTGTAGGAAACATGTTGAATTCCATGCACTATGATGTTTTTAACCATATTCATTGTAATTTGCATACTAACAAAATTTTACAAGAGTGTGGTATTGAATTGACACCAAAATTAGCCAGGGAATTTATTCCAACTATCTTTTACAAAGAACCGTATGGGTAATTATTTTACAACAAATCATGTTTAAATAGAAATTGTAGCATTTGTGGTGGATTGCCAAAATAAAAAAATGTATCCATGAGAAGATTACAAGTGAAATTAGACAGGAATTAGTTGGTTTAAGCAAATATAAATTAGTGACTTATCAAGTAAAATATGGTAAAGAATCTAAAAGGTGTGAGCTTGTTACAAAAAAGATACCCATTTTCGAATTTTTGGTCAAATTTAGGGAGAAGATTGTTTATGAGTATTCAAGACACACACACAGGGATAGATGGTTGGATGAACATTTCAATATAAGCAAGGATACATTTCCACTTGGTTTGATTGTTTCAGTAGTTGATTTTATTAAAATTTACACATTCAAACCCCAAATGGAAGTTCAATCGTAGTATTATAACTCATCATAAGCTACCATATTTGTGCATATAGCATTTATTCATGCACCTGATAGTACACAGCAACAATAGAAAATATTAAGGGAATACCATTTATATATTAGCGATGATAGATCACATTGTTTAAAGTGTGTGCAAGGTCATTTTCATAAGTTCTATGAATAATTGGTTCAAAGGAACATTACTTTCAATCAACATTTGGTCAGAGAATTGTACATCATAATTTAAAAATGCACCGATGTTTTATTGGTTAAGCAGGATGCATGTTACCACTGGTGTAGAACTTTTTTGGAGTTTCACCAAGGCTGTCCATGGAAATAGGGAGCATGATGGTGTTGGATCATGTTTAAAAAGAGATATTTCAAGGGAGGAGTTAAAATTTGAAAGGGGTATTCATTTACAAAATGCAAAAATTGTAGTTGAATAGTGTAATGAGAACATGTGTCATGGTGCTCAACTAAATTCTACTATTCGTAGACTTTTCTAGTTAATGGAGGAAGAACACCTGGAAAAGTATGAGGATTGTATGACTCTAAAAAATTAAAGTTACCTTCACTCATTTCTTAGCTCAAATACAAGTTCTTGGACTATTCATACAAGACACTTGGCATGTTTCTATTCTGTATGCGTGGACTCTGTTTGGAATGAGTGTGAGTCACAAGGGTGGGTGGATTATTGGAGTTCTAAACCTCTAACTCCAATCAACACATATCAAGTTATAATAATATTACAACTTAAAAATATGACATCATCAGATGACTTTTACCATGTATCTGATCCAATTTAGCCAAATAGAATATTTTTCATTATGTATAATTTATTCTCAGTATATATCTTCATATTGTTGCTAAAAATAGTTTTTTGTGATATAGGGTATGTTTTTATAATTTTTACAGATGAGAATAATTAATAAGGCATTGATTAATACTTGTGTTGGTGTGTAGAGAGAAGGAAAATATTGACTATCCCACTAGGTTAGTGGTAGTCACTGAAACCTGGTTTCGATGATATCTTATAAAATATTCAGATCAATGGTTATTTGAAGAGTTTGAAATATACAAGAATAGACTGTATTATTTAAATTTGATTGTTTTAATTAATATTAAATTACAAAATTATCATGGGAGGCCATTAAATGTGAAACTATGGAAAGTTCAGGAGTTAGACCATGAAGATATTATTGATACTGTCAAGGTTAGAGCATATCCTAGTGGTTCATTACATTGAAATACATAGGTATGTTGACTTTTCAAATGTAGATGTAATCAATTTTATCAAATATTTTTTATTTTCTAGGTAGTACATATAAATTTCATTTTTAATTACTTACTAATGATTTTTTTGTAGGTTAGTGGTCTCAAATAAGCTTCCACCTTTACGAGGTTGGCACTGTCACAGAAAAATTCTATATTATTGAAGCTAAGAGAAGTTCAAGTTGGATGTGATTGAATTTTAGGTTGGTGTTGACCAAATTTTGGCTCTTAAGGCCAAAATTGGGCACCCCTATCTGAAAAACTTCCTAAGTCGATGCATTTGACTAAGTCCAGTAAAGGTTTTCTTCAGAAGAAGTGTTCTTCAACAAAGCCCACAATAAATGTATAAGTGTCTAATTATTTTAGAGAATTTGGTTTGGTCTTTTGATAAGTGTATTTATTTTGGGTCTTTTCATTTGTCTAAGTGTTGAATTATTTCAGACAAATTATTTGAGGCAAATTTCCTAAAGATAAAAAGTGCCAAATTCTTTTGGATAAATTGTTCGAGCCAACTTTTTTGAAGGGTATATTGCAACTATTTTGAAGGACCTTTTTTAGGGTAAGTGAACACTTTCAAATTTCTTGAAGGGCATATAATTTTTTTTGAAAAGCATTTGCAAGAAGGTCGAAAGGTACTTTTTAGATAGTTTGAAGGGCATTTCAACTTTTTCAAAGGGACATTTCAAAAAGTATGAAAGAATGTTTCTATAGGAAGGTGGACCATTTCAAAAAATTTGAAGGGTATTTTCTCCTTTTGAAAGGTCATTCTCAAAAGCTAAAGGGACACTTGAATTTTTTTTTAAGGGACATTTCCAAGCATCGGAGGGTCATTTACATATTGCTGAAGGACCATTTCTTTCGGCTGAAGGGACAAACAAAAAGTTTGAAGGGCCAAACAAAAAGTTAGATGGAATTATTTTAGAGAAATTATCTATGGAATTCTTTTGAAAAACTTGAAAAGAGGCCAAGCCAATTCTTTCAGACCTTTTATTTGATATAAAGAAAACAAATCTTCTGAAGACATGATTTGCTTTGGATATTTTATTTGCAGAAATTGTTTAAGGCATAAAGGACCAAGTGAAAATCCAAAGGAAAATAATTGAAGCAAAAATATTGAATGAATTCCTTTAGGAAAAGTGACCATGGGAAAATGTTCATATAAATAGAGAAAGAGTGATGGCCTACAACATGTCAATTTCAAACTATGGGAAATAGCTGTTGGTGTCAAAAGGCTCGATGGGAACTTCAAGGTGAAAAACAGATAACAAATGGAAAAATATAACTAAAGCTTTGGCTCAGTTGTAACAAATGTGGCTAATGCTTTTGGTTTAGTTGTAACTCATTGTAATTGACCCATTTGGTGACATGGCATAGCTCGTTCACTTCTCTCCCACATGCACATGTAACTAATTATTTCAAGATGACACATGTCCAAGTGAATATTAGATTCTCTTTACTCGACCTCCCTCCAAAAGGCTATAAATATGGATTCTCTTGGCTCATTTGGAGCCTCCGCTGGTTATTGGAAAAACTCTAGCCATATATGTACTCAAAGAACTCTTGAAGAAATAATATAAGTTTTTGCCACTCACATGTTGTAATATTGTGTATCGGTTCAAATCATGTTATTCTTGTTTAGTGAGAGTTTATCTTTCCTAACCTGTTATCCTTGATTACCTACCAAATGTACAGAAAGAGTATTGTTACAAGTCCTTGTTAGTATTCTTTCTTAAGTGTATAGACATTTTAGAAGTGGTTTAAGACTATATTCCTTCTTGGAATTGTCTGTTGCTCTCCTGGATCTCGAGTGCCTTCTTGAATCTAACATGTGAAACATTGATGTGACAATGCACAAAGAGTTGTGAATTTTGTGTGAAAGAAGCTTTTTTGGTCTTTAAGTAGTGTATTTTCAGTCAAATTGGGAGGACATTATTCATTGGTGCATCACCTTTTTCTTTTGTTTTCTTAGTTGTTTTCCCTTAACCCTTTATATATATATTTGATAGATTAGAGAGAGCTTTAAAGGTGTATCAAGGGGAGCTAGCCCCTAATTTAGAGATTCATCTCAATGAAATTGTCACCCACAGCAAGAGAGATGATTCCATTTTGCCACATGGATGAGAAGAGATGAGCATCTCTTCAAGGGTGAAAATCCAAGTGTCAACATTTGGATGTGATTGAAGCTCAGGAAATGACTTATATGTTTCATTTTATGGGTGGTTGAACTTAGGCTAAAAAATGCATTTTTCTTGTATTGGAAAGGGTGTTCTTGAGGCTAGAATAGGTGGTGGATTTATCGATAGGGCTTGATGGGAGGCCAAGAACTTAGTCCTAGATGTTACCCACCCCCCTGAACATGTTTGTAGTGTCATGTTTTAGTCAAGAAGCATATGAACTAGAGTTCTTTAACCACAACTTAAACTTTGACAATTTTTGTTGTCAATACTTCCACACTCCAAAATAGTAGTGAAAATGCACTTTCAGGTAGATTTTAACATCATGGTGATGTGATAACATGTAATTTACCTATTTGTAAATGATTTTAGTTATATATTTTGAGTTGGAGGTGCTAGGTTTCTGCCAGTTGGAGCTCAAGAAGTTACTTGTTTAATGCCAAAAAGTTGCATTTTTGGACCCCTCACTGCAACTTGTCCATCAGATTGCTCTCAAATATTCCACTTGAGTGGGTCTAATTATAGGGATTAAATAGGTAATGGAAGGATTTGATGGTTCATGTAAATGACTTACAGGTTTTTTTACACATGTTTGAACTTAGACTAAAAAATTGCAATTTTCTTGTATTGGGAAGGATGCTTTTGATGCTAAAATGGGTGGTGGCTTTGTCGATCGGGCCTGATGGGAGGCAAAGAACCTAATACTAGACATTATCTTCATAAAACATGTTGGAATTGTCCTTTTTTAGTTAGGAAGCATCAAAACTAGAGTTTTATAACCATAGCTTAAACTTTGACAACATTTGTTGTCAGTGTTTTCATGCTTCAAAATGTTAGTGAAATTTCACTTTCAGATGGATTTGAACATCATGATGGTGTGATAAAATTTAATTTTCCTATATAGATGTGATCAAAGAAATATATTAATAGGTGGTGGTATCAAAAGTAGAAATGCTAGTTGGAGCTCAAGAAGTTGCTTGTCCATTGCCAAAAAGTTGCATTTTTGGAACCCTCACTACAACTTGTCCAATGGACTGATCTCAAATATTCCATCTGAGTGATCTATGGTATGATTAGAGGGATTAAGTAGGCAATGTAGGGATATTATGGTTCACAAAAATGACTTACAATTTTTTTTTTATGCATGTTTGAAATTAGGCAAAAAAATTACATTTTTCTTGTATTGGCAAGGGTGTTCTTGAGGCCAGAATGGGTGGTGGGTTTGTCGATCAAGACTGATAGGAGGAAAATAACCTATTCCTATATATTATCCACCCCCCAGACATGTTTTCAATGTCAATGTTTAATAAGGAAGCATCAAAACTAGAGTTCTGTAACCACAATTTAAATTTTGAAAATATTTATTGTCAGTGTTTCCACGCTCTAAAATGGTAGTGAAAATGCACTTTTGGGTGGATTTGAACATCATGGTAGTTTGATAAAAAAACATATAATTTTTTTATTTTGACATGATCAAAGTGATATATTCATAGGTAGAGGTCCTGAAGGTATAAATGCTAGTTGGAGCTCAAGAAGTTACTTGTTCACTACCAAAAAGTTGCATTTTTGGACCCCTCACTGCAACTTGTTCAATGGATTTCTCTCAAAGATTCCACTTATTTGATATAAGATGAGATTAGAGGGCTTAAATTGGCATGGAAAGGAACTGAAAATTCACATAAATGACTTACAATTTTCTTATATGCATGTTTGAACTTAGGCTAACAAATTGATTTTTTCTTATATTGAGAAGGGTGTTCTTTAGGCTAGATTGGGTGGTGGGTTTATCGATCAGTCCCATGGGATTCCAATAACCTAGTATTAGATGTTATTCACCCCCATCAGACATGTTTTTAGTGCCATTTTTTAGTCAGGAAGCATCAGAATTAGAGTTCTACAACCACAACTTAAACTTTGACAACTTAAACTAGAGACCTATAAAATTAATGAGTAATTGATGTATTGACCTATTGAGATATTAGGTGGTATTAGGGGATGATATAATGTGATACATGAATATAGTTTGAAATGACTAGGTGAGATAAGTTGTATTAAAATGTCCCATAAGTCACGTAAAAGGGGGTTAAAGACATGTCATGACAAAGTTATAAAGGTGATGACCCTTAAGAATCATGTTTATTCATGTTAACACTATCATCATGTTGGATGTAAGATAATAAGTTATGTAACCACCCAAAATAATGTTGAATTGGGATGGATTAAAAGTTGTAGGTGTTGTGTGGCGTAGAAGGGATAGAGAGAAGAGAGAGAGGTGAGAGAGAGCTCTAGGACCACAACAAAAAGGTGGCAATGAAGAGAAGATAACATACCTATCAAAAGATGTTGATCCAGTCCTTTTCATGGGGTTTGATTTGTAATCAAGATTGATAAAAGTGAATAAAGATGGAATTATTTTGTGCATCTATATTTCATGGAATAGTATTGGATTGTCATCAATTTGTATATTATCTTTGAAAGGCCCTAGAGGCCATAATCAAGTCACTTTTATGTGTATTAGCATGTTTAAGCAAGAGATTGTAGGTGAGTAGTTGTATGTCTAGGTTGGATTGAAAACAAGTAATAAATTTTCATTACGTTATTAATTGAAATGCTACCCTATTTACATAGTTAGCACTCTATTTGGTAGATAATCAATGCCTTGTTACACAATCAAATTCCAAGAAAGGTTGATGTGTGCCTAAAGAAGGTAAATGTCCATGCAGTTGGTAGAATTTGGTGTAATGGAGGAGATTAAAAATCACTATAAATATATTTTGGGAGTTTGGAACTATTGAACACAAATATACCTAACATAATAGACCCCTATTTTGCTTAGTTACCCTATGTATATTCAGTTAATGTGTTAAAGAAAGGATGTGTATGGTTGAGAAAGTGCATGGTTTTAAATTTGATCAAATTATGATCACATGTAAGAGGAAATTTCATTGTGACAATATTTGATTGGGGGTTTAGTAACCTTTAAAGTGTAGACAGTCCACTAAAGAGTGATAAATTTTTGTGTTTTGAGTTGGTTGTAGAGAGTGAAGGTTGATCAAAGGATATTACCTATTGGAGAATGTGGATACTAATAAAATAGGAATGAATAAGTTCTTAGGTTCCTTTTCAAGGACTTAAAACTAAAGAAAGTGAATTACGAAGCCTCTCGACCTTTGTAGATAGACAACTAGGGTTTCAAACCCAAAAAACCTATAACTCCCATTCCAACTGTGTAAAATTATTTAAATTTGGTATTCAAACATATTTTGATGCCTCAAGAAGGATTAATGTGGGTTTTAATCCATATAGTTAGGATTTGTATGGTTTTGATGATTGTGTCATGAATGGAGGGATAGGAAAGCCTAATTGGATAAGGGCTTATAAAGAAAAAGGTACCTATAGAGAAAATTGAAGAATAGAACTTTAGGGAGAGTTGTATCAAGATAAAGGGTGGTCTAAAATGATTTTTTTTCTTTAGGGGAGTTGATGTATTTTTAAAACAAAGTGTAAAGGTCAAAAAAAGGCTACAAGCCTAGTGGGGTCATTAGTAGCTTTGTATGTGAAAATGAGTATTGAAGTGTAATTCAAGGTTTGAAGGAGGTTAAAGAAAGTATGATATGATCATACAAGATCAGACATGATAATATATTTTATCATTTGGTACTTGAAACCTAAGAGGATTGCCTAGTGAGAAGATAGTGAAAGAGTGAGAGGATGTTTGTGAATGGAATGAATGAAATGAATGTGAGAGGTTTGTAAGAGATATAATGACACTAAGAAGTGTCTCCAAAGTGTACAAGAAGTAGGTACAAAGATAAGAAGGTAATTAAAATTAAGCGATAAGAGTGTCATTAGTCATTTCCACTAAACACAATGAAATAAAAACTTTAATTTAAAAAAATATGGGAGATTTGAGATTTATAGCATTGAAAAGAATAATTTTTTAATCCTCATGTGTGTATAACATTAAATATTAGATCTGATAGATAATAGTTTAGAATATCAAAATAACACTATACAATAACACATAATGAAATAAAAACTAAATATAAATTAGATAGATTTCCATGATAGGCATGCAATATAGGCACATGTGTGCAATGTTAATAATACATAGATTGTCATGATAAGCATAAAAAAATTACATCTACCAACATAGTATCTAATATTGGGTAAATGTCATATATGCATATACAATGCCAAAAATGTGTAAATTGTCATATAGGCATACAAAAAACTACATTCATGTAAGACATCCTATTCATCAAATATCCTCCCTCTTTGCCTTCCTTGAAGAAGACTCTCCCTAGGATTCCATGCTAGTAGATGGAAACCCCTTTAATGCCTTGGATTGTTCCAAGGTCTGACTACAGGTCCTATGCTCATAGCTCGTTTGTGGCTGAACCTATTTAAATATAAGAATTATTACAAAATTAACATAAAATAAATTCAAACAATTGTTAAGAAATTAATTTTAAACTACAATAAAAAATTATTTAAACATGAACTTACTGCAAGATTGTGATATTGCTCAATCTATTTTTCATACTCAAACAAGTCAATGGCAGGCTTAACTGTCTGAATAGGCATCTCAAATATGGGAGAAACATGAGAAGTTACCCTACTAATCATCTAATTGGGATTATCAGATGTCATAGGGAAAACCTACATCCATAATACACTTACATAAGTTATATTTTCCCCAAGTACATGTAGTAAAATTATTAAAACAAGTATATTTTTACAGTTTAAAATTATAAGTTAATATATACCTCTGTCAGTGCTTATGTAGATGACATTGCAACAATAATGCCTGTCTATCTCATCTCATAGAGAGGGAGGAGTGTCTACTTGAGCCATCAACTATTCATGTAAACAAGGTCTCACTTACTTTTATATAAAGTATCAAATCTTATATATGGAAACCATGCATATCATGAAAAGACAATGTAAACCAAGAATCATGGAAGTGTAACTGCCATACAACATACATATCATGAAAAGACATTGTAAACCAAAAATCATGGAAGTGTAACTGCTATACAAAATGCATATCATGAAAAGATAATGTAAACCAAGAATCGTGGAAGTGTAACTGCCATACAACGTAATGGTGAATAATAGTAAGTCGTTTGCATGTTGGAGGTAATATAAAAATTGTAATACATGTAGGAAGTGTGAGTGGAAGAGTAGGAGGTGGAAATAATAGTATCACTTCGACAAGGAAAAGTTAGGGAGAGAAAAGGTATAAGAGACATATCAATAACTCTGTCCTTACCTGTAAATCTTCTTTGGATAGAGTAAAATACCATTATATATTTACTGGGGAAAGGTTGAGCTACACATATATGGCCATCATCTTTATATTATATGCATGGTATAAATCATTAGTATCTCTATATATAATAAATGGATTGATATCACATTCATTTATAATAGATGGATGACAATTAATTTTTGGGAAAGCACCCAACCAATACAAAGGAGGGAGCCATAGTGAATCCACCTCTTGACAAAGGTGTGTGTAAATAACATTATACCAATAGGTTAAGGAAGGGAAGTCCTTGTCCAATATATCAAGTTTTAGACATATAAATATATTTTCTTGTTTTGGCTCAAGAGAACAAAATTAGCAAATAGTTTGGATGTTGAATTAGAAGAAACTACAAGGTGTTATTGTTGAGGCTCGCACATATTTTAGTACCAACACAAATGGTGGCTCTCCCCCCAAACATGTCAATGGGGATACAAGTTGTTGAGACCCAATGAAATGTTTTTTGGCATAAATAATGTTGGGTAGAGAGGTTGTCTACCATTTATACCTTTTCCATAGCCAAAGGTATAGGTGTAATGAGGCATTACAGTTTAAATCTAGACCTTTGTCGTGGCCAAATGAAACGGTGTAATGAGATATTATAATTGAATTATCATGTGTATTACATGTTTGTAGCTCAAACATGAGAAGGTAAGGTCAAAACAAATATTTTCAGTCCCCCTTTCCCTAACTCTACCCTTCCTACAAACTAGACCTCTCAAATTGGTCATCAAATATTATAAATGTGTATTTAAGATCTTGTAATAAAATGAAGAAAGATTTAAGATCTTATTATAAATATTATAAATGTGTATTTAAGATCACTATATGTATTAATTGAAGTCACTTAATAAAATATAAATTTATTTAAATGACTCTTTCATTAAATTTATTTAAATAAGTCAATTTAATGTTAGGGCCTAAGTCATGGTCCTTTATGTCTAAAAAGACTCTTAGAGTTTTATTTTCAAGTTAATAATCCACTAAGTACGATTGTTATTGATGCACATTTATTCTCTTTTACCTTAAATTCCCTAGCTATTATCACTCATTTTTCAGGGTAACATGTGGATTAATGTATAATGTTAATGGTGACATAAGTCAAAATGAGAATACAATTATATTGAGATTAGAAACTTCATTTTCAAGATAGTGTTACCTAAAAGGACCTCTAGATATTGTTCTTCATTTTATAAGTATCTTTGTGGCATATGAACTACACTTATCTAATCTTGAATGAGATTATTCATGGGATCTTTGTGGGATTTGCCAAAATTATTTATATAAATACTGCCAAGCCCATTATCATAGCTTGCAACTATTGTGGTTCTTATTTAGTGGTTTGTGATACCTCATAAAAACTTACAAAGGTTCATGGTACCCCCAAGATGATCAACCCATCTCCAAATTTTTTGGACAAGTGTATTTATATAGGAGGAAGAGGATTTTGTAGGTTTAAAGTTGATTTGAGTCTGTATGTTATGATTTCACAATCAATAGCCTTTAATTAGGCCTAAGAGATATAATTAGTCTTGAGAGGTGTTGAGTTAGGTGTTCTCCAAAGAGAGTTAAATTATGAAAGTCCCTAAATGAGATATGTGATGTAAAGGGGTATCTTAATGTGGGTTTGGTTTGGAGCTTTGTCGTTTACTGAGAAAAAAGAAGTTTGCCTCAAAAAAGGGCTAGTAAAGGGAATGTGTCAAAGAGGAAAGAAGAGTTAAGTGAAGAGTTGAATATTGAGGGTTGTGTGGAATGGTTGAATGCATGAAATGAGATGTGATTGAGTAGGTAGATGCTATTATTAGTATTTTGGAAGGACAAAATCAAATTAGTATGCAAAACTATGAAAACACATAAGAGATTGTAAAGAACAGAGCAATGATAAAGAGAGAGAATATGAAAACAGAGAAAGATAAATTTAACTTAAACTTATAAGGAAAATATACATAGACTAAATGTATATAGAGCATAATATTAACTCAAAATTTTACTTCTATATAAGTAAATGGTGTCATCCTAATAGAGATAGATGCAGTAGTGGAGGGGCGAAAAGTGGATCTGAATATGTAAATAATGACTGCGATAAATTGAATGTTGTAAATGTCGACTATGATGATGAAGGAACAATCACCTCATACGATATAGAAAATGACATATATATTATTGAATTTTTATGTAAATTGATTGTTAGATAAATTAAATTTTTTAATATAACTTAAATTTAATATGGCATTTATATAAAATATACTTGCATCTGTGTAGTGGTTGATGTCTGCACATAAAATGTGCATGTCAAAAACTCATCACTCATAAAAATATTATCCAAGCCCTCTGAACCACTAGTGCCATCATTATCATAAGGTCCAGTACACATAGCTCCATAATAATTGTAAGGGTGGGGTCGTATATGCACACTAGGTGGAGTATCTCTAGCATCACTCTGTGAGAGCCTATTCATATGTTGAATGAGTGTATTAGTGAGTGAACTAAGAGCATGCTGAGTGTTGATCTCCACAAATTCTTGAATTACAAAGGGGATCTTAGGTTCAACTAGATTTTGGAGATGGATCTGCACAGACTGATTAAGCACATAACATGCACTTGGTCGATCATGTGTAGAGCCTTTCTCTTGGTCCTGAAACTCACTAAATTCAAAATAATTCATAAACTCATTGAGGATAAAATCACAGTAGAGTTTACTCAAAAAATATAATAGGACCTCATGGTTGTTACACGATAGATAGTCAAACATCATCCACCATTGATCCCAAACATTGGCTGTGATTAAGTTATGTATGCAATGATGGATTAGAAAATGTTTAGCGGTTACAAGAAATGTGGCATTGGTGGTTGGGTCAATGAATATGGTGTAAATGAAGTCTTTTGATATTTATTTTTTCTTGATCTAAAGTGTTTTTTTTTAATAGTACACATTAGGATATTGAACTAAAGTGTTGATAATTTATCAGCATAATATGCCCTACAAGTATCCCTATATGATTTTCATCTATCAATTTAGCTCATTATAGAGTCAATTTAACCTAATAAGGTCTCTAGGGAATTGGCTATCTAGGTGCAATGGGGGTTGGTGGAAGTAGGATCCCTCATTCTCCCAATTAACTTTTCAATTTTAAATTTAATTTCCCACAATGTTGTTAATTAGAATCTCTTGACTACCAGGGGGGTTTTGTGGAACTGTAGGAGGGTTAGGTGGAGGGATAAGAGGAGAAACAAGAGGGTTTTGTGGAGGTTTAGGTAGAGGGTTAGTATGAGGAGCAATAAGAGGGATCTATGGAGGCTTATCAAGATGGGTTGTTCAAAAGAAATAAATTACAACTAAAAATGAGAGTTAAACAATAAAATAATAAAAAACTAAGGTTAAATAAGAAAAATTTATATCAATTATATCTTCTACATGGCAACATCATCGATCAACAACTTCGTGAGATGAATTTAGTAGCTTCCTAGCACTCTCTTGTCTATTTCATTCAAAAATTGATCGTGAAAGCTAGAGGAGAGCAAGGAAACTCAAATTCAAAATAACAATTTTGCATTCAGGTTTTGCTTTTTATTTATTTTTGATACATAGGTAACACGATCATGTTATTAATGTGATCACATTGTTAAAAATAATAATAAAATGATCACATTAATAACACAATCACATTATTGTTTAATATAACATGATCAAATTATATAATAGTGCAATCACATTATGGTTCAGTAATCACTGAGTCATAATTCAAATAACATGATTAGGTTACCTAAAGTGTCCTCAAAATTATCCCCTAACTCCGTGCACTTACCCACATAATATTGAGGAAACAATAGATCTAAACTCAAGAAGGGATAAAATAGCATTAGACAAAGATTATGTACCTCATGAAAGACATGGGGTATGAACTTCCTCATATGTTTGAGTGGGGTGCCATTGCTTAGAGATATACTATCCAGGAAAAATTTTAGTGGCAAAATTTTGTTAATTCATGAATATTTTAGTTTTATAAATATGATTTTGATGATTTGGTGGGGTTGACAACATGGTGGAATCATCTTTATTCAATAATAAATGTTATTTTTTAGGTTTGTCTCACGCCATATTGAAAGTAAATTATCATATATATAGGACTTTCACTTGTACCAATAAAATATGTGCCACTCTATCCTAATAAATTTGCCACTATTTATTGGTATTGTCTACATATGATGGTGACATTTTGTATATGTCAACAATCACCTACATATGTTGATGACCATCTGCATATGTGGACAACCACCTACATATGTTGGTGACCATCTGCATATGTGATCTACACACATGTAGATGGTCATTTGTATATGCAAATGACTACCTACATATGTTGGTGACTGTCTGCATATGTCGATGATTACCTACATATGTAGGTGGACGTCTACATATGTTGACAATTGTTTGTATAAGCTGATGGTTATCAGTGATTATTTGTATATGCAGGTGGTTGTGTGCATATGCAGATAATTGACAACATATGTCAATGACCATCAACATATGTAAATGGTCGCATGCATATGTTGGTGATTGTTTGCATATGGTGATGGTCATTTGCATATGCTAATCATCTATATATGCAAATGGCTACCATCATATGAAAATGACCATCTGCATATATCGATGATCATAGCTATATGCTGATAATCATCTACATAGTTATCATATGCAGATGATTATGTGCATTTTTATTCACCCCATTCCATCACTTGATTCACTTGTACAATTAATCACCTTCCAAACTTATTCTTCACCATTTTGAAACTGATTCACCTAAAAATCTCCAAGATTTTTTTATATGCCAAAAAAATTTTCCCTGCCACTATCCCCTGTCACATCTCCAAAAATTGACATAATGAAGACAGAGACATAATATAAATGAAAGTTGCCCTAGGGTGAAGCTTTCTAGATGGTCAATTAATGTTAATATCCTACAAGATCCATAAAGATTGCGGATTGAAAGACTATAAACAAAGAAAAAGTAGTGGTGGTTCACATAAAGCAAAACCTTAACAAAGCAAAAAAAAAAACAATGCTCGACAACATGATTTTCTTCTTCTTTTCTTATAAGTTTTATCTTGTGATGTTTTAAAAGTCTTTTATTAGTGTTCTTTACAAATAATGTAGTCTATCCCAAATATAACATAAGGATTTTTTCCACTATAATATTCCTTATATAAAATTGTGTGTCAATAATAATGCCACATGTAAGACAATTGCAAACAAGAAGTGGTTTATAAGGCTTTAGGGGCTAGACTAGGTGGTTGATAGTGGATATCATGTCTCCCTCCAACTTTGGAGTTTGAGGTTGCTTCACAATATTGATTCTTTTCCTGAATAAAAAAAAGGGAAAGGTGGTTTATAAGGCACTATTGTATTAAAAATGTACATATTAATAAAACATTAACAATAATAAAACAAAGGTTACAAAGATACTAATTCATATTATTATATTAAAATTGGTTTCTAAAATTTTGTTTAAATAATTATAAGTTTTCAATATGGTAAATGGGAGTTAAAAGAATTTTTGAATAGTTTGTATTTATATTTTGGTTACAAAGATACTAGTTATATTGTTATATTAAAATTGATTCCTAAATTTTTGTTTAAATAATTATAACTTTTAAATATGGTAAATGGGAATTAAATTTTTTTTGAATAGTTTGTGTTTATATTTAGTGTCTAGTTATGGATTTATATTCTATTAAAAGTAGACCCTGCTTTAATAATAATAATAGTTGAAAATAGAAATTAGTAATAACAATTATAGAATTATGTGATAGAATTTTTTTAATTGAAATTGATTTTTAATATAAATTAATAAATATTATACCGTTAATTAATGGTAATTAAAAAATAGTCATGCTAAAACAATATTAAAAGAATAAAATTTAAATTAGATAAATAATTATTAAACCATAATTCTCATAACATTAAAAAATATGCATTTTTTTAAATGAAGAGAGAATAATTTTTTCCTAATAACAAGGATGCTATGTGCCAAGTCTTTAGGTTTCAAAATAGGATTAAATTTATTTCATTTAAATATTGTATTTGATAAAAAAAGAGTGCTTATTTAGAAGACTTTATCTCTTGATTTAAAAAATTGAAATTTATTCCTCTCTAAACATAATGCTCATATCTTTTAGATATAAATTATATAAAACAAGGAAAACAAATTGTATTACATATTTGAATATTGTGCCAAATATTCAAAATTTTATCAACTACAAATTTTATTTTACCAAAAAAAATTTGGTTTTCGTTCTATATTTTAGAAAGAAGACACTTATTTGAATTATAGAACAAATTAAATATTTATAATTTTGCTCTTTTGAACAACCACCAAAGTATTTGTAGATTTTTTCTTATAAACAACCACCAAAATATTTACAGATTTGCCTTTTTGATACATCAAAATAATGATTTTAAATATAATAAACTGTAAAATCAATACCACAAAATGAACATTAATATTAAAAATAAAAGTGGAGATAACATTCATAGAAAGCAATATAAATTTAACTCTAAACAATAAAAAATATTAACTTCATTTTTACTAATATAAAATGCATCATTAATAAAGGCATAGTTATTAGCTTTCATCATCAGTTTATCCCCCACAAAATTGATTGGGAAAAAATAAATAAAAATCCACTACATTCAAGTACATATGCATCTTTTATGAAATTATTTTACAAATTATTCCAACATATTTTCTATTTCCAAAAAGTTACGACCTATTCCCCACACAACACAATAATTCCATATGGCTAGGAAGGAATGGGAAGAAAGGATATATGTATTCTTTAGAACTTTTAAGAATACAAACTATAAATTAAAAAAAAAATCATTGATGCATTCTGTGAGTTAGGAGTGCACTCCATGTTGAAACCATTTGAAGAGAGAACAATAAATCATTTAATATATATATCAATCTAAAACACTAAAAGAAAATCTAACCTTCATGGCCAAGCAACATTGTCTGCAAATTTCAGCGCCTTAGATTAGGTCAAAATCTCTACTATTTGTGATCTCAACCAATTAAATATAAATTCACTTCATCCATGCTTGTTTAAGTAAAAAGTAAACTACACAATGCACCAACTATCTATATCAGTAGGCCTAACACAATCATATAATAGTTATTAGTCTTGTGTAGTAAAATCAAAAAATGAAAAACTATCTATTTCATAAAATTTGATTTAAGATATGGACACCAATTCACATCTTTGCATTGTTAAGGCGTAGGAAATATATTCTACATGCTACAATAATCATGATGGTTCTAAAAATTACTTTGCCCCTTACAAAGAATTCTCTCAGTCAAAGGCATCATTTGTAGATTTGTAAATTATTGGCTAAAACTTCAAGATCTTCACCTCTAGATCTCAAAACATTGGCAACCCTTCTTTACATGTAGCCTTGAAATTTACCCTTATGTTAAAAGCTTCTTTATCATTATTTTTTGCAACATTGAGGACAATGAAAAGATTCAAAACCAAATTAAGAACTTTAATCACCACCCCTTGGTCTTGAAACAATGGTTGCCTACCTTCAATCCCTTCACTAAACCACTAAATGTAAAACCCATCTAGGTTCATTTGTTCCATCTCCCTCTTTAGTTTTGAACCGAATCTACTCTGAAGGTAATTGGTAAATCACTAGGTGAGTTTTTACAAATGCACCTAGATACCGACTACTTCTCCCTCACTATTGCTAGGATTTAGTGAATATTAATACCTTCAAGAATGTTCTTACAAAAATCATCTTGTAACTAGGTGATCACTCTTGGTCTCAACCCCTTGACTACGAAGGCTTGTTATTTCATTACTGTAATTGTTTTGATACATGAGATTTGACCAAAAATTGCAGCCTTATCAGAAAAAAGAAGGATTCTTCTTAGTAGAAAGATTCCCTTCACACCCACCTTACGATGTTGGCGGAGGATGAAGAACGGGCAGAAAGTCAGGGCTATGCCTCATCTTCAAAAGATATTGAAGTTCCAAATGAGTACCTCAAAAGTCCTCCACTATGAATACACACTATTGGTGGATTAATGTCTCCAAGGAATGTTGTGAAATTGGTTGGTACCCCTCCATTCCAACATTTTCCTCAGGGAAAAACCCAAAAATTGACTTACCCAGGGTAACATCAATTGATGTTTTAATAATGAAAGACAAATCCCAATGTTGTGCTTGAATTGAAAACTCTTCACCAGTCCACCTAGACATTGTTGAAGAAAAGGGAGGGTGGACCAAGGTACAAAAAAATAAAAAAGGTAGGAAAGCAAAGGCTCGACCCTCCTATATGTCCCTCCACTCAAGGGACTCTAAGCTGAAATTCAGAGGATGAGCAAAATAAGGGTCAACCCCTCAGGGTAAATTTTTTGAAAGTTTTTCAGATGTTTACTTGGATGTAATAATATTATCAAATAAGTTTGTTAGATTTTTGATTTTCTTTTAGCAGAAGTTTATGGAATATTTTTTTTAGCCACCTACTTTGTTTCCATTATAGAGCCATCCCATTTGAGTGTTATTTTTTTCATCTTCCTCTCCTTTGTTTAAGGCTCCAAGACCTTTCAAAATCTATTTTTAACCCTATCAAATAAAAAATATCAGTAAACTAAACAAAAGACTCCCAAAAAAGGAAAAAATAAGAGTTGCTTTGATTCTGTTTGAGTTGTAAAATTTGGATTCATCCCTGAATACAAAATTTTAACCACTCCATAATAGCTTGTGCTAAGGAAAAGAGTCTTGTCAAAAGCATCATATTATAATTAAACTCTAAATGCATTATTTAGTAGAAATCAGATAACAACCATTGAAGCACGGATACTACTAGATCTATGAGACACTAAATATTTTAAGTTTTTGATGATACTTAAAACATCAAGATAAAGAGAGACTTGGATGCTAACATGTAATTTTTTGATTTCAATTTTTATCACAAATGTGTGCACTTCCTGTTATTTGAAGTGATAAATTTTTGCCCAAACATGCTCAATACGACATCTTTTATCACATTTATGAGTAAACATTGAGAAATTACATTAGGATTTATATTATTGATGTTGAAGTAGTACGTACAGATATCACATATTGGGAAATCTTGCTGAGAGTGAATATAAATCCCTAACACTATAAGGGATGAAACTTGCTTTCCATATATAATCCTTTGACATGTAGCCCAATTGGTTACATAAGGCAACTAAATAGTATTGTAAATAGAAAATTAATGACTGATTGGGCTAAATTTTATAATAAGTTCATTGAAACAAAGTGGAATTCATTAATGGATTGAGTATAAATAATCAGGGATTATTAATTGGGAATGTTTTAATAAATGAAAGCTATATCAAAATTCAAAGTAAAGCATAAAACTATGAAATATGATATTAATGGAGGATTGAAGTCACCCGCTTTCCAATAATAAGTTCGTTGAAACAAAGCAAAATTCATTAGTGAATTGAGTAGAAATAATCAAAGATAATTAATTGGAAATTTTTTACTAAATGGAAGCTATATCAAAATTCAAAGTAAAGCATAGAACTATGAAATAGGATATTAATGGGGGATTGAAGTCCCCTGCTTTCCAATAGTTTAGTGGTCAGCAAAGAATGATGTAATACAACTGTGGCCTGATAAATTAATCTCTGAACCCAAGGCCAACTTGGCACATAGATTCAAACTTCATTCATTACGTTTGTTAGTATTCAATAAAATAATATTAATGGATAGTTGTTTGTGGGGATAAACAACTCAAGCCGAATCAATAAATGACTGTCAAATATTAATAATTGACTGCCACCATATTTTAGTCATGGCATTAAAATGGAGCAATTTTCACGACTTTCCATAACACAAAAAATCAATATAGAATTAACATGTCATTTATTACACTAATTGCATCTAGCAAGGGTCGAATGACATAATACCAATTATTAAATATTGGTACACATTATTAGTCCCGAAGGGCCTTCTTTAGTCTTCAACTTTTGTTAACTGTTTATTAATCTCTTTAATCTCTATCAATTAAATTACATGATTTTATGTGTTATATAATACGAGAATATTTTCTACGAAAAGTTGAAGATTTTTTAAGTAATCAAATATAATACTATTGTGCCTGGAGGTTGAGTGGCTAAAAAATTCTTATGTTATTATCGCGCTGACATGCATCAATGCAATTACAACTGTGAAACCATTATTGTAGGTAATCAAAGTGTTTGCAATTACTTTTATTAGCGATGACTAGGGTGGAAAGCATTTCATGGATCTAACATGTTTCCAGCATCACCTTTCAAGAGTCTAAAATCCCACCATATCATAGCAAAGATCATAATCCCCCTCTTTTTATAATAGCATCCATCAATCATACACATGTCAAAAGGGTCATGATTGATGGGGGAGTGAGCATCAATATCATCTCCTCCCATGCCTATGATCAAGTTCAACTACCTAAAAACATCATGTCAGAAAGCTCAGTGATTCTCTGATCATTCAATGATACCTTGGCCACTACTGTGGGGATAGTTATTCTCCACATCTGTTTGGGGCCTTGAACCATTCCTAAAATATTTTACATCATATACGGTGAATTTCAATATAATGTGTCACTTGGTTGCCCTTGTATCTGTGCTATGGCATGTGTCCCTTCTATCCTTCACCAATATATCAAGTTTGAACATGAGGGACAAGTCATTAAAATCAAATATGATCCAAGTCCCTTTGCTTCTTTTAATATGATGTATTAGCCCAATGATGTTCTTATTCCACCTTCACACTTTTCACATCCAGCCATTAGCCAAACCACCATGTCAAACTAACACACCAACACTTATATTTTCAACAATGGTGAAGCATCCACTAGTTCAACTATTTATTCATCACAAATCCTAGTTGAGAACCCTTTACAATCCACATTCTAATGAATTACACTTGGGGAATATTGAGTTTTAGCTTTGGATGATTTTCCCTCTCCACATGAATTTAGGAACCTTCAGAATGATCCATCTTATGATCCCAATATTGGTACCCTTGTCCCCTTTGGCCTTCCCAATAATATAACACATTTTGTTTATGGGGGACTTGATAAACCGCTTCTTGTACCCACCACCATGCCTCATATTCAACCATTCACTTCCAAATTTTCTTATCTTAGCAACCTAAACTTTACCCAAACATACCTTCATCGATGCACTTGGAAAGGGTTTGGGTTTGGCCTCTATGAACAAGGACCCCATGAACTTCCTGATATCAAAATTTAGAAATCTCATGAGTTCTTTAACCTAGGGTATGTTCCCCCAAAAGATCCCAGACCAACCTCACCAATCCTACCTCTCCTATTTGGAGAACCACTAATCTCACCAATTCCACCTCTCCCATTTGAGGAACCACCAACCTCACCTCTCCCATTCAAGGAACTTCTACCCTTATCAACCTCACAATTTCAATTTAAAGAACCTCTACCCTCACCAACTCCATTTGAGGATAGTGACATCATCCCACCTAACTTTTTTTTTATATCAATGCCATCAGTTTAGGTCCCCTGACTTATCAATAAGAAGGTCAAACTAAAACCATTCCTCTCATCCACCCTGAAATGATCATGCATGATTCTCCCACCATTAACACCATCTAATGTCAAGATGACAAATTTATTCTTACCTATCTAGGTATGGAGGATTATTCTCTTCAAAATCCCTCCCTTCTAAAAGCCAAATAATGATAAATGAATCAACTAAAGACATTAATTTGGATACTCTGGAGAACCCTCACATTGTCAAGATTGGTCAATCCTTAACTCTTGAGGAACAAAGAAACTATATAACGTTCCTTCATGACCGTAGCATAGTATTTTCTTGGTCTTATCAGGATATTCCTTATATTGACCCATCAATTTCCCTTCATAACATCGTCACCCATCCCAAAGTTAAGCCAGTCCAATAAGAACTCCATCGAATCCATCTTTGTATATTTCTCCTTGTCAAAGAAGAACTTCAACACCTTTTATCTGTTAATTTAATTCAACCCATTGACAATCCACAATGGGTCTCTAACATTGTTCCTATGACCAAACCCATTAGGGGACTCAACCTTTATGTGGAATTCTAGGATCTTAAGCTTGCATGCCCCAAAGACAACTTTCCCCTACCTAACATCAACCAACTTGTTGATCTTACAAAAACTTATAAGCTGGCAGTTTTAGCCTCATAAATCCTTGAGTTGACACTTGTGAGGGTGAATGTTAATGACTAAATTTTATTTAATATTTATTTATCACCAAGATTGACTCTCTACCCAAGACTACGTACCTGTCTGTCCCTGTCTGCCATGCTATCAAAGCGTGCATCAAAATAGAAGTGAAAAAACAAATGGAGGGATAAGATTATTTGATTCAAAATAGGTAGTGTTGAATTAGGCTAGGGATTAAATTTTCTCTGATGCAATGGCCTTGTTGAGACATTATCCTATTCCTGGATCAGAGACCTACAGTCAGATTTTTGATGGTCTTCTAAATGCTGCGTCAAGTGGGTATAATTGGAATCATGTAGTGTTTGACATGTTGATCAAAGCCTATGCTTAGAAATGAAGGTCTGTGGATGCTGTTCATGTATTTAGGCTTATGGAGGAAGCTAAACTAGTATTAGTGTATGTAATTGCTTTCTTAATGTCTTGTTAAAGTTTAAATGAATCAAAATGTGTTGGGAAATCTATATAATTAAATGGGTAAGAGTTAAATCCCTTCCAATGCATTTACCTTCTATATTATGATTCATGCTCTCTATAGAGATGGTAACCTAGAAGGAGCATATGCGTTCATGAATCAAAATAAAGAGTTTGAATTTGAGGCTAATATTATATCTTGGGATGAGGGGAATAAAATTAAAGATGCGCATTGTTTTGAGGTGTTTTTTCTACCTACAAATTTATTTTACTAATTTTTAATCATGAATATTATTGCTTCTTCAAAAAAATATGGAAACTGTGATAATACCTTTTTTTTTAATCTCATGTCATTTCATTCTTGGAGTGGATATTTTATTGGTTAGTTGTGGAAGTCAATTTTTTTACAATTACTATTTGAGAAACCTCGAAGGGTTTTCACCTATTATGTCTTCTAATTGTGTTGTTACTAATACCACAACCAAAATCTATGGGATTGCATAGATACTTGATGGACTTTTAAAGGTACTTGAGCATTTTTCAATTGCTTTTAAACAGTTGGAAGGTACCTTTAGTTTCTTGTTTCTCTTTGTTTGTTGGGTTTCCTGTTTTTTTATAGATGTAAAAGATATATCAATACTTTATATATGAAAACTATTTTTTATGAAGCTAAATAATATAGAAACAACCTATTTTCATCTTTCTATAAATATAATATGAATGCATGTATTAATTGAAATTAGGGGATTGTAGATTTGGTGTTGCTTTTCGATATCACCACCCAAAGGAGATGTTGGAACAATCCTCTAAAAGCATGCTTGATCTTATTAGTCTCGCAATGCATAATGCAACTACCTTTTATATAATATCTGAGATCTACTTTACATCTTAATAATCCACAAGCTAATTACTCAGTTATAGTCAACTATAAAATCTAACGATTTTCACTTTACTAGTGTTTTTTCAAATTACTTATTTTGGATCAAATGCATGCATATTTAGCATCAACTATGATTTGATTGTTGTATATGAAAAAAGAGAAAAAAATCATCCACTAAACAACGTTGCCAATTTGATTAATGGGACAAATAAATATCAAAGTCATTCAAAATCGATTAAGAATTTGCTGGCACCTCGTGCACTTTCCCCTGAATATACTCATTGCAGCTGAGATATGTAATGATTCACTCCCCAATTACCGATCTTTCAAGATAATCTTAGTGGTAACCAGGCCAAGGTTAGGGTTAGCAACTACATCTTACATTACACCAACAGATACTGAATATGATGAGAACAATAATAGGTTACCTAGTTCAAACCCTTCAATTGATCAAAAATTTCTTGGTTGGGCCAAAATAGGCAGTCTTATAACAACAATGGAAAAAACCTAAACACACTCAAAGTCTTTATAAGCTATGCCCTGTGCTTCTGTTTATAGATAACAAAGCCATGATCCCATATAGGGTTTGGGTTGTTTAAAATGAACGACCATTGATGGAACCTAGGGAGGGGTTCAGGTTTGTTACCTCAAATCCTTAAAATAAAAAAGTAACTCTATTAAAAAAATGCTCTATTCACAAATAAAATAATTAATAATCAATAAAATTAAAGGTGCCTATTTACAAATAATCAATAATCCCAACCTTTTCATCTGGATGTCCTTAAAATAGACTTCAAGCAGCACATATTCCTTATTGAATTTAGGTCTGCACCATTTCATCAATGACAAGCAAATTGGGCCCTTGATGTTTGGTGGTTTCAGAAATTTGCTTAAATTCAATTGAGAGGTTATTTTGAAGTTATAAAGGAGTTCAAAACTTGGGCATTTTTGGGCTTGTACGAGATAAAGTTTGAATTGTTAGAAAGATTAAGGTCAGAAGAAAAAATATTTTTCAAAATCTACTTGCCAAAGCAATCACATCAACATACTTCTTAACATACCTACTTACCAATATAGGGCCATAGGTATGTCTTGCCAAGTAAACTTTTATAGTTTCTGTTTTCATCATTTAAGTTGTGAGTCACCTGATCTAGTTTTTGTATCGAATTCAAACAAATTTATATTAAGGTAGACCTTAATGATCTGGGTTGTCTATTAAAAGCCTTTATATATGGGTTAGGCACAATTTTTGATTATGATAGTGCATACTTATTGCTTTGTGTTGATGTTTTTCCCAGTATGCCAATGTTGCCTTGCTTATTTGCATGTTAATGTAATGAACAATGCACAATACATCTCACCAAAAAAAAAGATGTACCAGTCCATCCAATTAAAAAAGGGCACAATAAATCTTGATTCATCTTGTTCACACAATGCTTGCCAACACTGACAACGATGCAATACAACATTAGGTAATGGACTAATATTTTGCAATACTCTTGGGAAAATCAGGGAGAAGCTTCTGGAAGAAGCTATAGCATCTATGCATTTTTGGTGATTTGTGCTCTATTCGAGACTCTCAAGTTTCAACCTAAGCAACACAAATAAAAAAATTGCACATAATTAATCTATTTTTTAAAAATAAAAAAAATATTTTCATTGTTTAATTGGATGAATTTATTTTCTCAAATATTGGTTTAAAATTTATCTCTATTGATGTGTGTTATTGTGTGGATCTAATTGTTGGTGTAGGATATAAATTATTTCATTTACTTATTAAATGGATAATTCCTACACTTATAGCTTTAGCCTACTTAGGTGTGATAAGAGGTTAAGTGGGTGAGAGGGTGAGTTCCACTTAGAGTTTCATTTGGAGTTCTACTGAGTACCACTGTGAATTCTCCTATGATTTTTATAATGAGTTACACTTAGTGCCACCATGAATTATTCAATGAGTTAACTCCCTCTACTCCTTTATATTCCTCTTCACCATGCTATTGTAATTAAGCAACCAGGGCAAAGTAGTGCAGAGCAGATAGTTTGTAAGCAAAACAATTCAATACATTATAAGCAAGGCAATTCAATACAGTATACAATTGTTGCACATCTTCTTGTTCATATTTGAATATAACCAAAGTCATTGATTTGCAAAATATTTATATGCTCACTCTCGCAAAAGATCACTTACTGGCCTATTCTGACATAGTATCAAAGCTAAAAGTTTTGGTATTGAGTATCAATTTATTTGTTTGATTCTTATTTGTATTCTGTTGAATTTATTAAGAAGAATTTGCATATTATTCGTATTTGCATATGCATGATTTTGTATTGGCATTTGGAACTCATACATTTCATGGAAATGTAGAGATACCTGGAGTTTTATGATTTGATTGCAAGAGTTGAAAGAGTGATTGGTTGTTTGGGACGCGCCCCCTCCAAACCTGTGGTTTCATCATTTGGTGAGAAAGTTTTCTTTACCGCGGATGGTCTTCACTCACATTGAGTATGTGGATCGGCGCGTATTTTCCATTTTCTACCTGGTAAATGCCTTACATGGTAAAATCCACGCATGTACCAGTCTTTTGAATGCAGTTTACAAGGGTTTGAAAGCCGTTTAATGGCCTTCCACAGCCAGATCTGAGGTGCTTGAACCTGTTGCTTGCCATTTATCCCTTGGCGTCGCCGTACACCTTCAACTGTAGGTTACATATACAATCTTTCTATTGCATTTAGATGGTGTTACGAAACCCCTCTTTCCCAGTGGTCAAGCGAATGGAGGGTGTAACTCATATTGAGGTGGAATCATAGTTTTCTTTGCAGAAGTTTGTTTTCTAAAGGAGAAAATCAATTGTTTCAGATCTGTAACGGTGGTTCTAAGGAGCTGTGATAAGCCTATGTTTTGCCTCTGCTTGCTGTGTGTGATTTTTTTCAGCATGGAATATCTTACCAGCCTGAAAAAAGGCAATTTTGAGGCGTTTTTGATCTTTGCACCTCAACGTTCCAAGATCTGGTTAGGGTCTGAACATGGAGGAGATGGAATGAAATCCATAGGGGATGCTACGGCCTGCTGAAGTAGCCACGACCTGATTTTGAACCTGATCGCTGCTCCGTGCACTTTGCATCGATCATCTCCATTGTCGTCCTTCCTCCTTCCAATGGCGCTCCAAAACTAGCATTGAAATAATCCTGCAGACCTGTGTGCGTTCTTATCATGGCGGTTTCATGTTTTCAAGTAGCTGAAATCTCTCAGATGGAACTTTAGATCAAATGGTTCTGCTCTTTACAGCTCATACAGAGCTATGCATGCATGCATATGGTGGCACCGTACAATTTCTTTTCCTCTTTGGAGAAGCGGCGACACTTTTGACCTCTCCTTGCTAAAAGTCTCAAAACCTAAAAATCTGACCTAAATTCTTTTAAATAGCTTTTATTTTTTTTAAGTACATGTAAAAGGTGACTGGCAGGGGTATTTTTGACTTTTATTAATGTGAAGAGGTTTACAATTTTGTGTCGATTTTAATGAGTGGTTATATAGCATACTTTGTGTTTTAATTTGATGAGTATTTAAATTTGCACTGTAATTTAATTAAATAGGTCATTAATGATGATTTTTTTTTTTTTTTATAATTTTTGATTGGTAACTCATAATTGAGTGTCATTTTTTTTAGAAGTACATGTTTTTTCGTCCTCTTTCCATTGGTCTAGTTTGTTTTTTAAAATACACTAAAATTATAAAGTGCCATATTCAAGGGGTTTGTGGGCCCTACTACTTTCTGCAGGATACTTCATGTACTGATTGCTCTCATTTGAATGGACTCATTTTCAGTTCAGTCTGAATTCCATCTTTAGAGCATGCACCATTGTTTACCCACTCTAGCACGGATTGCTCACTTGGACGCATTCTTGGTTGTGCTCGATGTCCCTTTCATGAGTATGCTTCAGGGGTTCATTGCAGATTATTTTGTGTATTTGTGCACTTCCTTGGTGTCTTCTCTTGATCATGTTGACCCCCTTTGAGAGACTCTGGATGAGGAGAGTTGTTTCATTTTCAGTGATCCTTCTTGGGAAGGATAATTATGCTTCGTGGCATGCTTATATGGAACACTTGCTCACACACAAGAATCATATTCCATTTTTATATGGATAAATTATTGTACCAATTGATCTTGTTCGATTTGATAAGTGGGATAATACTCGTGAGAATGTTTTTTACAATCTTTTACTACATGTGTCCATGGATATTCATTTCCATGTGAAACATACAAAGTGTTCATGCATTGTTTGGAGCATACTACATAGTCTTTTTGGTGACCCTGCTGAGATTTATGTCACACCTCCTCCTTCGTTTTCTATAGTCTCTTTTGAGATTGTTGTACTTTCTCCTCATGCTTTTATTTCTTGTGATGATACATCCATATTAGATATTGCTCTTCCTTATGTCGAGCCCCCACTACAAGATGAGATTCTGTCAGACCTTAGTTATTCTATTCTAGATTCTACATCCATCTCTATGTAGATTGTTGCTCCTTTAGAGCCTTCACAAACTTGTATTTCGGAAGAATTTGCTGATTTTAGTGAGAGTATACATATTGAGAGTATTGACGACTCATGTGTTTCTTTAGAAATTCATCTTGCAGCTCTAAGTACTTCATTTGCATATTAGTCTTCAGTTTCGATGATTTTTGAGCCTTGCTCTTATATTCCCATAAACATTCTTTCAGTGAATGTTCCATTTCTATTTTATGCTCTAGTTATTCTCTCTCCTGCATTGTATGCTTCTTCATTGCCATCTTCTACATCAAGTCCTATGATACCTGATCAGACTTTGGCACATTTAAGCATTAAAAAAGAGACATTTTAGCATTTTCTAGAGATCCACATTATGATTCCTATATGCATTCTACTTGAATTAGAATTTAGTAGTTTGATAGCTCATGGTTTATTTATTTTGAAATGAAGAGACAATATTTATTGCAGAGGGACCTACTACAACATTCATCATACGACATTATGTGCATACATTCTCTCTCTTCTTTGTGGAATCACACATCCTTCTTATTTTATAGGATATTGGGATCACCACTATGTATTTGGGTACTTCATTAGGCCTTATTTTTGGGACCTAATTTTATAGCCCACCTAAGCTATACTTTAGGGGGGTGTTAGAGTGGGATTTCTAGTTTTAACTTCTTTTTTTGTCTCTCTTTTGGGAGGGAGTTTTTTCTCATTGGGTTTTCTCTTTTTACTCCACTTTTAAGAGTTGCATTGTATGTGGGTACCTCATTAGGCCTTGTTATCAGGACCCATCTTTTCTTTTTTATTCACTTAAGTTGTGCTTAAGGGAGGTTTGGTGTAGGATATTAATTATTTTATTTACTTATTAAATGGATAATTCCTACACTTATAGATTTAGCTTACTTAGGTGTGATAAGAGGTTAAGTGGGTGATAGGGTGAGTTCCACCTATAGTTTCATCTGATGTTTTGTTGAGTGCCACCGTGAGTTCTCTTATGATTTTTATAGTGAGTTACACTCAGTTATACCATGAGTTCTCTAGTGAGTTAACACACTCTACTCCTTTTTTATATTCATCTTCACCATGCTATTGTAATTAAGCAACCAGAGCAAAGAAGTGCAAAGTAGATAGTTTGTAAGCAAGGCAATTCAATACATTATGCAATTTTTGCACATCTTTTTGTTCATTTTTAATACAATTAGAGTCATTGATTTACATAATACTTGTGTGCTCACTCTAATAGAAGATCACCTACTGGCCTATTCTGACACTAATATTCTCTTGAGGAGAACAAATAGGTCTCATAATTTTCTTTGCAGTACAAAGATGACCAGCTAAAAACTCTGTCTCTATATATATTTTATACAGATTTAATTTTAATGGAATTTTTACCCTAATATGCTTTTGACTGGAGCTCTAACCGATCTATAACACAATTGAGGGCCAAGATCCCCAAGTACGTAAGTATTAGAATTATCAACATTGGCCACAACCAACTCAAGAATACCAACGAACGCTCATAATCAGCCTGAGAATACCATCAAAAGTCATAACCAGCCTAATACCAATGATCAACCACAACTAGCCTCCAATACCTTCTAAGATTTGAACCTGGGTGGTGCTTGTAGTAACCAAGTCACTTTACCAACTCACCCACATCTCATCAGTCTATTCGTATATTTTTTGGTTTGAATTTATTTGGATAATTTAGGGGGTTCCATTCATTTTTGAAATAAAATCAGGATTTAAGATTTAGGACGGGAATAGACAAAGATAAAATAGATATTTTTTTGAAAAAATATGGTGCACTAAGTGTAGAGAACACACTTTCTAGATCCTAAAACATAGAATTTTTTAGTTTAATCAATGTTTGTTTGCGAATATAACTTAGGTATACTTTATCTTATTAGATATCTTTTGCCAATCGGGAAATCATCTAACCATATGGGTTAGACATCTAATATCCTTTACGAAATGGGTGAGCATCTAACCATATGGATTAGGTATCTAATATCCTTTGTCAAACAGGGAAGCATCTAACCATACTGGTTAGGCATTTACATATGAGTAGTTTATGCTCTACCCAGAGACTTGACTCATCGAGATCAACTGGATCTTAAGTCACTCACTGTTCATTACTCATCTCTACTAGATAAGCAACAAGGTCATCATGATAGTAGCATGTATATAACACATAACAAAAATTTAAATTCTACATCAGAATTTGGCCTAAATCCTTGAGAACTATGATGATCCAACTGAGATCCTTTCGAGTATATCATATAATTTTTTTAATGGGAAGCTAGGGCTATTAGGCATATTCACCTATTTTATCAAAGATGAGCAAGAAAGACATCTTGATTTATGTAAATACTAAATATTATTGATTTTTTTATGAATGATGAAATTGTACTAACCTTCTAATTGTTGTGTTTTCTCACCAAGCTCTAAGGTTCTAAACACCCTTCCCATATTCTCTCCTTCCATCGTACTAACACCCTTCTTGATTGGCCTTTTCCCTTGATTTAAGGTTTCTAACTACTACTACTACGTGACAGGGAATGGTTTTTTAAACTAGACCTTATGTGGTCAATGTGGCAGTTCTTTCAGGCATTGCATGAGTTTAAGTTGGCAGAGGTGGAGTGGGTTAATTTAAATGGAAAGAAGGTTAGTTAGAACTAAGAGTTTATTGTTGTTCCCTCCATGTGATGCGGTGGAAGGGTCAGTTACTATGTGTTATCAAATTACATACGTGGTGGATTTTGGTTAGGGTGTAGGCTTAGGTTATAATAGTCTTATTTTAATATTCATTAGGTTTTAAATTAAATGTAATTATTAATAACTCAGAATTATTTATAATTTAATTAATAATTTTAAAAAATTATTTATGAAAATATAAATAAATTAAAAAAATAATCGAACTCTTAAATTATCTACGAAATATAGTTTATGTGAAAGTTCTAAAATTAAAATAATTAAATAAAAGAAAAGTTCCTTTTTATTAATAAAAATAAATTTTGACATATTTCAATTTTATCAAACTAATAAATTTTTTGTCTAAATTTAATCCATTCATTAGTTTTATGGATATTTATTAATGCAACATTGCATATATACATTTCTATGAAAAGAAATAGCTTTAATACTCTAAAAATTTAATTTCCTAACTTTGGAATTTAAAAGTGAACGTAAATTGTACCTTGCTTTCATGATTTCTTGTCAATGACCTAATAGACTTTTAAAATCAATACAAAAATTAAGTTATCTTGATAATCAACACATCCTGAGATAAAATACTAAATGAGATCCAAATCAACTTAATGTATGAGCACGAGTCCACAGTGAGGGAAGAGAGGTCATGACACTTAGGGTTAATTTAGTAGGGAAAATGTGGAACTTTAGTGTTGGGATGAGTATAAGAGAGTATTTACATGTGGAAATTTACTGTTGGTATGTTTTTTTTCTAAAATTTTGCACTTTTAAAGGATGAAGAAATTTTAGGTCAATTATGGATTAGTTGTCAAAAGTTTGTGGATTGGATTTGAAGTTGTTAAATTTATGATTGGTTTGGACTGAAAAAAATTGTGAAATCTAGATTTTTCATGAAAACCATAGAAATATCATAGCCTTAGGTTATATGAGATCTTGATCATGTAGAAAATAAGGCAATGCAAAGAATGAATATCTATTGAGTGCATAGCATAACAAAGCCCTACCTAGTATGGGAAAAGTTGGGATGTCGTAGATTGCTTGAAAAATTTTATGTGAATTGTATTTTTTAAACAATAAATAAGAAGTATTGGCTGCAAGCTACTCTATGATGATGTATGTAGTTCTCCATAAATATCTACCCTGGTTAGAATTGCACTTTGTTTCAAATTGAATAGGAGGTAAATATGTGTCAATAAAAGGTATAATGCTCATTATCACAAAGTTTTTGTGCCATGCATCATCTGTAGGTGAACAAACACTTGTCTATATATTATGAATTCCAAAGAAGACTTGCATCCTCCTATGTAATTCTCACATATAGCCATATGGATTTATAGGCGAATCCACAATCACCAGAGACAGCCACAACTCTAGTTGATATGAAAAATGTATAATAAATTAGACTTTATTTAGCTAAACATTTTTATTTGAAAGGCAACCAGGCTTCTTTTGTTGGCTACAGAGCCCTGATGTATAAGAAATTAGACGTTATTTAGCTAGACATTTTTATTTGAAAGGTAATCAGACTTCTTTTCTTGGTTGCAGACCCCTTTGAAGGACACAATAGCTTACAAATTTGACTGTTGCACTTATGTATACACACATCATATATATACACATGTATATATATATATATATATATATATATATATATATATATATATATATATATATATATATATATATATATATATATATAAATAATTTAAGACATGTTATATTGACTGTTAATATACATTTAAGCCACCCAGTAATGGTTTTATATAGAAGATACTTGTTATTTGATATGTAAATTTATGATGTTGTGAACGATTTTCAGTTTTATTTTTTCAAATTTTAAACATTTCTTTCTATAGTTCAAAGTTAATATTTCTGTTTACTGCAATT
This sequence comes from Torreya grandis, assembly GCA_037957365.1. NCBI lineage: Eukaryota > Viridiplantae > Streptophyta > Pinopsida > Cupressales > Taxaceae > Torreya > Torreya grandis. The sequence continues at coordinate 12,204,059 of JARHVA010000010.1, forward strand.
TTTTCTTCCATAATGGGGTTTTATTTGGCTAGAATTTGTTATTAGGTCTAGTTTTTGTAAATAAGCAATAGTAGTGATTTGTTTGCTGACAAATGATTATTGAACATATGCACTAAATCTTTGTATTGTGTAATTCTTTTATGTAGTTCTCAAAAAAATTCTACCATGGTGAGAATTGAAAAGTCAAAAGCCATTAACACTAATGTACATGTCGAGATTAGGTTTGATTGGAGCATTCACTCGGACTTGCAACCATCACAAAGTTGTTTCACCATGCATTATCTATAGGTAAACAAGCATTTGTCTAGATGTTGTGAATGCTCATTACTTTGGAGGGATAAGTCCATAGTTATGGTATTGCATCCTCCTCCTAGATTGTCACATATAACCCATATGTATCTATAGGCAAATATACAATCACTAGAGGCAATCACAACTCTAGTTGATAAATTCTATAGTTTATAAAGTGAATACAGATAGAATCATATGTTTCTCTAGTTTATGCAAAACTAAGAAGTAAAAATGAAGTGAATGCAAACAAAATCAACTGTTTCTCTAGTTTATGATTGTTAATGTAAAACAAAAAAATTGTACTACGAGATTACATAATTTTATCTACTAGTTTCAATTAATGTAAAACAAAAAAATTGTACTACAAGATTATATAATTTTATCTACTAGTTTCAGAAATTCCAGAATAGGAAAGGGCATTCTAATTTTACATTAATGTCCTTTATCTCTATACATCTCTCAAATTTACTAAATAATAGATACTATCCCACAAGGACTTGGCACTTCGTGCCCGTTGTTCCAATACCAATCATTAAATATTATATGCATTATTCCATATTAATTATATATTATAGTTGTATTTTATTTATTAAAAATATTACATAATTACTTCATTTTTATCAAAAGTTGGAAGGAAAGGGGAAAAAGTTGATAGTCAATTATAAGATTGATAAATTATATTTACAAATAAATATAATATAATATAACATTTATTGTATTTGTTTGATGATATTAAAATTATATGTAATTTAAAATAATAATAATAATATGAATAATGAGAGTGTTAATTATTTAAATTAAAATTAAAAAAATACAATTAAAAAAGGTATAATATAAAAATAAAATATTTGATTATCATTAATTGATAAAAATTAATTAAATAAAAAATGAACGTTAACCTTTGACATAAATAAGAAATTATAAAGAAGAATGCACTGGATTATATTATCTTATAATTTATAAACCGATTTTTTCTTAATACGTTGCTTTTTAAAAAAAAGGTGACCCAAAAAAATTAGCATATTTGAATCTTAAAATTAAGCTAGCCAAGAGTTTGCAATTTATAATTTATTTCTTCCCCAGCATTTCAAGGGAATTTGATTTATTTCAATCATGATAATAATTATTTTTATATTTATAATATTGTTTTTTTTTTTGGATTTTTTTTTTTTTAATAATTAAATTATTTTAAGATAATTTTTATGAATAGTTATTATTTTTATAATTTTTTTATAGATTTTTGATAATAATTATAAGATAATTTTCTTTTAGTGATGATTATTTTGATATAATGTTGTGAAAATGAAATTGATAGTGATGAGCATACACACACATAATCAATATAAGAATCAAAAACTAAATTTAAAAAAAAAGAAAAATGTATATTCATGTTAACTTTAATTTGATTTTACTTTGATACATATATATTCTAATATAATGTTGACAAAAACTAAATCAAAAGTCGAAGAGAAGTATATTCATATTAAATTTGGGTCAATTTAACTTTACCAAAACCAATATAAATATCTCAAAATTAAAATGTAATAACATTCAAAATAATCATTTTTTAAAATATAAATGAATGCTAAAAATGACACTAAGTGCACTAAATAATTTAATAGTGATAAATCCATAACTCAATTTGAATATATTTATTTTTTTGAAATGATTGATTTGAAAAAATATTATCAACAAAGTTGACTTAATAATTTAAATTCCCTACATTTAAAATAATATCCAATTTAATATTTATTTTTAAAAACTAAAATTTAATAATAATATATTAAAATATGAAAACATATGAAAATGAAAAATACACAAATAGAAACTTCTTAATTTAGAGAAACTCATATATTTGAAAAATATTTTATATTAAAGAGACGAGTTTGTGTGTGTTTTTTAAATTTCATTTATTATTAACTGTTTTTATGGAAAAAAAAAATTAATGATAAATTTATTAATTCATACTTTTGAGTTGTATAGAATTATTTTTTTAAAATTTTAAAATTAATGTTAAGAAGAGTGATTATTTCCCAAAAGAATAATACAATTAAACATTTATGTTAAAAGAAGTAAATAATAAATTCAAATCCACCTAGTGATAGGACCGAAACTCCCCAAAGCTCTGACACAACTTGTCAGATTTAAGAGCACACATGATTACCAATGTATAAGCAACTAAACATGCGGAATCCAGAAGAACAAATAACTATCAATGAGAAGACACACAAAATATGAGAGGCAATATACAATTATATTCAACTCATTACAAAGGAAATTACAATAAAGAGATCACACTCTTCTTCCACCTCTGTGAGGCTTCCTCCTCAAGGGCTCCAAGTAATCTTCCCACCTGAGTAATCTTCTCTCATAGGTCACAACACACAGCTAATACAAGCTGTTGTTCACCTCATTGCACATCTGTACAATCGAGTACAGATCCGTACTCCAAGTAGATCTCTCCATGATCCTGCTGATGTATTGCTGTCACCTTGGATCTAGCTTCCCCACTGATCTCCTTTCTGACCCTCGCATCCATACACCCCTGCAAATCAAACCTGATCTTACTTATACCTACATGGGGAATCCTACTTGATTCCACCATGGGAAGAACTCTCCAAGCTTCACATAGCTCTTCTCCAAATTCCCCCACTTAACAATACAGCCCATGAGTCTCTTATATAGATCTCATGCATACACTAAAATTAGATGGGCGGCTCAAAGACTCGAACTAGTCTTCACATGCAAACTCCGCGTTCACTTAACTGACTGTTCGTCAACAGCAGTTCTGACCGCTACAGGTGACTGACGTCGGTCCCTGCCCTCCTGGAGGTGACCGATGTCGGCCGATATTCTGCCGATGCCGGTTTCACTTCTGCATCCCCTGACCGACGTTGGTGTGGCCTGCCGACGCCGGCGACTGCGTACTCTCAAAAACCTCCTCCTGTTTGCCTTAAGGTGTAGGTTTTAGCTCCACACCCTAACAATCTCCCACTTGGAGATAAAGAGCTGCACCTGTACCCATACCAGTACTCTGTCTAATCTGTATCTTGGCTTGTATTCCTCTCCAAGCTCCCACTTGAAGACAACCCACCACACTCCTTGTGGTGATAATTCTGTGCCTGATTTCCTTCATTCTCATTGTACCATCTTCTGCCTTGCTATACTCCCACTCAAACAGCAACCCCTGTGAGTAACTTGTAATCAACAAACACTTAACAGATCTGGGACATCTGTTAGTCAAGCTCGCTCTGAGAACGTCCAACCTCGCTCTGATACCAATTGATAGGACCGAAACTCCCCAAAGCTCTGACACAACTTGTCAGATTTAAGAGCACACATGATTACCAATGTATAAGCAACTAAACATGCGGAATCCAGAAGAACAAATAACTATCAATGAGAAGACACACAGAATATGAGAGGCAATATACAATTATATTCAACTCATTACAAAGGAAATTACAATAAAGAGATCACACTCTTCTTCCACCTCTGTGAGGCTTCCTCCTCAAGGGCTCCAAGTAATCTTCCCACTTGAGTAATCTTCTCTCATAGGTCACAACACACAGCTAACACAAGCTGTTGTTCACCTCATTGCACATCTGTACAATCGAGTACAGATCCGTACTCCAAGTAGATCTCTCCATGATCCTGCTGATGTATTGCTGTCACCTTGGATCTAGCTTCCCCACTGATCTCTTTTCTGACCCTCGCATCCATACACCCCTGCAAATCAAACCTGATCTTACTTATACCTACATGGGGAATCCTACTTGATTCCACCATGGGAAGAACTCTCCAAGCTTCACATAGCTCTTCTCCAAATTCCCCCACTTAACAATACAGCCCATGAGTCTCTTATATAGATCTCATGCATACACTAAAATTAGACGGGCGGCTCAAAGACTCGAACTAGTCTTCACATGCAAACTCTGCGTTCACTTAATTGACTGTTCGTCAACAGCAGTTCTGACCGCTACAGGTGATCGACGTCGGTCCTTGCCCTCCTAGAGGTGACCGACGCCGGCCGATATTCTGTCGATGCCGGTTTCACTTCTGCATCCCCTGACCGACGTCGGTGTGGCCTGCCGACGCCGGCGACTGCGTACTCTCAGAAACCTCCTCCTGTTTGCCTTAAGATGTAGCTTTTAGCTCCACACCCTAACACCTAGAAATTGATATATTTTAATGATGAGTTCTTTTTAATATAATTAAAAGAGTTGTTTATAAAATATAAATAATATTGTTTGTAATTTTTTTAAATTATTTAATGATTGATTTATAATTAAATCAACATTAAAAAGAATTGAGAGAGGATAATGAGTTTTAAGGTGTTTAAATGACTTAAACTTGCACGAATAATTAATTAATTAATTTTTTTAAAGACAAAAACATAAACATATGAATTTTAATATTTTTAATTTAATTTTTTTAAAGAATAATTAATATTAAATTTTATTAAATTTATTTATATATAAAGAAAATAATTTTATTTAAAAAAATTAAATAATTAAATATAAATTTTTAAAAATTATTATCAGCTATAGTTTGAATAATATTTATTGATGAAAATTTTATTAGTGTATAATTAATATTGATTTTTATTATATTTATATATATAAAAACAAGAATTTTGTTTAAAGAAAATCAAACAATTAAATATAAACTTTTTAAAATTATTATCAACCATAGTTTGAATAATATTTATTAGTGAAAATTTTATATATATATATATATATATATATATATATATATATATATATATATATATATATATATAAAGGGTTGTAGTCCGATTGATGAGGATGATAGTTTTTTATATTCGTTTATTAAGGTACAAATCTTTCTAGATATTTGAAATGGAGAGTCAAGTGGTTAAGGTTAAGATTGTGTCCTGGATGATTTTGATGGTGCAGATGCTCCTTACTTGTGGCTATTTAGCTAAAGGAGCTCACTAATTTAGATGTATACTTACTTAACATTGTAAATCTGCTATATGTTTCTTTCCAAAATATGAGAAGAGATACTGACATTCTATGTAATTATTTCGCAAGATCTAGGAAGAGAAATATTTTATATAGTTAAAGGGTGAGGTCAAACTTTTCTTCATCTAACCAAGAACAACCTCACCTATATCTAACATAGGTGGAAGGTGAGGTAAGGATATTATTAAACATTCAACAAGAGCAATCTTAGATATATCTAATATAAGTGGAGGGTGAGGCGAGGGCTAGCCTTGACCACAAGGGGCTCTTTCTTTTGTAGTGCTAGTTCAAAATCGTCCTCCATGTTTAATATTTCCTTCCCCAGTGGCATATCCCAATCAAAGGCATGAGTTAATGATCCCAAATTATACTCCACCATGGTAATCTCCATCCTAGTGCTAGCACAAATACATCTTATTGTGCCAAAGGGAATGAATTGGGAGTCATTTCCACGTGGATCAACCTTGAATGCCACAAACCTATTTGGATTGAAATTGAGGGGCGTGTCCTATATTTTAGGTTCTTTACCCATGCCCTCAATGTTGACCATGAGACGAGTGTCCTTGAGCACGTAGTATCCAACAACATAGCAAAGTTCAGTGGAGACACATGGTAGACTGAGTGGAGTGGAAGGGTGCTTATGGAAACCTTCATTGCAAATGACTACCAAGTAAGGGAGCTTTGAATTATCTGACTCTTTGTGACCCCTGTCACAATCAATTACCTTATTCCTTTCTACATATATGTGCTTAAAAAACTTAAAATTTTAAATTAACTTTGCAAACATTCATTATATACATTGTTTTATATATAAATCCCTAAAATAACCAAATTCTAATAAATAACCAAAAAAATCAATAACTCAATTTTTTTACATCTCACAAAAATTATATAAAATGATGCACATTCAAATACAACACATACATACTCAATTTTTCTGTCTATAAGAATTATTAAAATTAAAATAGTAAATTAGACATATTAATAGAATTCCTAATACCCAAAGGTGCACTCTCATGGATTTTTGACCAAAATTAAATTAGTGCCATGTCCGTCGTCTATGTTATTTAAATTTGTATGGTGTATATTTAAAAAAGCATACACAACAGAAATAACATAATATATGACAAACATGGTTCAATTCCTTGCCCGATAAACACATAGTGAAATAGTAATAGAAAAACTTCCTTATTATGGATTATCTATTAAAGATATGATAAAAAATGTAAATAAAAAAATTGTAACAGTATTAAATTTTTTAAAATAATTAATAATAATAACATGATAATTAAATATATAATAAAAAATAATCATTATGTATTTAATTATGATTGATAAATTATTAATAATAATTTAATAACAATAATTTATTATTTGATTAATTTTATTAAACATTCTAATTAAAAAAAAAAATTATTTAAAAAATATTACCAATAATATTATTTGATTATGGGTAAAGAATATATATATATATATATATATATATATATATATATATATATATAACATTTAATTTTGTCATTATAATTTTCAACTTTATATAATTTTAATTTCGTGGTTAATTATAAAATTATGCTAAATTAATAAAGATTATTCTAGACTTAATAAATTAGAAAGGTAAAAGTAAATTTTGAAAATAATTATAAAAAAAATTGTATTGATTTTATTTAATTATAAACATTCTAGATCACATATATAATATACGTTTGTTCTCCATCTTATTATGGATTGCATGTCGTGATATAAAACATTAGAGTGTAGAAGACCATCCAAGAATGAGTATTCATGGGACTATGGAAGGAGTCATAATTCACATTAGTCAAGAGGTATGTATGAGGTCATTTTATATAGGTGTCATAATGTAGGACACATTGAAATATTCAAACCTAATAGAGTTAGAAGGTCATAAAATAAAACTAAGAGGTTTGAAGCCCATAGAATGCAAAAGAGAAGGTAAATGAAGAGTAAAGTAGAAGTATATTGACCTATGAATGGGTTGAAGAGTATAGTAGATTGAGGATATGACCTTTAGGTCATCATTTTATTGGCAAAATAATGCTCTTGCTGTTTGAGTATGAGCGAAGGTGAAGAGTGATAGTCAGAAGTCCATCTTCACCGAGGGAATCATTTTATTTTTACTTTTACCTTATATTGGTAACTAATTAACATTATGTGCGAAGTAATATGTTATGTTTATCCTAATGAAATTTAGATCATGTTTTTTTGATGAATAGAACTTGAGATACTACTTGCCAAAGTTTTTATTTATTGATAACATTAAGCATGTACTAGGCATAGTAATTGATATTGGCAAAAATTCAACTTAAAAATAGATAATAATGAGCAATTATTTTTGTAATTTCATTATCACTCGAGTATCAAATAATATTATTGGTAATATTTTTTAAATATTTTTTTTTAATATTTAATAAAATTAATCAAATAATAATTTATTATTTGATTAATTTTATTATATATATATATATATATATAAATATAATTTAAAAAATATTACCAATAATATTATTTGATTATGGGCAAAGAAAAAGAAAAATATATATAACATTTAATTTAGTCATTATAATTTTCAACTTTATATAATTTTGATTTCATGGTTAATCATAAAATTATGCTAAATTAATAAAGATTATTCTAAACTTAATAAATTAAAAAGATAAAAATCAAAATTATATAAAGTTGAAAATTATAATGAGTAAATTAAATGTTATATATATTTTTCTTTTTCTTTGCCCTTAATCAAATAATATTATTGGTAATATTTTTTAAATAATTTAAAAAAAAAAAAAAAAATGAAATAATAAATTACTATTTGATTAATTTTATTAGATATATTTTTAAAAAAATATTTAAAAAATATTATTAGATATATTTTTAAGAAAATATTTAAAAAATATTACCAATAATATTATTTGATACTCGAGTGATAATGAAATTACAAAAATAATTGCTTACTATTATCTATTTTTAAGTTGAATTTTTGCCAATATCAATTACTATGCCTAGTGCATGTTTAATATTATCAATAAATAAAAAACTTGCCAAAGTTTTTATGTATTGATAACATGGCAAGTTTTTTATTTATTGATAACATTAAGCATGCACTAGGCATAGTAATTGATATTGGCAAAAATTCAACTTAAAAATAGATAATAGTGAGCAATCATTTTTGTAATTTCATTATTACTCGAGTATCAAATAATATTATTGGTAATATTTTTTCAAATAGTTTTTTTTAAAATTTAATAAAATTAATCAAATAATTTATTATTTGATTAATTTTATCAAATATAAAAAAATAAAAAAACAAATTAAAATATTACCAATAATATTATTTGATTATGGGCAAAGAAAAAGAAATATATATATATATATATATATATATATATATATATATATATATATATATATATAAATATAACATTTAATTTAGTCATTATAATTTTCAAATTTATATAATTTTGATTTCGTGATTAATCATAAAATTATGCTAAATTAATAAATTAGATCAATTTAGTCATAATGGACTTGTGGAGATATGTGATTCATGTGGAGGAAAGAAAACTTACCCATACTTTGGCACTTGAAGCATGCTTTCACCAAGGGAATCATTTTATTTTTACTTTTTCCCTATATTGGTAACTAATTAACATTATGTGCGGAGTAATATGTTATGTTTATCCTAATGAAATTTACATCATGTTTTTTTGATGAATAGAACTTGAGATACCACTTGCCAAAGTTTTTATTTATTGATAACATTAAGCATGCATTAGGCATAGTAATTGATATTGGCAAAAATTCAACTTAAAAATAGATAATAGTGAGCAATTATTTTTGTAATTTCATTATCACTCGAGTATCAAATAATATTATTGGTAATATTTTTTAAATAATTTTCTTTTTTTTATATTTAATAAAATTAATCAAATAATAATTTATTATTTGATATATATATATATATATATATATATATATATATATATATATATATATATATATATATATAATATTCTACCAATAATATTATTTGATTATGGGCAAAGAAAAAGAAATATATATATATATAACATTTAATTTAGTCACTATAATTTTCAACTTTATATAATTTTGATTTCGTGGTTAATCATAATATTATGCTAAATTAATAAAGATTATTCTAAACTTAATAAATTAAAAAGGTAAAAGTAAAATTTGAAAATAATTATAAAAAAAATTGTATTGGTTTTATTTAATTATAAACATTTTAGATCACATATCTAATATATGTTTGTTCTGCATCTTATTATGGATTGCATGTCGTGATATAAAACATTAGAGTGTAGAAGACCATCCAAGAATGAGTATTCATGGGACTATGGAAGATGCAAAAGAGAAGGTAAATGAAGAGTAAAGTAGAAGTATATTGACCTATGAATGGGTTGAAGAGTATAATAGATTGAGGACTGTTTGTATGACCTTTAGGTCATCATTCTATTGGCAGAATAATGCTCTTGCTATTTGAGTATGAGTGAAGGTGAAGAGTGATAATCAGAGGTCCATCTTCAGATGTTGAAGACATCAATTCATAGGTGGATGTGTTCATAGGTATTTTTGTGTTAGAGCAACATCTAAGGGGGTTATAGCCTCATTTCAAGGTGAAAATTGTTAAAAGTTTGGTTGTTATTGCAACTCAGCTAGATAGGTGTTGTAGCACCTTGTGGGATTGTAGTTCCTTGATCAGTTGCAACTAGTATAAATTTGCTCTTGTTTTAGATTAAGGTAAAAACAAGTTTTGAAGGGACCCCGAAACCCTTTGACAGAAATAAAGAGGTAGATCAATTACAAGCACCAGTATAAGCAATCCTTAAGCCTACTAAAAACTAGCAGCAAAATCAAGAAAAATAGGGGCAACATCATTAACCATTTTATGTTCCTCCCCCTAAAATTCCAAATAAAGATTTTCTATCTATTTTTGAGAGGTAAAATCCAGAATAGTTGCTTGCCTACCATCAGCAATATTCTGCTTACTTTCTAATTCTCTGTTTTTCTTTGCGGATCTTCTTCTCGGTCGGTCTGGAGAGCCAACATCCGGTTTCATTTTTAAAAACTGTTCATCTCCTTTTCCAGATTTATCCATAGTAGAAACCAGGTGTTTAGCCTTCATTTTCTGGTCTTTTTTGCTGCTTCTTGTTTCAACCCCCTTTGTAATGGTCTTTTTTTTAGCTCTTTTCTTTGGTTTGAAAAGTGCTTTATGATTTCTCCATTATCTTTTACTTTTAGCACCTTCAGAGGGTAAACATTCTTAGCCTGAATCACCTTGGTCTTAGAATAAAGAGGATCATCCTCTTCTAATTTATTTTCAGCTCCATCCAATAATTTTCCTTCCTCCAGTTCAGTTTTGTCTTCTACATCTCCCCAGCTGTCTTCTATCTTTTGATAGCCAACGATTTGTTTTGTTAAATTTATCAGCTCATCTTTTCTTTGTTCAGGATTTGTGGTTTCAGATTGCAACCCATAGCCTTCTTGCTCAGAATTGTCTTTCTCAACCACAAAATCTTCATCCGCATCTGATTGTGGAACTTTGGGTTCTTCAATAGAGATCTCTTTCTCCTCCTTAGCATGCAGAACTTTATTATCTTCATTCTTCTTTAGTTCTTGTTGATTTTTTTCTTTGGGTATCCATACTTTCTTGTGCTGAACCTTGGTCTTTGTTTCATCCAGAACACTGCTTGAATAATTTTTCCTTTTGTAAGGACAGTTTCTGGCCCAATGCCCCTATTTTTTACAAGCATAGCAAGAATTGGGAAAATCTTCAAAAACAAACCTTTGAGTTTTTTTGCCATGCTTAGAAATTAAATCCACTTTTTCTATGAGATTATTCAAATCTGCAACTTTAACATAAAGTCTGGCATGTTGAAGTTTGGATCTGGTAACCGTTGCATTATCTAATGCCACTAGTTCACCAAAAGAGCTGGCTATACCTTTAAAAATGTCCTCATGCCAAAACTCTAAGGGAAGTCCAGGAATTCTTCCCCAAATGGTACTGACTATACCTTTATAAATTTTCTCTTGTTATTATTATAGGCATAAGCTCAATTCTCATTGGTACTGACTATATTTTTATTTAATTATTAATGTTTTAATTTTTTTTATAATTATTTCTCAAAATTTACTTTTACTTTTTTAATTTATTAAGTCTAGAATAATCTTTATTACTTTAGCATAATTTTATGATTAACCACGAAATCAAAATTATATAAAGTTGAAAATTATAATGACTAAATTAAATGTTATATATATTTTTCTTTTTCTTTGCCCATAATCAAATAATATTATTGGTAATATTTTTTAAACATTTTTTTTATATTTAATAAAATTAATCAAATAATAAATTTATTATTTGATTAATTTTATTAAATATAAAAAAAAATTATTTAAAAAATATTACTAATAATATTATTTGATACTCGAGTGATAATGAAATTACAAAAATAATTGCTCACTATTATCTATTTTTAAGTTGAATTTTTGCCAATATCAATTACTATGCCTAGTGCATGCTTAATGTTATCAATAAATAAAAACTTTGGCAAGTGGTATCTCAAGTTCTATTTATAAAAAAACATGATCTAAATTTCATTACGATAAACATAACATATTACTCCGCACATAATGTTAATTAGTTACCAATATAGTGTAAAAGTAAAAATAAAATGATTCCCTTGGTGAAAGCATGCTTCAAGTACCAAAGTATGGGTAAGTTTTCTTTCCTCCACATGAATCATATATCTCCACAAGTCCACACATCATATTTTGTTCAGACCTCAATTTAGAGGAGCAAACGACATTTAACAATTATTTCAATATTGTAATCAAGAATTTGTTCAATGTCCATTACATTCCATAGGTCATTCTTATTTTTCTTACATGGGTGAGATTTATGGCCTATAATAATAGATATAAGCTCAATTCCCATTGGTACTGACTATATTTTTATTTAATTATTAATATTTTATATTACTATGGCGATTACTAGGAAAATGGACAAAACACTCAACTTGACAGTCAAAACACTCAACCTAACAGTGAAAACATAACCTATTTTGTCCGTTTTATTTAGGTTTTAATTTTGAAGGTTTAGAGATCAGTTATTTTTACATTTACACAATCGATTAAAAGATAGTGATCCTATTCAATATTGAAAGAAAGTCTAGGCTCACAGATGAAGGTCTAAATTCAGTTTTATAAAAAATGTACTTGATTACTTTAGATATCTTTAAAAAAATAATAATAATTTAAAAATAATAGTAAAAATAAAGACTTTTTTTTATTCTTTTTAGTAAAGACAATGTAAGTATAAGCTAAAGTTAAAGATTGAGGGGGTATCCATTTCACCAAAGTTGTTCGGGGTACGATCTCGACTTCATCCCTTTTTACGTGTCAGAGTTTACTAACAGTAAGAATTGATTCCTGATGGGCTCTTTGGGGATAAATTTATGTAATGACATGAGTGCATTAACATTTAATTATTTTAGAGCCTACATTATAAAAAACCTACATCCGCTTTTAATTAATTAATTAATTTACCATGTTAGAATTTATTATGATAATTTTATTTACTTTAAAATTAAAAAAAATATTTATTTATTTTATATTTGTGATTGTGATAATTTTATATATATATATATATATATATATATATATATATATATATATATATATAAGTTTGTAATTATTTAATTCATGTAACATTGACATTATAAAAAAAAGAATCCTAAACAATATCAAAAAAAATAGGAAGGGAAATAAAATGCAGAGAAAAACAAATAACAATGATTGAGAGAAATAAAATGCACATAGGATAACATATAACAATAATATAAAAGGTATTTATAAATCCTCATTAGACAAAAAAATAAATTTATAAATCCTCATTGAGTACAACTGAAACATTGCTGTACAAATTTTACCTATGTTACATGCACCGAATTTAGTCGATAAAAAATCAATATTAAATTTATCGAAAAAATGTAATAATCTTATTTTACATAAATAATATCTAAATACTTCCCTTTTTGGCTATTTTAATATTCAAAATAACTTGTAGACTCTGTGATAACGGGACCATAGAAAGAACTAATGACTTTGTTGTCATAAATGTCATCGCTGGTCTTTCAATGGCCGCACCCTTGAAAGAAATAATGACTGATTTCTTTCAATTTTATCATAAATGTTATCTGAATGCTTTGTTTCCTTCCGTACTCCAAGTACTCTTCACCCGAGTTTCAATTTGAACATTTAAGACTTGTCAGTAAAGTCAATCAATTATCTCAGTTCTAATATGTTGATAATTGTTGTTAAAATTTATAAGGTAAGGAATAATAAATTTATTTAATTATTTAGTTAATTTTAATATGTTAATAGTTGTATCTAGTAAGGGGACTCATTTCATTTATTTAGAAAGCTTTCAATTATAATATTTATAATTATTATTAATAATTATAAAATAAGGTGATTTACTTAATATTTATAAATAATTTTAAATATATTATAAATTAAAATAAATAAATAAAAATTATACTATTTTAATGTATATTTATTTGTTATGTTAAATATTTTATAGGTTATTTATATTATAAAATGATTATATTTATATGATTAATAGAAAAATGATTGAATAAAAATATAGGGAATATGGTTTGGTAAAAAATTTAATTTGAAAATTAATAACAAAAAAAAGAATATGAAGAATAAAGGTGAGAATGATAGAGAGAATATCATAGATAATATTAAAGACAAAAATGATAAGTATCAATGACAAATGAGTAGAGAATACATAAAAATGAGTGCAAAAAATAACGACGTATAAAACTTAGCACTGATTTCCCAGTTGAAAAACTAGAAGCATAAATGAAAGAGCATGTAGATCATAGAATAGTGCATCGTGCACAAACATCTCAACAAGACCAATTTATATTGTGAAGAAGATTACAAAGAGCAATGCATGTAGATCAAATTACTGATACAAAAAGAGAACACCTATGCCAATGTAATCGAAATGCTATACAAAGACATCGTCTCACCAATTCTAATGTTGATGTCGAGCATGATGAAGAAACTATAATGGATAATAGAAACCCTAATGTTGAAAGTGGCATGGAGTGAGTACTAGAAACCCTAGTGGAAACATTAACAGATGCATTGGAATTCAATTTTGCTGACATATCGAAGGATATTACAGGGCATATGCAAAATCAAATATAAGCAAACACAGTTGAAAGAAGTAAGAAAAAGAATAACTTGAAAAATAGAGAAATCCCATAAGAAAGAAGGCCAACTGAAATTCAAGGGTCCCAAACCAGTTGACAACAAAAAGAACCTAATCCAAAAAAAAATGTTGAGATTGATTTCAAGACTATACAATTATTGTTTCGACGTGACTTAGACAAATTTGTTTTGCCACATATGTGTTATATCTGTCAAGAGTGTTACCTTGCAATGAATATTTGTTGAGCTCTTGAAGGGCCTGTTTGTAATAGATGTCGATAAGAGAAAGGTTTCCATCATTTTTTTGAAGCTAATAAAATGGATCTTGGGCCCTAGCCACTTGAAATGACAAAATTGACTCAAGTGGAAGAGATGTTAATCGCTCGTGTGAATCCAATTCTTCAAGTAACTCATGCAATAGAGGGTAATATAAATACAAAGGACATAGCATTTATTTTCCACAGGAAGTCAAGAAAATTGCAAACAAATTACCATATCATATTTTATATCTGTTGATTATCATAGTACAAAGAAAACAATAATGTGGAACTACTTTCAACTTTACTGTGAATAAAGATGGATTATATAATGCACTAAAATATAAGATTGAACATGATAAGTTCTATAGAGATGTGAAGATTGTTGAAACAACACTGAAAGATCTCCCATGCAATAAGTCTACAAATGTCTTCAAAAAATTAAACTCGATCAACATGGAATTTAATATAGATTTCAATGAATATGTTTTTCCAAGTCCAATACTTGAGACTAATGAAGGAAATATTATAAATCATGCATAATCGATGGCCACCAAACCAGCTAATGCCCTAAGAGAAATGGAAGTGATTCGATCTTGGGTAAACAATCTAAACACAAATCTTGGTGAACTAATAGCTTGGCCACAAATTGGTACATCTCCATTGAATGAATATGTAACAAAAGTTTTATTAGACATGGATTTTCCAACTCTATTCCCTGATAAAAGGTGTGATTGGTTGGAACCATGACTAAAACGCATACATCTACATGAATATGTGAAACATCTGATTCGATATCGAGATAATCATTTTGTGACACACCCGTGGTTTAGGTATCTTACCCTGAATAGGATAATGAGAAATCAAGCACGAAATTCATTATTAGTATTTGTAAAGAAAAGCCTTAAAAAATTACACATTACAATTGATGAATTATGTGAGCACATGGATGATATGCCAAAATCTCATCTTGTTGATCACTTGATGCGACATGAAACTACACTAAGCGGCACATATTCCTATTGGACAATGTGTCGTGCAGAGTTAATCAACCTATTGCATCAAATTAGAACACCAACCATCTTATTTACATTAAATGTAGTAGATATGTATTGGCTAGACCTCCATGCACTTATGCCAAGAACTCCACCTATAGATCTATGTGAAGCACAAAGATGGAGATGAAAAAACATAATTGACCACCCACATAGAGTTGCTTATTATATGCACATTCGAAATATAGTGTTTTGAAAAGAGATAGTACAAAAGTTTATGAAGGTAAAAAAATTCTGGTGTAAATATGAATAGAAACATAGAGGGTCTCCACACGTGCATGGTTTTTTATGGTTGGATGGAGGGCCAAATATGGACACCTTAGTTTGGAAAAATAAAGATCAAGTAAAATTTGCACAAAAATATTTTGTTGAAATTATACATGCATAGAATCCTTGGGGAAATGAGCATCAAAGAAACATACAAGTAATATATATATATATATATATATATATATATATATATATATATATATATATATATATATATATATATATATATATATATATATATATATATATATATATATATATATATAGCTTGTATGTTTCTATGTGTGTGTGTGTGTGCGCTCGCGCGTGAGACATAGGGAATACACAAATTTAGTTCACATCCATGTTTGAGGAACACATTAAATATTAATCAAATAGATCCAAAACAAGACTATGAAGACTTGGTTAATTGTGTGGAGCACCATACCATGCATAAAGATGGGGCTTGCCTACGGAAAAGAAGAGGAAGGAAGGTTTCTAGGTAAGAAGTATTCTTATAAAAATATGTATTAAGTATTTTTATTTACATGAATAATAAAATGAAATTGTCTTTGATGTAGGTATAATGCCCCTTGTCCTTTGCATTTCGATGGATCAAAAATATATGTAGATGTAGATAAATGAGATAAAAAATATGAGCCAAAAAAAATGATGATTGTGTGAACACTCATAATCATTATGTATTGTAATCATGACATGCAAATGTAGATTGACATCTAGTATTCTCAAACATGTTGTAAACTACATTATGAAGTATGATGCAAAGCAAATAAAAGTTTAGAAATATATTAACAAATGTTTATGCGACTTGCAAATGTTGAAGACCCAAAAGGCCCTATTGCATGAGTGTATAGATGTCTGTTAACTGAAACCATTGTTGAAAGAGATATAGGTGCAATGGAAACATTACACATGCTGCTAGAATTTTCTTTGATGGAGTGTATTAGAGTATTTATATCATTGAATGTTGGGCATAAAGTTTTTAAACTGGGATTCAAAGAGGATGATTTAAAAAAAAAATGAAAAATCAATAATTGATGGGTACATTGATAGACCTCGCTCAATGAAACATGTGCCACTCATTGATGTTGCAAGATCTTGGATATATAGTCCAAAAATTAAAAGAGGCGAAAAGTGGAAACCAATAAAAATATATGCTATTGTGAGGGTATGCCCAAGGTTTTATAGCATCCTAGAACAAGGTAGTCAAAAATTCATGGATTTATTTTTGTCAAAGTTACTATTGTACAAACCATTTCATGATATTGAGATAGATATTGGCCTTGATGAGGATACAATAAAATGTAATTGGGGTCAATTTCAATACAACCCTTTTCATATAGATCAGATTATTGAAAAAAATGACATTCATGAATAAATAGAGGATGAAAACGCTGACAATATCCAACAAAAAAAAGCTGAATATGAGTGGGAGATCATATCAAAGCTACACAAAAAATAGTTTCTACATGTTTTTGAGATTAATATGTTGGGTCGAAGAGATACTGATAGACAAGCAATTTGGGATGCAGATAAGGGGGGTGAAGAACAAATGAATAGAGCTCTTAAATTTATAACCATGGTAAAAGAAAATGGATTACTTGCTATGGATGAAATGAAGTCTAATTTTTCTTATGAGCGCTTAAGTGAGAAACAAAAAATAGCATTTGATATACTTATAAGACATTATAATCAAGGACAAACTACATTTCCATTGCACCTGATAATTCAAGGAACTGAAGGAATAGGAAAATCTTATCTTATTGGAGGGATTAAACTAGCACTTTTGGAGTTATCACAACCACAACGTTTCCCACTTTTACTACTTGCTCCAACTGGAGTTGCAACATTTAACATCAGTACATCAACAATACATACAACCTTGCGAATGTCTATTTAAGATTTTGAAAAATTAGAAAGCATAAGATTAACACATTTTCAAGAATAAATTAAACATGTTAGATATATTTTGATTGATGAGATGAGCTTTATAGGTCAAAAGATGATTGAAAATATAGATTTTCAACTACGCCAAACATTTCTAGAAAACGCGGATATGTGCTTTGGTAAAAGATCTATGATTTTTATTGGGAATTTGGGACAATTACCTTCGGTAATAGATAAACCTCCATATAAAAGTATAAGACAAACAAAATTATTATGACAAAACTTTAAAACCGTTGCGACACTCGACAAAATTTTTAGACAACAAAGTCAAATTAAAGAACAACAATGGTTTCGAGAACTTTTCACAGAGGACAGAGCTTGATGAACTGTCACAAAAACCATACAAACTGTCTTTTCCGCCACAATCACACTTCCAAAAAACTTCCTCAAAAGAATACCGAAACACCAAGCAAAAGAACCGCGGTCCAAATTCCCTTTGTCCCTGACACGCAGTACTCACAGGACTGCACTCCTCAGAGCCACACCCTAACACTAACCCTAAGATTTCGATGGACAAATGGAGGGAGTCTCCTCTGCCTCTTCCATCCATTATCAGATTTATAATTTTATATTATCTGATATTCTCTGATTTATGCACGGCCATCCCAAAACATTGTTTTAACACGTGATTTCATTTATTGGTAAATGGAGATGGGTCTTCTCAAACCCAAAATTGGTGTTACAGTGAAGCCAGGTACGGCTCCATGATTGAATTAGTTAGACGCATAAAGAAAACAACCCGACATTAATTGTGGACTGGATTCTCCCCTGCGTTTAGACACAACAAAGCGTCATTGTGTTTGTTTGCTGGTGTTTAATTGTCAGCTTTTTGTTGAAGTATTTTGAGCATTGAAGTTGACATAGAATTACTCACGGGTTCGTCAATCATAGTCTACTGTAAGATTTGTTGGGACGTTCGTTCGCCTCATTTATCACGTTTCTAGCCATCATCAAGTCGCATTAATGCCCATAGTTAATTTGAAGAAATTGACAAAGGAGTTGGTTTGTCAACAATTTTGAGGGAATTTATTATTGGAATGTTATCAGTAGTACTAATATTATAAAAAGTTTTAATATCTTCTTTCGAAAATGAGAATGTTACTTTTTTAAATGTTGATGCTGTGAGATAAATTAGATTGTAGATAGTTTGTTATTGAGAGTGGGAAAATTGGCTATGCACGTCGCGAGTGTTATTTCTTATCGACCTTTGAACTATATTTCAGTTTTTATTGGCACCTACGAGATAATAGCATTTATTTTCATTTAGGAGTTTTGGATTAGGATGAGCTTACGCTGTATAATGGCCTCCTTATCTTTCCATTTGATTATTGAAGTCGGAACGAATGAAGGAGGAGCTTAGCGCCATGACATCGCCTCTCAAGTGAACAAGGAAATTTGTCCCCAAACTGTTCCACAAGGTAATGTTTCTCCCCTAATGTTATATTGCCTATGCTTGAGTTGAATTATCCATGTCAATGGTTGGACCAATTTTGCATAATAGGATATTTTATGGGTCATGTCTCCTCTGAAAGCATGCTTCAGACTTGAGTTCAATCTGCCTGGATTGCTCATGGTATTAAGCTAGAGATCATTCAAAACATGATGAAGGAGTTTTTCTTGTTGCATTTTTCCAATCCTACCCATAAGGATGTGATATTGAACAAGTCCACCACCTGGTACATTTGTATCTCTTTGTTGGTGTTCTCTTCTTAGACTCATGACTTTGTTGTCTCAAAGCATGTTGCTTTGAAAATCCCCGTAAACACTCATGCTATACTTTGCTATTCTGCCACATCTAGTATTTCATCCAAACACAAGTAAACACTCATGCTATACCTCTTGAGAATCCCTGGCTTGTTCTTGTATTCCATCTCTTCAAGAATCTATAGAAGAGACAAAGTATGTGGTCGAGCTGGTAGCCAATCAAGCTGCTCAGTGTCATGGATTCTTGCTATCCAACATTGATGAATTCCTTAAGAATAGATATGAAATCCTTGAAGGGATCGATTAAGAAGATATGTCTCTCAATGCCCATAATGTATGAATTGTTATTCATTAAATGTTAAGGGTCTTATAGACTCAACTCATAAGTATGTGGTGAGATATTTCAGATAAAAGTTTGTAGAAATGGACATTCTCTACTTGCAATAAATTAAGGTAGAGGGTTTCCTTCTCTACAATGTCAACAAAGTGATATGGCTTGATAGCTTAGTGCTAAGAAGTAATGATTACATGGGTCGTGACTGCCTCATGACATTTTTTTCTCGAAAATAGCTACCCCATTTTATGGATTATGGATGTGACCCTTCACATCATGTCATTTGGGCCTTGTTCAATATTGAAAACCATTCTTTTGGCATAATGAATGTGTATGCCTCAAATGATGCACGCGAAAGGATGATTTTGTGGTGGTGGGTCACCAATTCATTACCTGATGCCCAATGGCAAATTCACAGTGATTTCAACAACGTGGAAAGACCTGTTGACAAGATTGCCCTTCACTTTGATCACTAATAAAAGAGAGGTGTGGCTTTTCATATGAAATTAAATTTGAGTTTTATGACCCCAATACTGATCATCATCCCATGTTTGAAGTATGGTACACTTAGACCAACCTTCGAAGTGGATCTAATTGCATGCTAAAATGACTTGATTGGCCATGCTCTCCACTTAGTCGTAATTTTATTTACATAATGTTTTTTCTTTGCCAATTGATGCCTTGCAAAATTTTATCCTTCCTAACCATTCGCGTATCTAATTCTACTTTATTTGGCAGTTCAAAAAGCCAAAAATATTAAAAAACATAGTTTTTACTAAATATGGCCTTGTTGGACCACGATTCCACCAAGGCTAACATTAAGTGGGTTTTAAACTTGGTCCCCTAGCCTACTCAACAACCGATTTGGACCCAATGAAGGACCGATGTGCTCAATCAAACAATTATATTTCTTGAAATCTATGGTCACCAACTATCCAAGATGTCGCAACACTCTTACTTAGCCAACTCCTCGGTGTTGAGTTGTGTAGTGGTAGAGCTCATACAAAACACCTTCAACAAGCTTATGTAATTGCATGTGGTTGGATTAAGGTAAAAAATCTAAATTACAGACATGTACAAGAGCCCAAATTTGTGCACTTATGCACTAGCTCAAAGTGGAGGTTAAAGTCTCCAAAGATTTTTTTTCAAATGATTAGAAAAAAAACTCAATCCCAACAGATTCACACTATCTAAGAGGATGGTCATCACCTCATTGAGATGCCCGATATGGTTAAAGCCTTCACTATACATTACCATCAAGTTTTTAGAGCTCAAGAGCCTTCACTAGAGCGTCAATAAGCCCTCAACCAATGCCTCTCATTTATTTTGAGAAAAATATATCCTATCAAAAAGGTTACCTATGATAAAAAAATCTTTGTGGAAGATTTATATGAGTTAGTTATGCATATGGCCAACAACAAAGCTCTTGGGTGTGATGCCTTTTTGTGTAAATTTTACAAGAAAATGTGGGATACTATGGGCCCTGATCTCTATCAAGTCTATCTTGAAGCCTTCTAGAGACACTCCTTGGGCTCGAGTATCAACATAAGGTATATCAAGTTCATCCTAAAAGCTGTCAACCTTGAATTGATTTGTAATTAGAGGCTCATCGTATAATGTCTCCTACAATATTATTTCTAAAGCGTTAGCTTTATGGGTTCACCACCTTTTGCCTTTAATTATTCAACCCAAGAAAATAGGGTTCATTTAAGGAAGATATATCTTGGAGAATGTTATTGTTATGTGGGAAGGCATGTAACATGGTTGTTCTTCCAATCAAAATGCCATGTTTATAAAAATTGACTTTAAAAAAGCAGATGACCATATAAAATGGATATTTATTTTGGCTATACTGTAAGTTTCAAGATTTGGCCCTACCTTCTTGAAATGAATTTTCTTGGTTTTTACTGATGCCTCAACCTTTCTCACCATTAATGGAGTTAGCTCAAATAAATTTGGTCTTTCTAAATCCATCATATAGGGTTACTTGTTGGCTCTGACTCTTTATGTTCATGTTTCTAAAGGATTGAGATATGTTCTTTCCAATTACCAATCTCAAGACCTCATCAGTGACATTTATTTAACAACTGAGGAGCCCTTTCAACTTCTCAATTGACATTTTATAGATGATTCCTTTCTCACTCTCATTGAGAACGAGGATAATATTTATAACACCATGCATTGCCTTGATTTTCTTGTCTTTCTTTTGGCTCTTCCATCCAATGGCACAAAACCCAATGCTATAGACATTATTTCCTACCCCTACCTCTTTGGATAGATTGCTTTGAGTGGAAATTACTACAACATGATGAAATCTTTAAGTTTTTGGGCATCCATTTGACATTCTAGGCCTCCCGCTCTACCTTTTGGTAATATGTGGTGGATAGGGTAGAAAATGAGTTATTGCATTGGATCATCAAACCCTTATCTATGGCTGGTAAATTTCAATTTCATTCTAAAGTGTTTGAGGCCACCCATGTGTATTATGCATCCTTCTGGGTGCCTTCCAACGAGTTAGTCTGTAAGCTTGAAAAACTACTTAAAGACTTCCTTTATGCTAACCCTTCCACTCGCATAGGTTTTCATAAGGTGGTCTGGGAATATTATTGCCTTCCTTGAGAGGCAGGTGGCATGGGATTAAATGATGTATCTCATCAAAGTTAGACTTGCTATGTCAAATGGATTGTCTGGGCCATTGAAGGAAATGAAGCCTAGAAGGAACTCATCTACAATTATGTTTTTCAAGGCTTCCTTTACAGATGGGGAGCATGGAAAGGTCTAAGCTTCACTAACCTATTTATTCTTGTTGTTTGTGTGAATGTTGTGGGGTACTTTGTGATAAAATGTATCTATAAAGCTTGGGAAAGATTCAAAACTTGGATGCTATTGAACGATAATGGGTTTTGAGATGGCCTCTCTATCTATCAACACTCCTTATGGTGGTCCCCTATCATTAAATTTTATGTATTTCATTTTGTAGAGGTGCCTTGGATACATTACCTTAAATTATTTCATAAGGGAATTTATAAAATGTAATAATTATTTTACAAAGAAACTTTCTTTTAAATCCCCCAGGATGAATTCAAAGTTAATTATAATTTGTCTGCTATCTACATAGAATATTATGAAAATATTATAGAAGCTATTGTAACAAAACTATTTTTTAAAATCATAGTTAATTCTTCCTGCCCTTAGTGGAAAGACTATAAATGGTATGTTGATACCCCCTTCTAGAACTACACTACTTGGAAAGGCTATGAATGGATTTCACCACATTCTCCTATGGCCGACAAGCTTAATGGACATTAGAGCATTCAATCCTCCCTCTCTATTTGTGGGAGATGATTTCAGATAGTGTGGGATGCGTGTGTTGATCCTAAGTTGGCCCTCTTTGCCTGGTATTTGATCCATCAAGGGATTCCCATAGGAAAGAGTTTGATTCATTTAGGGGTCTTGCATCCCCAACTCCCTTTTTTTGGGCATTTAGAGACTCTCATGCACCTTTTCTAGTTTTCCCACAAGGCCCAATGTGTTTGGGTTTGGATACATGATTTTTTCTAGCTATATCACCCATACCCCTTTAGTTGGTTTCAAACTCTTTTAGGTGACAACCCTCAAATGCCCCCTCAATTCACCCAAGTCTGGCATGATTTTGAAGTGGACGTTCTATTTTGGATATGAAAATAAAGTAATTTAGCTTTATTCTTCAATGTTTTTACTGATATTCACTTTTATACATATAATAAGGCTATGGTTATTTCCAATGTGCTTCTATATATTCAAGTGAAAACTAACAAAGTGACTATGGAATTAGATTACCTATAGCAGTTGATTCATCATTGGGGTGATGCCCCATACAATATTACTCATGTCTCTCCTTTCCCTTTGTGAAACTCACTACCAAGAGGTGGTATTACCCCTCCTTGGCATGGATCTCTTCACAATCTATTTCACCAACATTATCTCAACTATGCTACTAGTTCTCTACTATGAGGCCACTCCCCTCTCCTAGCCTAGCATGGAGTTTGGGCATATCTACCTCTTCATCCTCTATAGGCCCAAAGGTGGGGGTATCCTCCTCCCATAGACTAGTGTAGGTGGAGCCTCCTACTTGAGAGTTCACAGGGTGGCAGACAACCACCAACAAATGCTTCCCCAAGATTCCTTTGGATATTTCTCCTTACCACAATCTACAAGGTACTAAGGTGCAAGATGAGGGTGATCAATGAGCCATTGATTTCAGATGGGACCCTGTTGTTAAAGGGAAAGATCTTTCAGGTTCCAGATGGGGGTGATCCTCTTGATCACAACCTATCCTCTACTAGTTTATTTGTTGCTATTTGCTTAAGTGCCCTTTTTTTGATGTTCTATAGATTTTCTAAGCTTTTCTCATTTTCTATTCCTTGGATTTTTTACCTCCTTTTTGTTTCCTAGGGTGGGCCTAGTGTGTCATTGTGGCATGTTCTCTTATTGCCAACCTTTTTTTGTGAATAGTATTGTAAATTTGATATATTTATATTAATAATATAAGCTCTATTTCTTAAAAAAAATATTAATATACAATATGGTTGCAATAATATGGTGGCCAGTATATGGTAAAAATAAAGCCTTTTTATGTTTTATTATTGTTTGAGAGGATAAACTTTATACCCTAAAATAATTATGTGGGGTGTTAGGGTTTCATTTTTCACCTTTCATTTTGATAATGATGATACTTTTTAATTTTCATTACTAAACTGGTATGTATGAATGCATAATGTAAAGTGTGATTTAAAAAAATTTATGGTTGTTTCTATCTTTTTGTTTCTATGGTATCTTCTTAATATAGAATTCCTAAGAGAGATACTATATAGGTTTACAAAGGTAAAATATTTTTGGTGTAGACATGAATGAAAATATAGAGGATATTAGTAGACGCATTATTTCTTATGGTTGGATGGTGGCCCAAATATGTAAACTTTATACTGGGAAAATAAGTAATAAGTTAAAGTTTCCCAAAACTATTTTTATGGAATTATACATGCATGGAATCCTTGGGGCAATGCACATCAAAGAAACATATAGATAAGAAAAGATAAATAATGGATTTCTGTCTGCTAGAAAAAGTAACTACTTTAAAAACATATAAATGAATATAATTTAATGTGTGATTTAGGGAATACACAATTTGATCTTGCATTTGTGTTTGATGAACACATTGAACAATAATTAAATAGTTCATAAAAAAGACTATGAAGAATTGGTTAATTGCATGGAGCATTGTACCATGTGTAAAGATGGGGCTTTTGGACCGAAAAAAGAGGAAGGTTTGTAGGTAAGAAAGATTAATATAAAAAAAGTATTAAATGTTTATTTATATATGACTAATAAAATAAAATTATTTTAGTTGTAGGAAAATTCCCCTTGGCCTTTACATATTGATGGATCAAAAGTATATGTTGATGCAGAGATAACAAATAAACAATATAGGCCAACAATAAACGATGAATACATCAACACACATAACCATTATGTGTTGCAATCATAACATGAAAATGTAGATTGGAAACCATTTATTTCAAAACATATCATTTTGAATTACATTGTAAAATATGTTGAATAGTAGAGAAAAATTTAGAAACATATCAACAAATGTTGATGTGACTTGAACATGTTAAAAACCTTGAATAAATTATGATGTGAGTGTATAGATAGATGTTTTATTGAAATATATATAGGGGAAATGGAGACATGCCACATGTTTCTAAAACTTCCTTTGATGGAGTACAATAGATTATTTGTATCGTTGAAGGTTGGGCATAAAGTTTTTAACTGAGTATTTAAAGAGAAGGCTGTAAGATATTGGATGTAAAATCCTCAAATTCATAAAGAATAAAATTATAAATAAAAAAAATATGTGCTATTCTAAGGGTATGGCCAAGGTTTTACAACATTCTAAAAAAAAATAGTCAATAATTTGTGGATTTCTATTGGTTGGAGTTACTATTGTACAAACCATTTAGTGATATTAAGAAAGATATTGGCCTTGAGGATGATACAATAAAATCCAATTGAGGTCATCTTTAATAAAATACTTGATATAAAAATTGGGTTATTGAAGCAAACAATAACATTCAATGAGGAATTGAGGATGAAAATGAGGATACTATTCAACAATACAAAACTTAACATGAGCAGGGGATCACATCAGGGCTATTACAAAGTAGTTTCTACATGTTTCTGAGATTGATATGTTGGGTCGAAGGAATATTGATAGGAAAATACCTCAGAATGTAGATAACTCAGGTGAAGAACAAATGAAAAAATATCTTAAATTCATAAGCATGACAAAATAAAATGGATTACTTGCTATAGAAGAAAGCGAGTCTATTTTTTGTTACAAAAACCTTGGTGAGAAACAAAAAATAGTATTTGATATAACTATTAAACATTATTTTCAAGGACAAACTACACCTCCATTGCATATGATAATACAAGTAATGGTAGTAATAATAAAACATTATCTTATTAGAGGTATTAAGCTAGCAATTCTAGAGTTATCACAACCACAATGTTTACTTCTTCCACTACTTGCTCCAATTAGAGTTTTAATATTTAACATTGGTGTTTAAATAATATATACGACCTTGTGAATGCTTATTTCATATTTTTAAGCATTACAAGGAATAATGTTAAGGATTGTGGGTGCACTAGGGTTTGGTGGCATGCAACAAACCATACATCCTTTGCCTTTGACTAGACGGCTATCATCGAATTTGGTGGAAACTACCCTTTTACAAAATTGTTTTATAAATTATTAATTATATTTATGGGATGGATAAAAATAAAGGTAACAAGATTATTAATTTAAAAATAACTTCTATTTTGATTGTTAGGTTGAATGTTTTGTCAGTGTTATTTAGGTTTTAATTTTTAAGGTTTAGAGATCGGTTATTCTTACATGTATATAATTGGTTAAGAGATAGTGGTCATACCAAGTTTTAGATTGAAGTCTAAGCTCACATTCATAAAAAATGTTCATGATTACGTTAGATATTTAAAAAAATTCTTATTATTATTTAAAAATAACAGTAAAACTACTTGAAAGGTGTAGTTTTTTTTTTCTTTTTAGTAAACATAGTGAAAGTATAATCTATAATGTATAAGACTATACATAATATAGTAATGTGGAAAATTTTCACTTTATGTTTGATTTTAAAGTTGACGTCTATTTGATTATCATATGTTAGTCTCAACATTAAATTTGATATCCATTTGACTGTCACTTAATTTTTTTAATTTGAAGATGTTGATTGAAAAAGCATAATATCTTGACCATATGGTAGAGTTTGGAGCTCCTTTTATTTTTGGATTTTTTTTTTAGCCCAACACATTAGTGTAGTTAAATAGATGTAATTGTCAAAATATTCTCGAAATATTTATCCTAATAAATATCTTGAATATACAAAAAAATTTGGAACTTTTTTTATTTACATTGATGTAATTAAATAAATATCATTATCATAATTTTATCATATAGTCAAAAGCTAAGGGTTCAGTGTGAACTAAAATACCTAGTGAAATATCCTTGTGCCTAAGTTCCATTCCTTGTGCCTTCACGTTGAATAATTCCTATCTAATGTTTAGTGTGAAATATACTTTAAGAGTAGGTAGAAGTTTCCCTCTCTATATAACATAAGCTAAAGGTTCAACATGAATCAAAATGCCCAGTGAAATATCCTTGTGCCTAAGTTCCATTCCTTGTGCCTTCACATTGAACAATTCCTATCTAGAATTTAGTGTGAAATATCATTTAAGAGCAAGTAGAAGTTGCTTGCTCTAAGTAAACTTCTTGTGCTTTCACATTGAATGATTCTTATTCATAATTTAATGTGAGGGAATGGGCTTATCTTATCTAATAAACATGGGCACCTTGTAGATTGAGTATTTTTAGAGATTGTATCTTTTCACAATTCATGATAATTATAAAAAAATGTTTTTAGATGAAAAATGTGTGAAATTTTTAATATTTAATGATTTATCAATTAAAAAAACACTAATAAATTATAAAATATAATCCCAAACATTAAATTAAAAAACTTCTTCACACAAATTTTACATAAAAATCTCTTTCTATAGATATTTTTAATGATCAATATTATAAAACTAATAACTTTGTTATTAATCTTATAATATTAATTATAAAAAATACTTAATCAATAGCAAAGACACTCCATAATTAATTCCATTTAATATTAAATGTCTTAAACTCTTTTTATCAACTTACTTTCAACTAATACAGTTAGAACTTTTTTTAAAAGTTAAAAATTGAATTAGTTTTATTTAATTATTAATGTTTTATATCATGACATGCAATCCATAATAAGATGGAGAACAAATTTATATTAGATATGTGGTCTAAAATGTTTATAATTAAATAAAATCAATACAATTTGTTCTATAATTATTTTCAAAATTTGCTTTTACCTTTTTAATTTATTAAGTCTAGAATAATATTTATTACTTTACAATAATTTTATGATTAACCACGAAATCAAAAATATATAAAGTTGAAAATTATAATGACTAAATTAAATGTTATATATGTTTTTCTTTTTCCTTGCCCATAATCAAATAATATTATTGGTAATATTTTTTAAATAATTTTTTTTAATTAAAATATTTAATAAAATAAGAAATTATTAATAATATTTTATCTATCATAATTAAATACATAATGATTATTTTTTTATTATAAATCTAATTCTCATGTTATTATTGTATAGAGTTGGGGTGGATGGATCTTATAGTCCATCAAGAGAGGAGTGAGCATAACGAACCATTGATAACCATTGACCATATATAGTTATAGTTATAGTTATAGAGGGGGGAAGGAGGCTCCTATCCATCTATATACCCCTATCTAACCCGTATCCCATAGACATAGTTATAGAGGGGGAGGAGTCTCATCTGTATAGAATTAGATAGATAGGGGCACTGCCCCTCTCTATATATAGATGGGATAGATATATAGGCTAGGCTGCCCATATCTATCTATCCTAAATATTGATGGAGGTTCATACTCTATCTATAAATGTAACATGAATTGACTCACAGATAGATAGATCTCTCAAACTATATAGAGAGAGTACCCCATCCCCATATGGATAGAAATCTAGATCCCTAGTCTCAGTTGCTACCTACTCGTACTAGGACTAAGATCGGCCGAAAGGGCCATATATATATATATATATATATATATATATATATATATATATATATATATATATATATATATATATATATATATATATATATATCTTTCCCAACCCCAACCCAACTATATGGAATCTATCCTATAGATCTATCTAGGGCCGTCGCCCACCCGCCGGCCCCCCCCCTCCCCCCCGGCTAACTATCTAGGGCCCCATATAGATATATATATAGGTGGGCAGAGCATAGTATAGATAGGGGGCTTAGATTAGAATATGATAGGATAGACAGTTAGTCCCTCATCTATATATCTAGGTTATGACATGGATTGGAGTTCAGATAGGCCCTCACCCTCCAGATGGATAATGAATGTCCCTATCTATATATGGGGTTGACATAAATCTTGATTGATGTTCCTCCCATACCCTAGTTCGGGGTTGACCAAATATCTATCTAGGGTGTTGGGGATCAACCAACAATAGATTACACTTGTGAGAGCAATAAACACGGAAATAAATCAGATAGATAAGTAACTAGAATGATAAACAGCAAGAACAAGAGATACAAGAAACCACCCTGAAAACTTGTATTAACAAACTCTTTACAAAAGGAATACAATTTGAAGAAACTTCTTTCTTCCACACCTCTCCTAGATGTATAGATCTCTCACTAGATCTCTATTCCTCAAGAGCTCTCTCTCTCAAGAACAATCAACTCCAACAAGCCTGGATTGATTCAATTCTGTACTGTTCTTCAACATTCCAATTCTACAATAATTCACACAAAGCTAAGAAGATCTAATTCTACATATAGAATTAGGAAACTTGAGCATGCACTTGCAACAAACAGTTAAGCCACTTGAACAAGGGCTCTAAAAATAATATTACTAATAATAGAGACGCGAGCTTAAGACTAAAACTTAAACTCATCATGCAAA
The DNA here is from genome assembly GCA_037957365.1 of Torreya grandis. Lineage (NCBI taxonomy): Eukaryota > Viridiplantae > Streptophyta > Pinopsida > Cupressales > Taxaceae > Torreya > Torreya grandis. The sequence continues at coordinate 12,234,301 of JARHVA010000010.1, forward strand.
CACTCGCTTCTATCCTCGAAAATAGCTTTCTGGACGTCGGTTCCTACTGCTTGCCTGTGACCGCCGTCGGCTGACCCACTACCGACGCCAGCGCCTCTGCAACTGCACTTGGCCGACGTCGATCGATTCTGACCGACGCCGGTGTCTGTGTAGACCCAAAACTGTCATAGTGTGCTCCTTGGTGAAGCTTTTAGCTCCACACCCTAACAATCTCCCACTTGGAGATAAACAGCTGCACCAGTACCTGTACAGCAACATCTTCTAGCTCCTCCATCTTCAACTCAATCTTGAAGACCAACAGAAGTTGAATGAAGATTCAACTTCTCCTTTGTAACTGGCTTGGTTAACATATCAGCAGAATTCCTATCTGTATGGATCTTCTCCAGCTTCAACTCACCATCTTCCAATGCCTGTCGTATGAAATGGTACCTTAGCTGTATGTGCTTTGTTCTTGAATGAAAGGCTGAATTCTTAGCCAAATGGATTGCACTCTGACTGTCACTATACAATCTGCAACTCTCATGCTCCCTACCAAGCTCATCCATGAACCGTGTCATCTATATCATCTCTTTGCTAGCCTCTGTGGCTGCAATATACTCTGCTTCTGTAGTTGACAAGGAAACAACCTTCTACAACTTAGATATCAAGCTAACCGCCGTTCCACCTACAGTGAAAACATAACCTGTAGTGCTCCTCTTGCCATCCAAATCACCTGCCATATCTGAATCTACATAACCATGTAGAGAAGTATCTGAACCTCCATAGCACAAGTGCCTACTGCTGGTTCCTCTCAGATATCTTAGGATCCACTGAACTGCTTTCCAATGTTCCTTACCTGGATTGGCCATATACTTACCACTCCTACTGCTTGGGCAATATCCGGTCTAGTACACACCATAGCATACATCAAACTCCCTACTGCGGAAGAATATGGAACCTTACTCATGTACTCTACCTCATCATATGAATTAGGACATTGTTCTTTACTCAACTTAAAATGTCCAGCCAAAGGTGTGCTTACCGGTTTAGCATCCTGCATATTGAACCGTTTCAACACCTTGTCCACATAATCTTCTTGAGAAAATATCAACCTGTGATTTTTCCTGTCTCTCTTAATGCTCATGCCAAGGATTTTATTTGCTGCTCCCAAATCCTTCATATCAAATGTTTGAGCTAATTTTACCTTAAGCTCAGAGATATCCTGCATGTGTGATCCTGCAACCAGCATATCATCTACATACAACAATAGAATAATATATCTACCATTATCAAATCTTTTGAAATACACACAATGGTCAGATTGACACCTACTGTAGCCATGCTCAGTCATAAACCTGTCAAATTTTAAGTACCATTGCCTAGAAGCTTGCTTGAGGCCATACAAGCTTTTCTTCAATCTGCACACAAACTTCTCCTTACCCTTGACCTCAAATCCTTCCGGTTGTTCCATATAAATTTCCTCATCCAAATCTCCATGAAGAAACGATGTCTTAACATCTAGCTGCTCAAGATGCAAATCCTCAAAAGCAACCAAAGACAATACAACCCTTATAGAAGTCATTTTAACAATAGGAGAAAAAATCTCACCAAAGTCAATACCTGGGTTTTGTGCAAATCCTTTTACTACCAATCTGGCCTTATATCTCATCTGTCCATTCTCACCTTCTTTCAACCTGTAGGTCCATCTGTTCTTTAGTGTTCTTTTACCTGCTGGCAACTCAACCGAATCCCATGTTTGGTTCTCTCTTAAGGACTCCATCTCCTCAACCATGCCACGCTCCCACTGACTCTTGGACTCCACCTGTATTGCTTCTTCAAAACTCTCTGGTTCTCCACCATCAGTTAGCAATAGATAAAATAAAGAAGGAGAATATCTAATTGGAGGCTTACTCACCCTTTCTAACCTCCTGATGGGTGTCTGAGACTCGTTCACAACACGCTGTCCACCCAAATTCTCTGACAGTGACCGACCTCGGTCACCTCCAGACCCGTTACTGGTCGACGCCGGTTCTGTCTGACCGACCTCGGTGCCTGTCCTGCCGACATCGGTCTCTGTATGGCCGACCTCGGTTTCTATTCTACCGACGCTGATTCCTAATCTGTCGATGTCGGTCTCTGTGTTTTCCTGCAAGTGATTATTTCTTTTTCCTGTGAGCTCATATTGGACCTTTACCTCATCCAATTCACCATTGCTCTGCTCAGATTGATTCAGCTTCCTTAGCTGATCACAATACATCACTCTTTCGTTGAAAACAACATCACGGCTCCTAATTACCTTGTTAGTTTCTAGATTCCACAATCTGTAACCAAAATCATCGGAGCCATAGCCAATAAACATGCACCTCATAGACTTAGCATCAAGCTTCTTTCTATTTTATTTATCTATGTGCACAAAGGCTTCACAACCAAAAACTTTGAGATATGAGAGATCAACCTTTTTACCTGTCCATGCCTCTTCTGGAATACCACTATCCAGAGCTGTAGAGGGTCCTCTGTTAATCAGGTATACTGCAGTGTCAACAGCTTGTGCCCAAAACTGTAAGGGCAAACCAGCATGCAATCTCATACATCTTGCACGCTCCATTATTGTCCCGTTCATCCTTTCAGCAATTCCATTCTGCTGAGGTGTCCTTGGAACCATCTTTTGCCTGTGGATTCCATGCATATAACAATAATCTCTGAACTTATAACTGCATAACTCACAGCCATTGTCAGATCTCAGGCACTTCAATCTTTTACCTGTTTCATTCTCAACCATAGCTTTCCAAATCTTAAAAGTCTCAAATACATCAGATTTTCTTCTAATATAATAGATCCATACCTTCCTTGTAGCATCATCTATGAAAGATACATAGTACTGTGATCCTCCAATAGAAGCAACCTGAGCCGGTCCCCACACGTCTGTGTGAACAAGCTGCAACTTATGCCTCTTCTTAGTAGACCCAGTCTTGAAAAAACTAACCCTTTTCTATTTTCCAAATACACAGTGCTCACAAAACTCTAGATCTATGCCTTTTAAATCTGAAAGCATACCTTTGGACTTAAGAATTGACATCCCCTTCTCACTCATGTGGCCAAGCCTTGAGTGCCACAATTTAGCATCCACATCTGAAGTAGATAATACAAAAGGAGATTTGTTAGTAACACAATTACACAAATAGAGAGTACCTTCTTTCTTACCTCTGGCCATAACAAGTGCA